>CM053790.1:505479284-506079284 GCA_028749045.1 Cupressus sempervirens
AAATGTTTATTTGGGTTGTCTTTCTCCAATTTTATGTTTTTGTTCCATGTATCTTTTATCAAGATAGTAATCGCTCCACGACCTTTACCTGTCTTTGTTTCCTCATTCCACATGGAGACTTTATTGTACCCTTCAATCTGGAATCCTACACCCCTCATGTTCATGTGGTTTTATGAGACAAATAATGTCTTGCCCCTCGGCTATGGGCCCCAACCCTGGTCCTCTTCTCCATGGATATCCTCTACAATTCCGACTCACCATGTTTAGATACTTTTGTGGGGCCCTAAGTTCCTATTTTTGATTCGCTGATTTATTGGCAATCTATGCTTTACTGTTTTTCATCCAATCCGATTTGCCGGCAACCCTTGCTGATTTTACTTTCTCCCACTCCTTCCTCCTTTCCTCTTGTTGGTTAATGGTCAAATCCTCGTCTAAGTATATTTGGTTGTCTTTGAGTAGGCCCCCATTCTTCAAGATTGCACTCTTGTCTTCTATGTTGCTGAAAGTAACTCTCACATGTCTATTTTACCCCATTTCCATACTGCTCCCAATTCTATTTGCTTGCCGGATTTTACCTGTCCAATTTAATTTGTCCCTAAGGAAATCATGTGTCAAAATCTCCGTTTTTTCACATTCCCCATAGTCTTATAAGCCTTTGATAATGATGTTTACAGCCTTTTCTTGTATTTCTTTCTCCTCTCTGATTTGTCTTCTGACTTGTTTTTGAATGACTTCCTTTTGTTCCGTGGATGGTTCATCGACCACTTGTGCCCATGATTTGGCCTCTTTTATTTTCTCTTTTAGTTCATTTTCTCTTAGCACCATGCCTGCTAATGTTGCTTGAACTTTCTCAATTTTTGTTGTGGTATCTGATTTAGTTATTTTTTCCAAGTTATTTTCAATTTTCAGTTTCCCTTCGTTCAAAGCCTATTTGATAGTGATAATTTCTTGTTGCCCTCTCTCGATGTTATCTTGAAGGTTTAAGACTTGCTTTTTCAACCATTTGTTTTCTCTTTCAAGTTCCTATTTGGTTATTGTGACCTCCTGCAAATTTTCCCTCTTGCTGTCCTTTCTCCTTCAAGGCCTCTATCCTTCTTTTCATGTCCATAAGGTCATTCAGATACATTTCCGAAGGCCAAAGCAAAGGAAAGGAGGAGGGGCTGTAAGGTTCTTGTAGAAAGCCCCCCTCGCAAGTTCCTTTGTCTACCCCATCTTTTATTTTAGGAATCCCTATCATAGTTTCCTGAGTTTCCTCTTGTACCGGTGAAACATCGTTTGTTTGTTCCTTTGTATCAATTACTAGGTGATTTTTAGCTGTCCTTGGTAAAATCATGATAAATTTCCTCTTTTGTAGTTGTCTTTTCTTCTTTTGGATTCTTTGTTTAAGTATCCTTAGGTATTTCTTTTTATTGACGAAAATGAATTTGGTGTTTACATTGTGATGCTCTTAGTGCTGCGTCTCTGGCGAGATGTACTAGCGATCTATAATAACTTTTGGTTGTGACTACATTTGAGGACTACATAGCGACCACTGTGCTATCCTGAGGTTGTTCAAACACTGGTTTAGGTTCCCATACTGTTGCTTGTCATGGTCTTGGGTTTTCGATGGAGGACCTCCTATTCTTAGTTTCACCATATTCTGCATTGTTACTAGAGGAACGAGAGGTCAAACAAACCCCAAGGTCCTAGCTTCTTGGTTTCCTAGCTCCTTAGTTCAAGTGAACCACATTTGAGAAGTCCCGTTTGGGCCCTTATGTATCCGTTGGCAAAAATCACTGTGTGTAACCCTAGATATAGAATCTCTGTATGTTTGTGTTCATTGTGTGTTTAGGTGGAGTTCTTTTTTTGTTGTGAGAGAAAAGGTGAATGTAGTTTTCGGGTTCCAAACCGCTCATAGACAAAATACAGTAGAAAGAAAGGAAAACGAGGGAGAGTTTGCAGAATCTGACCTATGGCTGCCACTTTTCGGAAAACCTTGCTATCGCCTGGTATTTGAAAAATGAATTTTTACGTCCATGGTTCAAAGTCACTAGACCCTTTGAGACCACATATCCTACTAAGGAGAGTTATCAAATCTTTGCATTGTGACTTGAATTTAGATCTGTGAATGGTCTTGGACCATCTTGAAAAATTATTTCTTCTGACATCCAACGAATATGCATGTATATACCTTTGATAATCAGCCTTCTTCTCATCCCATAACTCTAAAGACGTCTCTTTTGGTCATAGTAATGAGAATCGCAGCAATTCACACGATTCAACAGTTTGATTCAAGCCAAATGACTTTTTGTGAATCGGTGAATCGAATCAATGATAAAGGGTTTATGAAATAAGTTACTAAATTTCAAGGGTTTTTTAAATTTGTTGATTTGTGGCTGATTCGATTCCGATTCATGGCTGATTCGCGATTCAATTCAGCCTTGCCGATTCCGATCCGATTCCAATTTTTGTTACTTTGCTTTTGATAGATCTACACACTCGGCACTTTGAGAAACTCAGAAGATCTGCTCAATAACTTATGTATCCAGGCTGATGATGACATTACCATTTGCATCCTTGATTGTTTTGGTCTAAGGATAGAAATGTTGGACGCATCCTAAGATGGATTTTGGTTCCAAGGCAGCCATAGGGAAAGTAGACACCAAATGAATGTTGCTTCTCTTGAGGCGTCTCATGTCTCTGTTTGAAGGAGTTTTAACCCTTTGTAAGAAATCATTCATGTCAACATGTCCAATCTTTGTGTCAGATACTTGATTCAGAGGAGATGAGACATGTGATGCAGTTGCATGAGCTAATTCCTTATCATATTGGTACTTCATCTTTCCTTTAGACTTTGTAGACTTAGGCATGTCTTGTGCTGTAGCATGAAAATTCCAAAGGGTGAATACATCATTGGAAGATATGGACTCCATGAAAATATTGGCAAAAATGGATCTGTAAAGAACAATGTGTATGGAGTATTGATTAAATACTCATGGAATCTATGCAATGAAATGAATGAGATACGAAAAGAACATTTAGAGGGTGAAAATGGGACTTAGGAAAATGGAAAGCATGTGGGTAAGGATAAGCTTTATGTGACTATTTCAGGAATGTAAGCTAGATGCATGAAGTAACATGCAAATGATAACTTTGGTATTTAAAGAGTGACCCTCTACCAAAGTTGGGTTCTTCGAATGTAATCACATGTAATCATGTAATTAGGTTCGGAGGATGGGATTACATGTAAGTAGGCATTAAGGTATTTGCATGTAAATGATGATGGAAGATGAGGTTAAATTTAAATATGTACAAATGATGAGATTACATGTAAATGTAGATGAAGGATGGAATTACATATAAATGAAATAAATGTATTTGTGTTTGTAAGAAGATGGATGCAATGTGCTTTGGCATGTGTTGGTGGACTATGGAATGATGTGATGCCATTTGCATGAAAAAATGGCAAGTGGAATGGTGAAGAACACTTGCGTTCTTGGCAAAGAACCTTAGCCTTTTCGAAAGAGGAAAACAAAACAGCAAGCACACAACAAACAAAACTATGCACAAAACAAAAACATACCTTTGGTTTTTGAGTCAAACATGACAAATACCAAGTTGCTTTCCTACGCAAATTTGAAATTGGAATTTGGGGAAATTTTCAGCACGTGAAAATGAAAGTTTTTATCATATTTAAAGAAAATTTGCATAATACGTGGCATATTTTTGGACAAATGTACAAGGATGAACCAAAATATTCAATGAAATAGTGAAGGTTTGAATACTTCAACTTTCTTGGTGATCAAAGAGCCAAATATGGAAGATTAAGTAGGTTTGAAAGAATGTTTTTCCTCCAAATTCAAATCTTCAAACAACTTCTTGACTTTTTCAATACTTGCAAATGATGGATTTGAATGAGCAATAGATGAGGCGTTTTTGGATGGAGATAACAAAAACGTTTTCTTTAATTCTAAAAAGTGCAAGACATTTTTTCAAATATCATGTTCTTGAGATGTTTTTGATAAAAAACATGGTCTCAAGATGCAATGACATGAAATGTTTTTGGCAATGGATGGTAAAAACTTGATTCCCCAAGGTATAAACATGCATCAAAACCCCAAAATGCCTTCCATCTATCCAAAAACGTGATCTCTAAATATCATTTTTGGGCGTTTTTGGACAAAACGTGCCCTTGGTTTGCTTTGAAAAGACTCAATTTGGCAAGAGATGTTAACGCCAAAGGTATGAATATGCAAGGAAACTTCAAAACGCCTTCATGTAGATCGATTTCATGGATTAGAATGAAGAGAAAATCTGGACATGATCATAAAAACGTACCCTTGGATTGCATGAACATGGACGTTTTTGCTCTCCTATGCAAAATCGTGGTCTCAAGATCGATTTGCATGGATGGGAAAACCCAAACACACTCTATTAGAGGCTTTGCATGTTTTAAAATGCAAGTCTTTTTGCTCCTCTATGCAAATCGTGCTGTCCAGGTTGTTTTACATGTTTTGAAAACTTGCTTTTGGAGGTTGAGAGAACAAATCACACTCTCTAGGGCCATTTTCAAGTTTTAAAATATGCAATATGTAATATGCATCGAGCAAATTTGACCTTGGAAGCAAAATACACTCTCTATGTATTTACATGAGACAATTAACATGTAAAAGACCAAGTTCATGCAAATCACATTCTTGGAGGTCTATTACATGTTTTAGAAACATGTTTAAAGTGTTTAAAGTGCCTTTCTAGTGCAAATCTCACTCTTGGAGGCTCTTTACATGTAAATGTGTAATTGGGTTGAAAGTTGCATTTGCACAACTTAAATGATCAATTAAGCACATGGTTAATTGATTTTTGATCAACAATAAGATTTACACAGTATAATAAATAATAAATATATTAGGTGCAAATATTAATCAAAAAACAATATTTAACTTAGATGTTTTGAAATAAAACATAAAGTAACTCAAAAATAAAGCAAACTATATAGTTTAATTTTTCACTTAAGTGGAAAATTAAAAAACAACTCAACTTGAAAATATAGCATAAAGTAACTTAAAAATATAACATAAAATGAATTTATGTTATATTTTTCAAAAAGTGAATGTTAACATTAAAATATAACATGATATTTTACATTATGCAATTGCATTTGGAGAGTTCGCCTTTTGGGCACTTAAATGGTCATATTTTTTGACCGCCAAGCCCAATTAAGCCCTAAGATACACCGAATTGAAGGGAAAACCGAAAGCAAGGGATTGAACAAAGCCAAAAGACCATGAACAAACAAACACATACTCAAAAACGCAAAAAGGGACATTGAAGGCTTAAAAAACCAAGCACAGGCTTATAAAAAAGAAAAACAAAAAGGACTTGACGAAAGCCTTTAGTAAAAGGATTCATTATTCCAATTGGGGTTGATCAATTGATCAATATTATCCAATTAAATAATGAACTTATCATAGAGAAATGCAAAACTAAGTTAAAAAGTTTTGGACTGCTACCAACATTTTCTGGTGACAAAATGCAAGACAACAACTGACTCCGTCTTGGGAATGTTAGTCATTTGTTTTTGGAAACAAAAAGTGACATAGAATCTAGTTCTCTAAGTGCCTTCGTCCACTCCATTGGGTTATAGAGTTAGGCAACTAACAAAAATAAAGCTAAATATAAAGGACCCTATGAATCAAAAAACATAAAACTATGTACAAGGGTTACTTATCTGGTAATCACTAGAAGTAATGTTTTAGATGTTGTCCACTGTAAGGCAGTGGCATTGGTGTTCCATGACGATATGCAAGACAAAAACTGTATTCCCTTGCAATTTGATGAATTGTAAAAGGTTCTCGCCATAGAGAATCAAAATTTCCATGCATTCCTTTTGGTTCTCGCCTTTTGTCCTAGAGTAGGAAAGATCATCAATTTGAAATTCTCTGTATTTGGCCTTTTTTTCAAAAATAATTTTGACTTGTTGATGGTGAGCAGCAAGTTTATCAACCACCTCTTTTCTTTGCTCCTCCAATTGTTGAAGAAACATAATTCTCTTATCTAGAGCATCTTAATAAGTTTTGTCTTCGATGGTTTGTATCAGCTTAAGAGCAGGAAGCTCTAAAGTTATTTGAATCTCAGTAGTGATCTCATATAGAAACTCAAAAGGTGACATTCCAATTGCCCGCTTTAGAGTAATTTTGTCAACCCAAAAAGCATCAAACAACGCCTTGTGCTAGGTTCTTTGATTTGATTCAATCAACTTCCGCATGATGGTCACTATATTCTTATTGTTTGATTCTGCTTGACGCGGGTAATAATTTGATGCATGTGCCAAAGTTATCCCATAATTGAAACAAAAACCACTCCCTTTCTTAGAAGAGCAGATAGCTGCATTATTTGGGACAACTTTATTTGGAACACTATAACGTGAAATGATGTTCAGTTTCAAGAAATCACAAATTATTTCTGATGTAGAGCCTTTCACAGAAATTGCTTCTACCCACTTGGTAAAGTAGTCATTTGCCGCTAGGATGTGAGTATGACCCTTGCTTGAAGGTGGATTGATAGTACCAATGAATCGACTCCCCATTGTTTCAAAGGTTCGTCGATCTCCATTGTCTTTAATGGCAAAGCAACAAGCTTTTGTGTACCTACGAATTGTTGACACAATTCACATTTTCTTACCCATTGATATGCATCTTGAAAAAGTGTAAGCCAATAGTATTTTTCTCTCAAAATTTTATGTGCAGTGATAGGTGGTGAAAACTATCCATCGCAAGCTTGATTATGAAAAGAATCCAAAGTCCACACCTGTTGACTTTTTTCCACACATTGGAGAAAAGTTCCATCCATTTTATGCTTGTATAGACCATTGTCCCATAAGATGAAGCTAGAAGCTTTCAACTTGAGAGTACTCCATTCCTTATATGTCAAATGTGAGGGGCATTCTCCATAACTTAGATAGTATGCCATATTAGAGTACCAATCATTTCCAGTGCTGACAAACAAAATAGTAGGAAGAGAAGAGGAATTCTCATCGTCCACTTACAAAAATTCATTTTCAGACATAAGCTGAAAAAGTCCTTTGCTGTGAACTAGCTTGGTCGGTCGTATCTCCATATCATATTCTTGGATCTTGGCAATCCAGTTTCCTCTTTTTGTACCAAACTCTTGTTGTGTCAAGATAGTCTTGACAATAGTATCTAGAACCAGAGCTATAATATGAGAGTTCAGTGTGTAGAATCTGAAATGCTTCATTGCTTTGACAACAACATAAGCATGCTTCTCCATCTGATTGTATTTTAACTCATAAGCCTTCAGAGGGCAACTCATGAATGAAATAGGTGATTCAATGCCTTCATTTTTTGCAGATGAAGTATGCTTAGAAGCATAACTATACATGACGAAGCTTTTCATGTAATCAAGACATAGTAGCACGGGTGCGTGTGCTATTGCATCTTTGATTTCGGTGAATGCTTTCCTCCCTTCATGATTCTAGTGGAAAGCATCTTTCCCTTTCATCATATCAACAATGTGACAAGTCTTTTCATCAAAGTCTGGTAGAAACCTTCTCAAGAAATTCACCTTTCCAAAGAAAGAATGAACTAGTGTTTTGTTTGATGGTAAAGATAAGATTTGAATTGCTTGCACCTTCTCTGTATCGATTTTAATACCTTCTTTGGACACAATGTGTCCCAACAGCTTGCCTTTCATTAAACGAAAAACTGATTTCTTGGTATTTAGTGATATGCCATGTTGTGTGCATCTCTCCAAGACTTGTCGGAGATGAAAGAAATGATCTTGACGTGCTTTGGAGAAAACAGTCAAATCATCCAGGTATACAACGATGCTTTCATTGATGATACCATCAAAAGCAAGGTCCATTGCTCGCTGGAAAGTTGAAAAAGTCCAAAAGGCATCCGCCGATATGCAAATGTTCCACATGAGGTAGTGAATGCTATCTTATACTGATCATACTCACGAACTTCAATTTGATTGTAGCCCGAGAAACCATCAAGCATAGATAACATCTCTAAACGAGCAACAACTTGTAATACTTGGTCCATGACCGATAGTGCATAATTATGCTTGAGAGATAACTGATCGAGATTTTGAAAATCCACACATGCAAATTTTTCCATTCTTCTTTCTGACAACTATGTTAGCTACCCATGATGAATGATGGATAGGAAAGATAATAATTGCTTCCAATATCTTTTGAATTTGGGCGAGAATGGTACTCAAAATATTGGGATTGTATTGCCTCTGCTTCTGGCAGAAAGGAATTGTGCCAAACTTAAGATGGATATCATGCTGGACTTCCTTAGAACAAAAAGACTTCAGATATTCGTAAGAGTAAGCCAAAACATCCTTGTATTCACGAAGCAAAGTGATGAACTTTTCCTTTTCTTTGTTTGTACACCAGCTACTAGAGTTAACCATGTTAGGATTGTTTTTAGTTCCAATGTTGTATTTCTTATATTGTCCCAAAGAACTTGCCCTCGTCTTCTGCTGCTTTTTGACATACCTATCATGCTTGTCAAACAACTTCTCCAAAGAAATCGAACTCTTGGGGATCTTGTTTCCTTTCAATGGAATAACCTCCTGACCAATTTTAGGATCTTTATTAGAGATAACCTCATTGGGCGCATTTTTGCTTCCTTTAAAGTAAATATCGTCAAAACCTTCCTTAGATTCAAGGAAATTGATGATATGAATATCATCATTAAAAACTTGCCAGTGCTCACAATTGTCTGGGATACTTGGTCAATAAACCAACTTTATCTCATATATGCCATCTTCAAAATCTTGGTGAGGAATGAGTAGAGTAGCCGAAACAACAAGTAATCAGCCCTATCATTAAGCTCTCGAGGAGTTACTAAGATATTGAAAGCATCAAATGTCTTGATGAAATCCCAGATAAATCACGATAATGTCTAAGTTGATCATTTCTGGCTTGATACTGACCTTTGACTTGACATACTACTATTTCAACATCTCCTTTGACATGTAGATTCGGGATTCCTTTGATTTGCGCCATATTCAAACCCAATATCAAAGCCTCATATTCAGCTATGCTATTGGTATTAGGGAATTGTAACTTGTAAGAATAAAGGAAAGATTCCCCATTCTACTGAGTGATACTTTCTTTTCTTGGTATAAATTTGCATTCACTTTCGACAGGTTGGAAGGGTCACCGGTTTTGATACCACTGTAATATACCAAATTGCTTGCATTAAGAAAACACCCTTAAGGCTCTGTCAGATGGCGTTGTACGATCTGTATGTGATATCCCAAATTCATATGGAGACTAAGGTTGTACAATAAGAGTAGAGTTTGTTCTATGGAGAGCAAGACAAAGACTGTATAGTGATCGAGTATGATGGGCGTACGACACAATGATAACGATAGTGGGTTGTGATGGATGATGGAGGGGAGGCACAATGGAGACAAACAATCCGTAGGAAGAGGGCGGAAACCATATGGTGGGAGTGAGAGTATTACCATACGAAAGGCTAGTAGACCGTACAGTGATGGAGAGGTGAGTAGGCCTTTAGGTAAAGTCGAAGCTTCTACAAAGAAGTAAATTGCAAGCACCATGTAGAATGGATACATTCTTCCTTGGAGTATTCACAAATATATATTTCCTCAGTACAATCCAGCTATTGAATACAATAAGTACACTGAGAGATAATCATTTAATATGATCCCACACGATATAGAGGAAAGACATGCAATTTATCGCTTAAATAGAAAATACATTCGTTGACAAGGATGGCGCTTAGATTTGCCAGATCCGAGAAAAGTAAAATCAAGCAGAGTAGGGTAGGCCCAAAACCCTATCGAAACTACACAAGCCAAATAGGGATGACTTTTCACTTCTGAAACGACGAGATAATGAACTCAATTTGCAATACAAAATAAAATTATATGCATGCCAACAACAACCAACTCGACAAACATATATATCTTGTCAGAGGTAAACTCTTGAGGGAGAAAATAATGTGTCGACACATGACATGACTAACACCTATGGAAAATAAAAATAAAAATTGTCCCTAAGATATACTAATTCTATTGGGTTCTACACACAAATTTAATATCTTAATTTTATTTTATGACGAGGATATTATATTTGTTTATTATTTTATATATGTAGAAAATAAAATTTAATAATATATATGTAATTTGTAAAATTTTAAAAACTAAAAAGTGTGTTTATATTTATATTTTTTATTTAGATCTATATAAAATATAAGTATTTAAAACTAAAATTATGCAATTTTATATTATATAACTTGTATGTAAATTTTGATTTATATTTTTAAAATTAAATCTGAAATATATTGATCACATTTTATATCAGACAAGTATTTGGTGACTCCCTTCTTTAAAAGTATGAAATAATTTGATCTTAGTTAGTATATAATATATATTTTATTGCAAACTTATCTAATTCCTTATTCCTTATTCTTGGACTTGTAGACTTCTAGTCATTGTAGAAAATGGTTGGTGGCAGAAAGAGCCCTGGTGCTCAACTTAAATTGCTAGGCATTGCATGGAACAAAGAGATGCATGCAAAGACAAGGGTGGCAATTGCAAGATTTTGGTACGACAACGATATTCCCTTCAATGCTTTGTGTAGTTCATAGTGGGATCAATTGTTTATCGTGATTTTCATGTTTGGTAAGGGGTTGAAGCCCCCAACTCGTTATGAGGTCAGTAGATTGTTCCTATAGGATGATGTACAAAATATTCATCAACTTGTGGAAGAGAAAAGAAGAGTTTGGGAACAGAGAGGCTACACTCTTATATCTGATGGGTTGATAGATGGCAGGAATATGACACTCATCATCTTTCTAGTTGCTTAAGGGGGACAATTAGTATTTGTAAAATCAGTTAATGCCTCTGATCAAGTGAAAAATGAAGAGACTTTGTGCAACATGTTGGATGAGGTGGTGGAAGTGTGTAATGACCCTGCTCAAATCTGATTTAAAAATTTTGATTTTTGGCCTTGGAAATTTTGTCGAACACTTCACATACAAGGGTCATATGACTGATATAACATTTCAGTTTTCTTTAATGACTCTTTTCTTCAATTAACATCAATGAGAATGCTTGCAAGAAGACTCAAAATTGACTAAACAATGACCCTAACATGAATGTGCAACTTATTTTGACAATATTCAATGCATATATGTGACTGAAACTACTTGCAATATGCAGCTACAGCAACTAGTAATTATGACAAACACTTTGGATGCAACCTAAGATGGCATTGATGCACTTATAGCCAAGTGGCATTAATAAAAACACTGGGTATGCAAAATTATAACATTATTTATGCCAAAAAGAGAACTTACAGCCAATTGACATTTTGTCAAACAATTGGCATGCAAACTAATAAGCTGATCATGAAACTCTAGGTTGGCAATATAGATAGTCTAAAAATTACAATACTCTTTCACTTGCAAAATCCTAGCCTTCCTTTGATACCAATAATGCCAAATGGCAAACAAAGACAAGTACAATATAAAATAGTAAAGTGCTGAAGTTATATTTTTGTACTCAGCTGAAAACATACATTTCTCAAAAAATATGCCAAATGCCAAATGAGAAGTGAAGAACCTGATTGTAGATGGCTGTAATAATTTTTACCAATCCTGAAGATGCCAACACCCCAGCCAAAGTCACCCCAAATCTGAAAATGTACTTCCTTGCAAATTATCGAAAATGTCTAGGAGTTTTGAAAATTCCTTAAAAATAAATCATGGCATTTTGGAACTCCAAAATGCACCTATCTTTATCTCCTCGACGATAGAAATCTGATGCAAAAATACCTAGAATGATATGTTGAGTAATGAGAAAGATATGAACAAAAATGTCGTTCCAAAGCCCTATCCTGAAATTTTGAAAATTGGATCAGGCTTGTAGCAAAAACGAACCAGCAGCTATAAATCTTTCCTCCACCACAATCAAGCCTTCTAAAGATGTCCTGCAATCAATCCATGACTGAAAATGAATAGTCCTCAAAAAATGCCCTTCTGCTATAATTTCGGGTCTGCTAAAAGAAGCCTCCTAAAATTTCGAATCTGCTAAAAATAGCTTCCTATAATTTCGGACCTGCTAAAAACGACCTCCTATAATTTCAGCCTTGTTAAAAATGGCTTCCTATAATTTCGGACCTGCTAAAAATGACCTATAATTTCGGCCCTGCTAAAAATGCCTCTTGAAATGTTGGAATGCTGAAAATGGCCTTAGGTCCAATGATGCCCTAGCTGAAGTGACTATAGTATCACCTTCACATGTGCAACCCTTCAGAAGATATTCCACTTCCTCAATTATGCAAATCTAATGGAGACTCCATTCCCAAAGACCAATAGACTATTTGAAGACCAACTTGGCTCCACAATAGAGTATGTGACTGAATCACAATCCGATGTCAAGAGAGAAATACAAACTGGATGATCAAATGCAAGACCCATAGGGTCTATTTATTCACTTTTCAGTAGCTTCCTCTAGGAGTCACTTAAACATTCTAGAAGCATCCAAATATTCTTATGAAATAAAGTGCACTTATATAAATATTACTTTATAATAAAATGTGCATCTCAACATCAAATTATAAAACTAGGCCCGAATAAAGTAATTTTACTTTATAACAAATGTAGGCCCACATCACTAATCAACTGTAAGGACAAAATATTGCCAAATAGTCGCTGGTCGACTCTTTCCACATCACCACTAGTCTATGAGAGCCTGTGATAGACTGATCTTGCACGCTAAACGATGTCAGCCAAAATGGGGACATGACAGTTCGCCCTTCTTGAAATTGCTTGTCCCCAAGCAATGATTGAACAATAAACCAATCAACCCACTTGGATCCCAAATATAGTCATGTACTATACTGCTATCAATCAACACAGGCTCTTGCAATATCCTCTGCAATATAACCGAGAAGAATACATGAATTGTAATGTCCCTTCCATAGTCAGCTTGAAATATCAGGACATTTTTCCAGAGTTTCAATTACAAGATACTTCTTCCCATTTAAACTCTTTATTGACAATAAGTACCTTGATATTATGCAACAATTAGCTAGCCCATAATACTTTATTTGTATAGGCCTATCTACCAATGTTATATCCGTTTCTTATTTCTAGCCCTCATAGCCTTTAAACCATTGTTCACTTCTACTTGTTTCCAATTCAATTGTCAAGGACAATCTTCATCTTCTCTTCTACTTTGGATTGTTATATGAACTTAAATATTCTCTATGTGATCGCTTACTAGATGACCCCTGACTGATCTATCCTTCTTGGTTATAGGGCAATTCATAAGAATTAATTATTGGTAAACTGGTTATGATACTTGTGAGGCTTCTAGTGTTTATTATCACTGAAATCTTTTCCCTTTGATTTTACATTCATGGATTGTCCTGTATGTTGCCGTCTTTATTTTGTATATTCAATCACATCAAATAAACTCAGCTTCCAGTAAATAACGGGTTATATTGGAAAGTTGGCCCTATTCTTAGAGATATTGGATTTGCTTGTCTATAACTTCCCCAATCCCACGATAATGATTTGATTATTTGACTCTATTGCTCCCAACGTACATGTTGTGATGTTTATTCTCTAAATTTCTATTGATCTTTTATTCACTGGATAGAGCTTGGATTCTCCAGATATTGATGTGTTGATTGGATTGTATCTCCCATTGATTGTATACGATTGGTTGACTTCAAGAATTTTATACCTTCGTACCAATTCCCTATTGGAATTTATTATCATTTCTTTTGCTTATTATCATTTGGTTAGTCAATCGTATTCTCTTTAATTGCCAGAAAAAAGCTTCATGTTGGATAATTATTACTCGTGAATAAAGGGGGAGTGACTCTTGTTCTGTAAGTCTTCGTTCTGTGAAGTGCTTGCATCCTTCATGCGGCTATGAAATATTATTGTTAAATAATACGAATGCCCGAGTATATAAATATTATAGAAAGACGGTTTTGGTGCACATTCAGAAAGATTTCATTTCTTGTGGAGTTTCTGCTCTATCGTTGAGTTGGATCCCCTCCCATTAGGTATCTATCTATTGTTATTCTCCATTTCGATATAACTCCGTATATATTCCCAAAGATTGTTCGATGGTTTTCCTACCATTATTCAATTGATTGTTTTGCGTTGGAGGGTCCTAGCCTCTTTTACTCTTCTCCTCCAAAGATGGTTTTCTCCACACTTTTTCAATATGCGTGATGCTCCCACTTCTCTACTATATAAATAACGAGATGGATAATGATATATCATTCGTTGTGACTATTCTCTATAGTCATATTATTATAATTAATATTTAACATGTATTAATCATATATTTAAATATTATGTGATGAAATAATTAACATTATTTTAATATTTCTTATACAAATATTATTTGTTCTATTTTTAATAACAATCTCTTTGTTATTATATTTAATATTATTATTATATAATAATATTAAATAAATCATTTTTATATGTATTAGTGCAATTAGAATTCTTTGTTATTTAATTAATAAACTATATATAGTTTATTATTTTATTTAGTTAATATTTTAATTTACTAAATAATTATTTATTATTATTGGGTTTTCTAAATATTTATTTTTTCATTTATTTAATTGTATATGAACTCTATTATTATTAAATCATTCTTGGAAATGGGGACATTACATGAATGAAGCGTGAATCACTGCTCAACTGAACTTCAAATCCACTACTGCCATAGTCAGGAACCCACGAAACACAAAATCCCAAAATATCAAAACCCAAGTAGAGTGGACATCCCAAATTGCCAACATAGTAAATACCATCGACACATCCCACTGGCCTATGCGGGATGTACAATCCAACTCTGATGGACACTCCCAAATGAAATTGTACCAAGTACGGAGAATCCACACACTATGCACCTGTGCACCTACTGCAATCAGCACAACTCTGCAAATCACCAACCATTGTCTCATAACCATAACTCCCATGCACCGCTGATGGTGAGTAGACATCACAAGATAAACAACAAGAAATAGAACCCAAACCAAGTCTGCCTGCCATCAACTCCTCAACACAAGGATCAAATGCAAACTGATGTACATACCCTGCAGTATACTGCTGATAAAAAGAACCAGCCTAAGTTGACAACTTGCCATGCACAGGTGATGCAACCCACTGCAACTGATCGCCAAGTCAGGAGATGACAATGCCAAAGGAGTAGAATCAATAACAACCACTGAAGCATCACTCCCAAACTCCTGCTCTGAGCCATGTACTGTCAAGTTGTCAACCGCAGAACCTATCGCCATGTCATGCCCATCACAACTCTCATCCTGTGGCATCAAATCGTCCAATAATTGATGACAAGCACTAGGAACCAAAATACATCTCCGTATCATCATCTCATCAACATGGTTATCAAAGGTAAATTGATGAGCATACCTCACAGTGTAAAGCCGGTAGAATGTGCCAATCTCAGTCAGTGGCTCAGATTGCAATCTAGATGAAACTATCTGCAACCGATCACTAACCAAGCTGGAAATGACTACTACCTCCGTAGACATCGCCAAGGGAGTAGTATCACTAGCAAGAACCATGCCAATTGCTGGCATGATCTCTGACACAACATCCCTAGTCTCCATGCCATTAGCAGTAGATGCTATCACCATGCAAGGCATACCACAACAATCTGCTGCAGCACCCAACTCAACTAAACCTAACTCTAGTGGAAATGAACCCGATATGCCAATGCTAGTATCAAGGATGGATGCATCCCCATCTCCACTGTCTCTGACAATCTCGACCATGGACATCCTCGGATCACCAGACACCACAACCTGTGACTGTACAAAATCTGGTAAAGACTGCAGTCGCTCTAACTCCATGATCACCTCAGCCAAATGAAACTGTGAGTCCTTGAAAGCCAGTTGTGTACTCTCAAGAATCTCAGAAGTCACCTCAAGCTGCCGAGTAAGCTCACCCACCTCATCTTCCTTGGCCAATAATGCATCATATGCTGTAATCCCCCACTCCATAAAATAATCTCTGTGGGCTACCAACTGCATATAATTCCGTCTCAGAATCCGGATAGCCTCCCATAAAGAGTGGATCTCTGTCAAGGAAAGATAATTGCCTCCTTGCTCATCACTAGTAGGAGAACCCCATCCATAAACTGCTAACAACAGATGAGCAGCATCGAAATGCTGGCAAGCGATAGGAATGTCTCACTCACTAACTCTCAGCTTACTAGACACATGATGGCGCTAACTAGACTGTCTCCTACAAACCTCCTTTGATGCACTTTCCAAAGGAGTATCCTCAAAGTTATTGGTCTCTAGAGTATCAACATTCACATCCAGCGAATCAACTCCAAAGCTCATATCAACATACAAAGTATCAAAAACTGTAGCACTGTTGTCCAACTCCTTTGTACCAAAAGAAGCTGCCGAGGAAACTAAGTCCCCAAAATTGTCCACCGCATCCTCCTAGATGTCATCAATGCCAATATGATCCTGGGACTCATCTGTAAACACTGCCAAATATGAAAGATCATCAATACATTCCAACAAGAATGGTCGACTGGATATATGATCAAAGTTGAACACTGGTGTATAAAAACTAATACCAACATCGAACAAGCTACTGGTACAAGAAAGGACAACACCGTGCAATCTGCTAATCAAATCCATGATAGCACCCAAACAAACACTGCTACCACAAAGTGATAAAGATCTCCAGTCAACTGAATCCCAAACGCCAATATAACAATCTCGAGTCCATATCCGTAAACTAGAATCAGCTGGTAACTCAAGCAAACTCCTCACCTGAGTAATATGACTAATACCAACTCCACATACCTGTCTGACACTGTCCCGGTATCCTGGATGTGAATGCAAGATGAACTCACAACATTATCAACGACCACATATGATCTGCCTGCCGTAGACAGCTGAGTATCAGGTGTGCAAGATGGAACTAAACTCAACTCCACGCCATGCTCATCCCCATGTCTTTCCAAGTCCTGTAATGCCAATGGAGTATTCACCAAGGAAGCTCAAGTGTCCTCAAGCTCGCGAGAAAGCCTGTCAACTTCCTCCTCCTTCCTCCTCAAGGCATTTGAATAGTCTTCGGCAAGGCTAAGAAGATGGTCACGATCTGATAGAAGATGTAAATAACTCAACTTCATCATTCTCATTCCTTCCCTAATCACTTGTAAGTCAATACAAGAAGACTCTGCCTGAACTCCCTTTTGTCTGCCCTGTAACTGAATCCTTCGGATGTGATCCTCTATCATATGTCGCATCCTGTCATGATGAGATAATGAAGTCACAATACTATCTTCGCTCACCTTCAGCTGGCTAGACAAATCATGCGAAGTACTACCACCTTAACCTCATGTGACGAAGCATCCAAATGTGCTTGGTACTCCCTCTCAGCAAAGTCATGAATACTCAATGTCTGCTCATCTCTATTAGGTATCTCACCATCGTGCACAACAACATCCTCGAAATCATCATCTGAACCCCCTACACCGTAGTCACTGCCTGTCGTAACTAAACCATCCTGAGTACTTGTGACATCACCCTCTGGCGACCTGTATACGACTGTCTCAATTTGAGTGTCAAGTTGACCGTTACTATCAATCTGCATAATATCCTTTACCACTACCTCTTGTGGCAGAGTAGAATTTGAGACCTCTGCCTGGCTGTAAGCTAGTTTCTCGAACTCCTCATGCAAGTTCTTGGTAATTGTGTCATCTGCCCCGTGAGAAGATTTGCCAAATAGAAATCCAGTCAACTTATCCACCTTAGCTGGGTCGGACAGCATGTCATTCATAATACAGTGGTGCTTAACCAACTGTTCAGACATGTCATGGCTTATTTTCCCAAGTTCATCTCGAATGTCTAAATAACCATCCTTTCTGCTGTCTGACTCTGGATCTTCTTACTTTGTCTATCAACTGTCCAAGATCATGTCCTCTGAGACTCTGTACTATACCTGTCCATTTTGGATAAAGTAGAGTGCTGATCACTCATACAAGACGACTCTTACCTAACATGATGGTAAGAAAATCGCTCTGATACCACTGTAATGACCCTACTCAAATCTGATTTAAAACTTTTGATTTTTGGCTTTGGAAATTTTGTCGAACACTTCACATACAAGGGTCATATGACTGATATAACATTTCAGTTTGCTTTAATGACTCTTTTCTTCAATTAACATCAATGAGAATGCTTGCAAGAAGACTCAAAATTGACTAAACAATGACCTTAACATGAATGTGCAACTTATTTTGACAATATTCAATGCATATATGTGACTGAAACTACTTGCAATATGCAGCTACATCAACTAGTAATTATGACAAACACTTTGGATGCAACCTAAGATGGCATTGATGCACTTATAGCCAAGTGGCATTAATACAAACACTGGGTATGCAAAATTATAACATTATTTATGCCAAAAAGAGAACCTACAGCCAATTGACATTTTGTCAAACAATTGGTATGCAAACTAATGAGTTGATCATGAAACCCTAGGTTGGCAATATAAATAGTCTAAAAATTACAATACTCTTTCACTTGCAAAATCCTAGCCTTCCTTTGATTTCAATAATGCCAAATGGCAAACAAAGACAAGTACAATATAAAATAGTAAAGTGTTGAAGTTATATTTTTGTACTCAACTGAAAACATACATTTCTCAAAAAATATGCCAAATGCCAAATGAGAAGTGAAGAACCTGATTGTAGATGGCTGTAATAATTTTTACCAATCCTGAAGATGCCAACACCCCAGCCAAAGTCACCCCAAATCTGAAAATGTACTTCCTTGCAAATTATCGAAAATGTCTAGGAGTTTTGAAAATTCCTTAAAAATAAATCATGGCATTTTGGAACTCCAAAATGCACCTATCTTTATCTCCTCGACGATAGAAATCCAATGCAAAAATACTCATAATGATATATTGAGCAATGAGGAAGATATGAACAAAAATGTGGTTCCAAAGCCCTATCGTGAAATTTTGAAAATTGGATCAGACTTGTAGCAAAAAACGAACCAGCAGCAATAAATCTTTCCTCCACCACAATTAAGCCTTCTAAAGATGTTCTGCAATCAATCCATGACTGAAAATGAATAGTCCTCAAAAAATGCCCTCCTGCTATAATTTCAGGTCTGCTGAAAGAAGCCTCCTAAAATTTCGGATTTGCTAAAAATGACTTTCTATAATTTTGGACCTGCTAAAAACGACCTCCTATAATTTCGGCCCTGCTAAAAATGGCTTCCCATAATTTCGAACCTGCTAAAAAAGGCCTCCTATAATTTCGGCCCTGCTAAAAATGCCTCCTGAAATGCTGAAATGCTGAAAATGGCCTTAGGCCCAATGATGCTCTACCTGAAGTGACTATAGTATCACCTCCAAATGTGCAACCCTTCAGAAGATATTCCACTTCCTCAGTTATGCAAATCTAAGGGAGACTATGTTCCCAAAGACCAATAGACTATCTGAAGACCAACTTGGCTCCACAATAGATTATGTGACTGAATCACAATCTGATGTCAAGAGAGAAATACAAACTGGATGATCAAATGCAAGACCCATAGGGTCTGTTTATTCACTTTTCAGTAGCTTCCTCTAGAAGTCACTTAAACATTCTAGAAGCATCCAAATATTCTTATGAAATAAAGTGCACTTATATAAATTATTACTTTATAATAAAAAGTGCATCTCAACATCAAATTATAAAATTGGGCCCGAATAAAGTAGCTTTACTTTATAACAAACGTAGGCTCAAATCACTAATCAATTGTAAGGACAAAATATTGCCAAATAGTCGTTGGTTGACTCTCTCCACATCACGACCAGTCTACAAGAGCCTGTGATAGACTGATACGGCATGCTAAACGATGTCAGCCAAAATGGGGACATGACAAAGTGGGAGTGACTAATGTCATCCAAATTGACTGATAATGCAATTGTATGTGTGGTAGTTGGTAGAATGTGATGGATAGGCATCCCATTTTATATTGGAGTCCTAATGCTGCCCTGTGTCTTGACTTGCTCCTTGAGGACCTAGGGAAACTAAGTTGGGTGGAGAAAGTGGTTGAAGAAGGAAGGAATATCACAAAATACATCTACAACCACACATGGTTTCTGAGTGTTATGAGAGAGCACATTGATGGTAGGGATCTTCTGATCGAGGGTCATACACATTGCCACTAATTTCCTCACCTTGTAGAGGATATTGGACACATTGGCCAACTTGAGGTGGATATTTGTGAGTAAGAAATGGTTGGAGAATCCTCATGCCAAGAAGCCTGGAACATAGAAGGTTGTGAATGCTATGTTTTATATTTGATTGATGATTTATTATTTAATTTTCAAATATTGCTATTCGTTGATTTTTTTATAATGTTTTGTCCGGGTGTTAGAACTGTGTGTTAGAGTTCTATGAATGGTGGATGGGAATAAAAATCCTATGGGGTATCTATATGAGGCTTTGGATAGGGCCAAAGAGGTCATTCAACACGTGCATAAGTCAAATGAGATCAAATATAGACCCATATGAAACATAATCGATTGTAGGTGGAAGCGACAACTCCACCAACTTATTCATATATTTTCCTACTACTTGAACCCCAAGTTCTATTTCTCCAATACTTTTAGAGTAGATGCAGAGGTTCAAGTTGACTTGGACACATGTATTTAGAGATTGGTTGCTGATTTGGACCTTTGAGACCTCATACTTGATGAGTTACAAGGCTACAAGAGGGAAGAGGGGCCAGTGTTTTCTTTTCCCAATTGTAATTGTAGGAGATACTCCCAATAATCAGGTAAACAGGAGCATGTCTTTAGTTTTATTGGACCATTTTTTTATTCATTAAGTTTATTGAAATCTTCAACACATTATAAATTCTTTTTTTGTTGTATCCTTGCAAATTTGTTGTCGGAAGATTAATGGTGCCACAACACCTAATCTTCAAAAGCTTGCCATCTAAATATTATTGTAGTGTTGTAGTGCTTCTGGTTGCGAGAGAAACTAAAGTATTTTTGAGAACATACATACAACGAAGCACAATAGGTTGATCCAAAAGCGCTTGAATGACTTGGTTTATGTGCGGTACAACCTTTGGTTGCATGAAAAGGTGCAAGGGCAAGTTTCATATGAAGCATTTAACTTGGATGTGATTGATCCATATTCAACAAATTCGTTTGCTCCTCATGATGGTGATAATTTAGATGCACATGGGGATCTTCTATTGAATGATGAGTAGCTAGCTAAGTTTGAGATGGAGGCTGATGATTGGGATGCAAAAGTGGCAACATGCGAGGAGGAACATGAACTTGGTCATTCACTAGAGGCTTCTGTTGAGCCTGAGACACCTATTCAAGCACTTGTTGAGGATACTGCAACTACCTCAGCACCACCCATAAAGAAACATCAATATCTTCCGAGCTTTAGTCATAGACGCAATTTATGTTTTCTACTTCTAGTTTTCATTGATATTAGAACTTGAACTTATTATGTATTCAAAATTTGTAGTTTCATTGAGTTTTTTCTATATGTATCAAACTTTTTCAGATGTTGTACTTGTTTCTTGGTATATAATTCTATGCTAATCTACTAAGTTTTAGTTTCTATGTATTTAATTGAAAACTTTGATTAATATATGGTGTATCTGAAATCAGTATATGTTCTACGAATTCGGTGTGTATGTGTGGTTTTTAAGAATATTTTAAGAAATTGAATGTAATATCCCTTACTAATTCTAATTCCAATTTTATGATTTTTGACCTTATCAAACACTTTACCCAATGGGATATCTTGTAGATTGCTTCTAATATGCTTAACTTCAATTGGTAACAATAGAAATGCTTGCAAAAATCTTCAAAAACATCTCAACATTGTATTAGAATGAAAATGCAAATGGCTGATCACAATCATTGAGTGATGGCCAAGACTCTTGGCTTACAAAAGAATATTCTTTAGAAGCTCTCTCATACCAAGTTGACCTCCATGAAACCTGAACATAATTATACCTATGTGAAAGATTGAATATCTCTCACCCAAACAACTGCAACCCTTCGTAGGATCTTTCTCCACCTCAGTTATGCTTATCAATGAGAGTGATCATTCCCAATGACTAATGATGTGGCTTTGTAGAAACCCTTGGCTCCACAAAGGAACATATCAAAGCAATTGTCAAGAACTCGATGATCGAAATCTTAATTGCCACCCCCATATTCGTACATTTTCATCCTTTAAGAAGCTTCTAGGAACATTGAAGAGGTGGATCTTTCAAGAAGCTTCTAGAGATGTAGTGGTGGGTCCTTCAAGAAGCTTCTAGAAACATGAGGAGGCGGATCCTTCAAGAAGCTTCTAGAGACATGAGGAGGTGGGTACTTCAAGAAGCTTCTAAAAACATAAGGAGAAGCTTCTAGGAACATGAGGAGGTGGATCCTTCAAGAAGATTCTAGAAACATAAGAAGCTTTGACATGAAGAGGTGACTGTCCTTCAAGAAGCTTCTAGAAACATAAGGAGAGAGTTTCTAGGAACATGAGGAGGTGGATCCTTCTAGAGACATTTTATTTTGTTGTCTTAACAATAATTAAATATAAGGTTATCTTTTAATAATCATATAATAGATAACCTTATAATTAATTGATTTCTCCCTTGTTTCTCCTCTTACTACTTAGCCTTCTAAGAATGAAAGGCTAAGAACTCCACTAAGTGGCTAAAAAGATGGGGGCATTATATTGTATATTTTCAAACATTTGATAAAATTATCGATTTATTGCTGAATTTTTGGTGATTTTGAGATTTTCAGAATTTTTGGGTCATCCGGGATATTGCTGAGTCCAAGTTTTTAAAGTTTTGACTCAACAATAAATTTTAAAACATGAAAATCTGAAAAATCTAAAAATCAGCTATGTCTTACCTCACAATGGATTACCAATCATCATCAAGGATCTTTTTATTCGATGGTTTTTCCTTCAACAGTGTTTGCATTACACTATCTATTCCACTTTGAACTCACCACCATCATTTGTAGAGCATCATGCACCTCAATCATCCTCTAAGAAAATGAAGTAACCAACATATCTTGTTTATATAGGTTTAAAAAAATTCTTCTTTGAAAAACTTCTGAAGAGAGCAAGTGAAGTGTGGTGGTTGCAAATGAATATTTCATATTTCTAACTTTTATTAGCACTTCCTTTACCCAATCTAATTTTCATATGTACTTCAATGTATTGTTCAATGCATGAACACAAATGGAGTCCAAAATATGTGATTGTAAGCACTCTGCACCATCAAGCCAACCAATTTGCACATGTGATGAATCAATGATCACTTGAACAACATTTGAGACTTGAATCTCCTCTATGGCCTCTCTTAAAATGCCAAACTGTAATTTTGCATCCTTGGATTTCCTTGAACAATCAGCAGCCCTAAGAAAATAAGGGTCAATTGTACATGTGACTATTATGTTGATGAGTGGCTGATTTCTAATATCGGTTCACCCATCCATCAATAGAACAACTTGTCCTTACCCAAGTTTGCCTCATATCCTCCATCACCAAACTTACCTTAGAACTCACCTCACTATGCTTTGTCAAGGAGGGTAGTACGTAGTTTTATGATCTCCAAGATGTTCAAAGGAAAGACCAACATTGACTAAATGTTTGACCATTTTTTTTGAGGTAAGAAGAGCAGGTCACATGCAATGTGATGACACGAGTATAAAGAAAATTAGCAATGGAAGTCTCTATCGATTCCCGTGCCTGCATCTTGAACATATTTGAAACTGGCCCTGGCTGCCCACTATCGCTAGCCTTTCTCTGTCCTCTTTAGGCATCCACACTATGAGTAAAACTGCCATTACCTACATTAGATAGCAGAGGCTAATGAATAGACAGCTATGAGGGCTTATGCATTGGCATGAGCACACCATTACACTTGCTTTGTGCGTCCATATGCAATCTATAACTCTCTAACTTCTCATCCTCCTTTATATCTTTACAAGATTTGACTCCTGTGCGAAAAACTCCCAAGATTTAAGACCAAAACCCTCTAAAATTAGTGTTACATATATAACTTAATACGCCCTAGTCCCCCTTGAAATTTTCTTTTTGACATCTATTGGATGAGCAAGGCGAAGAACAAGATTTCTCAGGTTAAAAGGGCCATTAGTAGTCCTTCATGATAAAGGCTACTCAAACATTTTAGGTGCATATTGTGCTTCACCCCCAACACTAAACACTCCTAGCACGAATCTCAATTCCTTCTCATTCTTGGTTGCTACTGTCATTGCCCGTGTTGCTGCTGCTAATGTCTAATGTGTATAATGCAAGTTCATAATACTGAAATATAAAGAAAAAAAGTCAGATGTTTCTTCTGTAAACTTTAAAAAAAATTGTAAAAGAAAACCATAAATGAAACAGCCGACTTACCTTCAATGCTCCAACTCTAAATGCTCCTTGAAGCGGTACCATTGCCTCCTTTTTTTATCTACTTCAAAGCTTCAAACCCTGCTGCTTCTTTCCCCTTTTTGTCTCTCCTTGAAAATGACAATGAAATGAGAAAACATGGTTGCATTACCCATTTTGGGCAAGTTAGAAGTATGGGGGCACTTAAAACAATAACAATGTGTTTTAAAAATCTGTTTTATAAAAAAAATTGGCATTGATTTTTATTGAGAACAGGTGGTTGTCTTCACGACAGTCAAGGGGATGAAGTCAATAGCATCCCCAACTACCATAGATGTTTCCAATTTTCTTCACCTAATTGGTGATGGCTTGGAAATGTTTCATGTCATACTTAAAACAATAACAATGTGTTTTAAAAATCTGTTTTATAAAAAAAATTGGCATTGATTTTTATTGAGAATAGGTGGTTGTTGTTTACCGCATAAGGTAAGAAGTTAACACATGTATAATGCGATTCAATTCAGAACAGGTACTTTATTCATGTATGCACTTGCAGATTACAATCCGATTACAATGACTACAATTATCTATCGATTATATCTCCTCCTTCCAAAGTCCATCTTGGACGTGTACATATACCTTTCCGAAGGGGTGACTCAAGCGTCACGCGCTCGTTCGGATACTACTCTACCCGTCGGCTACACTATACATTTTACTGACAACATCATCCCCCCCCAAAAGAAAGGTCGTCTCCGGACGACAATTACAAAATATTTGAGACAAATTAACAACAAAATACATTAATTGACTAACTACAACAAGATAGATCTGTTTCTGTCGCATCACTTTCACATTCATCCTATGCCTGCACCAAACTGGTCTCCAACCCACGTTGCATCTGTAGCCTCTGCTAACACAATACTATATCCTTAGCTGACTTTGATAGCCACCCGTGCTGCTTTCTCTATTTCCAACTATTGGTTACACTGGGCCAAGTGTCGCTATACTGCCTTCAACTGGATGATCAGCTCCTCCCGAGCTCTCTACGCATCCACCAAGACAACCTCATGCCCAACACCTACTCCAAGTGCCTCCTCTGATACACAAACACTCATGCTTACAGCAGCAGCTCTAGGTCTCATCAACTGGTCACACTTCCCATGACTAATATCCGCAATGACTGGGGGTCTAGGGGGCAACGCCCCCAGCGAGGTCGAGGGGCAGTGCCCCTGCGGGGTCCTGGGGCAGTGCCCCAGGTGTGCTCCTTGTCGCAGTATAGGGCGGGGTCGAGGGGCAGCGCCCCTCGCCGCCAAGACCAAATTAGCACTCCGAAACCCACACAAAACTGCACGGAACACACCATTTCTGTCATTTTTTTCCGATTCCACACTCTTTCTGGCAACTGCTTATGTCTACCCTTCCCTTTGGCATCATGCATTACTCATTCCGAACTGTTTCAATCTGTCGTCGTTTTTTTTTTCGCTCTTCCACATCCTCTTTCCTGTAGACCTGCTTTGTGAATTGGCTACAACAATTCCTCTTCCTTTCCCGATACCCTTCGTACGGCTGTTCCAGCTTCTCCCTTGCCGTACGTTGTACGACCTTTTTCTTCCCTTTCCTCTGGTTGCCCAATCCGTACGGAAAGGCCGTACAGTCTTCTTACGCTATTCCTTGCTTGTGTTTTGGGCCGTACGGACATCAATGATTCATTGTGTTTCGACTTGCCTTAGGACCGTACGGTCTTTCTTTGTATCCTTCGCTATTCCACCGCGGTATGGTTTTTCCACTAGAAGTCGTATGGTCTATCTTCCGTACGGTACGGTATGGTCTAGTACAGTTTCATTTATAAACTAAACAAAAAACCTCAAGGCCGTATGGTCGCTACTCTTCACTGTACGATATCACAGTACGGGCTTATATCTCCAGCCTATGCGAGTTTTTCAGGCCATACGGTCATCCTTTTACAATGTGTTTTCTTTCAAGCCATACGGTCTTCCATTTAGCTCTCCTCTGTCTCTCTCAGGCCGTATGGTCTTCCATTTAGCTTCCTTGTGTCTCCAAGGGTTGTACGGTCTTTCATTTCACTCTTCTATGCTGGGTCTGATCGTATGGTCTTCTTTTATAGTCTCCTAGGGGCCGTACGGTCTTTTCTTAGTCTTCTCCAGGCATCAACAGCTGTACGGTCCTTTCTTTTCATAATTTACAACTTTATTACTTTAAGGTAGTAGAGTATTATATATATTTTTAACTTTGCATTACAAAGCTCGAGTCCGTATGGTCATAAAGGAAGGCCGTACTGTCATTAAGGACTCCTTTTTCAATTCTTTCTGAACTCATTTTATTAAAATTTCCTCCCTTTATTATCATTTTGTTATTTTGCTCCATTTTTTGCATACTTTTCATCTGATGATGTTTTCTATAGTCGTACTACAGGCTTTTGTTCCTCCAGAATTCCAATACATTTTATGTTTCATCTTTCATTTTATCACTTCATACTTTTACAGTGTATCACTTGATTTCAAAGTAACAAGAATCGGAATTGGATCGAAATCGGCAAGGCCGAATCAAATCGTGAATCGGCCATGAATTGGAATCGAATCGGCCATGAATCGGAAAATTAAAAAAACCCTTGAAATTTAGTGAGTAACTTATTTCATAAACCCTTTATCGCTGATTCGATTCACCGATTCACAAAAAATCGTTTGGCTTGAATCGAATCGCCGAATCGCGTGAATCGCATGAATCGCCGTGATTCTTGGAACTATGCTTGATTTTTTAACTAATTCGGCTTTAATATTATACATATGTACATTATTTACATTATTTACAGATATCTTTTCTTCGTTCATTCCCTTGCGCACAGAGGATCCTTCTTTTCCTTATATATTTTCAACTTTGATCCATTTACGGCATCTAGTATTTCTTTTCCGTCCGGTGTCCACAATTTAATTGCTCCATTATATCGAACTTCCCGTATCTTATACGGTCCAACTCATTTAACTTTAAATTTTTCAGGCCTTATTTCATTTCGTCCATTATACTTTAGTACTAACTGATCAGGTTGAAATCTGTTTAATTTTAAACATTTCTGATGCCATACCTTCCACCTATTTTGTGCAACTTCCACGGCCCATGCTGCATAGTTCTTATTCCTTCGGTACGGCCGCTTCCGTACAAATACCGCACCTTCGATTAATGGTATCCGATGGACACATAGTTCTGGTGGTACTTCTTTTAAGTCTTTATACGTCCAAGCTGCTGCCTTCAATATTGGGTTCCAATCATCTCCTACACAAATGTTCTTCGGATTTTCCTCATCACCCAAGTTCATTGTTTTCACTGTCAGCTTTTCATACTTTATTGGTTTATCTTTACTGAACGTATGGGTAGGTGTTTCATCCACCTGCGTTTCTCCCTCCTTCAGTTCACTGTACTCCTTTGAAAACTCATGGCCTTCTTTTCCTTCCTCGATACTCAAAATATTGCAGCTCGGAAAGACCTCATAATCTTCCATTTGCCAATGTAGCAATCCGTTTACTGAGTCTAGGTCGTCATCAGTTGACCCTCCTATTCTTAGCACGCCTTCATCATCTGGTTCCATCCTCTTTTTCCCTTCGTCATCACTCTCGCCACCGCCTTTTGAGTCCGACGACGCAGCTTCTTCTCCTACCATCTGTGTATGCAAATCAATTATAAATCTCCTACCTCCCTTCTCCATTGACAGGGTGTTCCTTTTCCAATCATGCTTTACCTTAGCTTGCACCAGCCACCCCCGTCCTAAGATGGCATCATACCCTCTTCTCTTTAATGGAATAACTACAAAATTCAGTAAAAATGGTTGTGTCCCAATTGTTACCGGCTGCGTCATTAGAGTGCCCAAGGGTTTTATCCCATGTTGATCTGCTGTAAGTAACTGAAAGGTGGGTGGCCATAGTGTTGGTTGTCCAAGTTTCTTCCAGATATCTTCCGGCATCACATTCACTCCCGATCCTCCGTCTACTATTGTATCCCTTAGCACCGTACCCAGAATGCCCATCTCCACCACTGCTAGGTGTCTACCTGTCGTAAGTGCTAATAACATCAGTTCTGTTGTTGTTGTTGTGGTTGTTTCCGTACTATCCTTTGCTTCCTCCGTTACTCTCGGGGACAGTGTCATATTTATAATAGTCGTACATAGTTGTGGCATGGTGAGAAGAAGATCATTTAATTTAATTGGCACTTCCATTTGCATTATTTGTTTCACCATGTCTTGTTCCGCCAAGTTTCTTTTCGAAGTTTCAGCAATGTCATTTACTTGTGACTTCTCCGCTCTCATCTGCTTCTCTATCTCTGTTCGGGCTTTTTGTAACCTCTCCTTCTCTTCTTCCGCATTCGGATATTTTGCCTTCCTCGCCTGCTCCCGCGCGATCGCCAACACGTTTTCATCACATGTTTCAATACTTAATAAATTTACGCCTTGCTTTGGACATTTTGAATCTTCATGGTCCCCCAGACCACACCATCTGCACAGTAGCTGCGGCGTCTCTTTCGTAGTACAGTCCTTCGCGAAGTGACCCCAAAGATTACATGCCCGGCACTGTATCATCGGCCTTCCGCTCGCATCATATTGTATTCTACTTCGGCATCCATTGTTATTGTTATTGTTTCCACCCCTTTCGCCTTTATTATATTGATATCCACCTGAAGTTGCATCATTGCCCGCATTGTTGCTATTGTTGACGCTTCCTGCGTTAGTAACACCTGCTGGTGTCCTTTTGTTTTCAAGTTAAATGGGCACTCTTTCAGGGAATGCCCCACCACCTGGCAGATGTCACAAAACTGCTTCTTCGGGCATGAACCTTTCGTATGGCCGTCCTCCTTACAATCTGTACACCACAATTCTTCTTTTACTGTATCTGGATTCTTTTTCAAATTTTTGAATTCTTTCATCAAATGTAGCATGTCTTTTTGTAGCACTTTCACCTTCTTGTTTGATTCCTCATCACTACTACTACTCTCCGAGGATGAATAATCTGAATCAGAGGACTTATGTTTCTTCTTCTTACTCATCTTCTGTTCACTTTCTAAATCCATGGCACGAGTATATGCATCGGTGTACGATGACGGTGGTACAATCTTCATTTTCTTTTTAAGAGCCAGCCGTAGCCCCTCCACGAACCACTGTTTTTTCAACCCATCCGCTGGTTGACTCTCCATCTTTCCGATCAATTCTTTCAGTCGCTTGGCTCAGGTTCGGATTGTCTCATTCTTTCCTTGTTTGGTGCTGTAGATTTCTGCCACTATTTCATTATCATCTCGGAGTAATCTGAATTCTGCTATAAATTCTTTTTTAACATTCTCCCATGTATTAAGTTTCTAAGGACTAGTGTCAGAAAACCAGTCTATCGCCACACCCTGTAGGGTCGCTGGAAATTGTCTTACCCAATCATCCTCATCTGTCACACCATTTGCCATCCATATGGTTTCACACGTTTTACAATGTCTGATAGGGTCTGCTGAACCATCACTATGAAACTTGGGTAACTTTTCTTTAGGGCTAGCCATCATTACTTGTCTTGGATTTTGAGGTACTTGTGTACCCGCGCTGTTATGGACTCTTGCGCTGTTCTGTGTTCCCGCATTGTTCTGAACTCCCGCGTTGTTCTGTGTTCCTGCGCTGTTTTGGACTCTCGCGCTGTTCTGAATAGCAGTCTTGTTTCCAACAACTGTGTTGTCTGGTGAAAAGTCTTCAAGTGACGTTCTATTCTCCGCCTGTATCCGTTCGTCCGGTGTATCAGGAACGAAGAGATCACTCCACGCTTGTGCTCCCTCGGCACTCCGAGCTGTGTGATTTGCTTCCCTTCCGTTCGGACACTCTCCCCTCGGCGTATACAGGTTAAGGAATTCTTCCCTTGTTTCCTCCACCAAATTCAAGCGTTGTCGAGTTTTTTCCAGCAATTCCTCGGCACTCCTTAGCCTACTAGGTGAGTGCACTCCCTCTGTCTATGTCCCTTCACCCCTTCGGTGCCCTTCGGCAATTTGTTGAAGTCTCTGTTTGCGTTCTACTTGCTGTGTTAAAATTAAAATTTCTTTTGCTGTACTTAGTTCATTCTTATCTTTGACCTTATTCCGATCTTTGTTTGGCAAATTCGGCATTAATCTTCATATCATTCGTTCATTCTAGGTACGTCTGGCAATGGCACCAAATGTTTACCACATAGGGTAAGAAGTTAACACATGTATAACACGGTTCAATTCAGAACAGGTACTTTATTCATGTATGCACTTGCAGATTACAATCCGATTACAATGACTACAATGATCTATCGATTATATCTCCTCCTTCCAAAGTCGATCTCGGACGTGTACATATACCTTTCCGAAGGGGTGACTCAAGCGTCACGCGCCCGTTCGGATACTACTCTACCCATCGGCTACACTATACATTTTACCGACAACAGTTGTCTTCACGACAGTCAAGGGGATGAGGTCAATAGCATCCCCAACTACCAGAGATGTTTCCAATTTTTTTCACCTAATTGGTGATGGCATAAATGTTTCGTGTCATCCCCCTGTCCCTGTTATGGTCCTTGTTTTTGGGACACTGCTATTCGGGGTAGACGCATGACCCTAGGTAAGCGTGGTATATTGTTTTCCCTGAATAAATATTAAGTTATGCGATATAAATGAGCTACTCTGTCATAACTATCGACTTTTTTCATATGATTATTTATGTAAATTGTAGCAATCGCTAGTGTTGGGTAGATAATTACTGTAGGTAGTTACCATCCTTCGATGTTGTTAAATAGACGGTTGATGTGAAAGGTACTAGAAGGTTCATTAAATCTAGACAATGTCGCTGTGTACAAAGATCGTGTGAGAAGCTACTCACACGTTTATAAATAAGGAATTAACACCTTAATATAATGAATCCCAATTTCGTATGAATAAAGCTATTTGTTTTTTTCGCATTTATGGAGAAGTATTTCTTCCATCTTTTAGATTTGCAGGCACAATCCTTTGATTATGGGCATCTAGGTAACTTTAGTGAACTTGTTCTCATGTTATTGTGTTTGCTAAGGTTATAGGTATGCTACAGCACATATATTTCAATTTAGGTGAGAAGTTCCAACAAAAATTTTCTCTTAAAAAAGTTTGCATCCTTTGACAACAATCTAGGGTCTAGAATTAGGGCTGGCTGATGATCCAACAGGGTCTAGAAAGTGCATAGGTTAGAGAGGCACAGATTGGAAAGCTTGACTTTTATGGAGAGAATGAAGAATGCTTTGGTCCTGGCTATTCTATAATTGTCCTTCATCGTAGGCTTATACGTAGCCATACAATGTCACCCTTTTTGTTGGGTTCAGTTCTGATCTAGGCACCACTATTCTTGTAAAGTTGTAGTAGAATTGCATTGCATGGCAATTTCAAGTTTGCCTATTGTATGTAGGTATAATTGAACACCCCATAAATTATTTTGAAGCTTGCATTTTGGTCACAACTTAGTTGCTAGTAAATCTACTTGATGATGAATGCTTAGCTTGTCCATGCACACAACATGGATATTTAAATTTAATGTTCTCTAAAATTGGATACGCAAGTTGTTCAGAGCTGTTCTAACTAGTTTTTCCTTTATTTTCAGCTGGATCCTAATTCTATTGTAAAGTTTTATAGTCTATTGCAATCCTGTATCGTTGCTATCTACTGTATAACTTATTTGGTTTTAGCACATGATATTGTTAGAACATATATTTTATTATAGTTTTCTTATCTCTGTTGCATTTTAAATTGTATAAGTGACATGTATTTCATTCAAGCATCTGACTTTTACTTGCAGTGGCTCGGGAACCACCAATAAAGTTTTGATGATAGTCTAGAAAAATCACTTAGCAATGTGACAGTTTTGTCTTTTGTTCATTATCAGAAGTTTTTAGTGGTCACTTGCAACTACTTGGCTCGTCAACATGGTGTACCAAAGATGGCATCAATTGAGGAAGCACAAAGGAGGTTCACTGAAAATTACTTTCTAATGGTTCATATTTTGTATACTTTTTTGATATTCTTCGTGTACAAAATTTAATATGAGGTAGCTATTTGTCAGACGCTATTGCATGCCATTTAAAGTGTACACAATTGTTGATGAATGATTTTCTTACGTTTTATGCATCTACCTTTCTTTTCAAACATTGAAATCCTTCTTGAATATGCATGTGGTCTTCTTCATCTTTTTAATGAATAAATAAGGCAGATCATTTCTAATATTTGCTCCTAGTTTTAGTTTAATAAATTATATTAATCCTTTTTCTTCCTTTACTTTTTTGCATGGCTATATTACTTGGTTCTCTTGGATATGTCTACCATATCTGATGTTGATATGGGATTGGATAGGCAACAAGTTTACTAATTTTATTTGGATAGGTCTAGACATAGTTAGATATACCCTATAAGAGGTTATCTTCAAGATAGTGATTGTAGTTTGTGGATGGTTTTGGCCAATGGAAATTGATATTTTTAATGTATTGGATTGAAAGTTTTGCTATTGTATATTCATTGGTGAAAGTAACCTAATTTTGTGGTTTTGGATTAGATTTTGTCATTTTTTTATTTGACCTGAAAGCCAATGTAATAGGCAGATATGCAAATGAAATAAATTAAACATAATATAATTTCAAAAAAATAAAGCACCATCTTCAAGGTTATGTTGCTCAAGTGTTTTCTTTGTTAGTTGTTCTAAGGTGGGAAATAGGGTTCACTAGGTATAATGGGCAAACTAGGATGCTTAGGCCTATTTTCCTTTACATTGGAAGGAAGATGATCCAGTAGGCCTCCAGAGGGATGAAGCACTAGGCAGATGCAATGATCGTTTGTTGTTATGGAGGGCTTCAATGCAATTGTGGATGGAAGGTGAGATTGGCAGCCAACTGGAGAGAATTGAGGATTTTATGTAAGGTAGATTGAGAATAAAGAACATATTTTGGAAAGGATTTGGAACCAACAGATTGCAATTGCCCTGTGATTTAAATATGGGGTTGAAATGGTGGGAACATGGTGCTTTCCTCAACTTGTTTCCAGGGTCCGAGGAAAAAGGTATCTAGCTCAATTATTTCCTGAAATTTTTTGTTCAAACAAATTGCAAACTATAGCTCCTCACCTAATCTCTTTGTATCTTTTTCCATGCATCTACCACTAGTTACTGAAATATGTTGTATAGAAAGTGATTTTCCTAAGTACAATCCTGGTTGAGGAATTAATCTTGAAATTGAAATCAAATATACGCAAAATCTTTAATTGTAGATGTGTTATACCTTGATGAAGCAATGCTCTTTAAATGTAATCCAAAGTTTAGTGCAATAACATGACCCTACAAACACTCAAAAGGAATTCTAGATGAGGTATTCAAGGAATTTGTTTGTAGTATTAAAATGAGCTAAAGCTTGTGAAGCTTCCTCTTTTGAGAGCTCACCCTCAAGAGCTGGTCCAAGAGATGTAACCTACTGGAAACCAATGTATACCCTGCCAAACTTTATTCCTCATGGCTGCAAGTTCCACATCCTTGTGAATTCTTCTCCTCTTTCAAGAGTTCTAACACTTGATGTGTTTTCACATTATTATTGATGTCGAGGTATAAAGTTTCCTCCTCCACAACTGGTTTACAATCAGCATCATGCTCAGCTGTAACAATTTCATGGCTGCAATCTGAATCTTGGTGTACCAATTCGCTCACATGTAGTTCATCAACTCTTAGTACTTCTTGGGCTTCATCTGTCATATCTGACTGCTGAAATAAAGAATAATCTGACGAAATCATTTTTGGAACAATCTTATCTACCCGATTTTTAACTTCATGAAGTGCCACTAAAGTAGTCTCTAGGGTGTTCTTAGTATTCGAGAGCTTGAAGGTAAGGGTGTCTACTTCTTCCTTCTTCCTTAAATGCCTCTGCGTAAATCTCTGCAAGATCGAAATGATCACAAACTGAAAGAAGTTGTAGATAGTATGATTTCATTGTTTTAATCCCTTCCTTGACCACCTGCAAATGTGAAATGTATTATCCTCATTTTAGCTCACCTTGGTTTGTGGATAGGTTTAGCCTATCGTTGAGCCTTGTAGGCTAGGTCAAATGGTTAGAGGGTCTCAACTGGTATAACGTGAGGCCAATTCCCATTCTAGAGGATAAAAGTGTGTTGGATGGATATTTTGCTACCGATAGTTTTGTGAAAATCCAGTAGAAAAATAGGTAGACCAGCCACAGCGTATGAGACAAAGTTTGTCCTACCCTAAAGGGAAGCATCCCCCTTCTCACCGTTACTTGGATCAACTCAAGGTAAAAAAGAAGTTAAGAGATTTGTAAAAAGTGTTACCAATATTCTTTCGTCTTAGCTTTCAGGAATGAATCCACTTACTCGCGGAGCGAGTAATGGGCAAGATGGAATCTCTAACTACACTTCTTTCTTGTAGCTGGAAATGGTGATACCAATAAACTAACACTAACTCAAAGGCTAGTTGAAAGTGTGTTGGTTTGACTTTAAGTTTGATATTAATCTATTCTATAAAAACAACCTTTACTATTGGGGCTCAAAGACTTCTAGAACTAAAGAATTCTAACTATTTTTGTGAATTGAGAAAGTAATGCAAGCTACAGTCAAAGTCTTACTCTATGTATCACCACAATTGTTTCCAGTCAAAGCTTCGAGTCTGATTGTCTTTTGACTCTTTATGTTCAATCATTTAAACTATACAATAATAACATGAATCAAAGAAGACAAACACAAATTACAGTCAAAGTTTCCAATTTGCACTTATCACGATTGCTTTTAGTCAAAGCTTCGAATCCAATTACTTCTTTTATTCACTTTTCTCCCAAATTGGTACTACACAATCAAAGTTATGCTTGCACAAGTTTGGTAGAGCTTTCTTGCATGCAACAAAACATAATTTTTACAATGAGAGAGACACTCCTTTTATAGCAAAAGAAGTGAGAAAAAGGAGGACAAAGTGGGAGCAACTTAACCAACTTTAACCTAGTTACACTAGGTGAGGCATTATTGGATTACATGTCATTGGGACATGCAATCGAATTTCATGTAATTACATCTCATGCAATTCATTCTCTCCAACTTCAAACCTAAAAAGTAAAGAAGGAAGAAGATGGAAGAAAGTTGAAACAATCCTAGGGATTGTTCTGAAGGGCCTTGTACTTGGCGAAGCAATCACACACTGTAGGAAGATCTAAGATTTGCATTGTCTATGATATAGCTTCAATTTTGATTGCATCGACATATGCTGATTTCACAACTTTGTAGTTTGGTGAAAGAGAATTCCACAAGTGCTTTGCTACTGATTTGTATGCAGTGAACTTGTTCATCGTGTGTGATCCGAATTCTTTAGAATCAGGATCAGCATTGACTTTGTTTGTAGATGCTGAAGTCATTTCCTCTTCTGTGACGTAGTTATCATGCTCGATAAGGACATTACATCCCATTTGCTCCAAATTGCACATGATATTTGTTTCAATTGAGTGATAGTCTTCCAAGATTGCTTGCAACTTCGTCAAAGGTTTTCTCAGTGTCTCTTCTTTGTGACCCATGAGTTGTTGACATGTGTAGAACATTTCTGAAGATGGAATGACTTCACATGTAGTCATGCTGTCTAGATCAACATTAGCCATTTGATTCCAATCAGCCAGGATTTCCTTCAAGGTATTAACTTCTTGATTCAAAGAAGCAATCAAGTCATGTAACATTTCTTCAATACCTCTGATACGTTCAAGAACTTTGATCGCATCTTTGATGGCATGAACTACTTCAAAGACAACTTCTCCAAACCAAGTATTTGCTGCCTTAATTATCCATTTTTCCCAAGGTGTCTGAGACGTGGTGACTGCATGTTGACGAATTACTTGATTCAGGCGAGTAACCTCTTGGTTAAGCTGATTCTTCTTCTCCCACAACTCATGATTGCTTTTTGACACATTGACAAGTGCATCTTGGGCATCTTGCAAACACCCTGACTGTGATTTTTTACCAAGTTCAATTTTGGTGTCTTGTAATCCGAACGGTTAAGTTCCTCAACTGGTTTACCTACCAAAGGTTTTTCAATTTAGTCCTTTTAGAATCCAACACAATCTTTGAAACAATCTTGTCTTTCAAAGACTTGACTTATTTTTCTTAAAAAGACGTGGTGACTGCATGTTGACGAATTACTTGATTCAGGCGAGTAACCTCTTGGTTAAGCTGATTCTTCTTCTCCCACAACTCATGATTGCTTTTTGACACATTGACAAGTGCATCTTGGGCATCTTGCAAACACCCTGACTGTGATTTTTTACCAAGTTCAATTTTGGTGTCTTGTAATCCGAACGGTTAAGTTCCTCAACTGGTTTACCTACCAAAGGTTTTTCAATTTAGTCCTTTTAGAATCCAACACAATCTTTGAAACAATCTTGTCTTTCAAAGACTTGACTTATTTTTCTTAAAAGGAATATTTTATGAAGGTAAGACAACCTTTCTTCTCTTCATATTGATTTCACCCAACTTGTAATATACCGATTACAGTATTCGTTTGATGATTGGTTACCAATACTGGATGGCCGTACGAAATGAGCTTTAGAATGGCTGTACGATCGAACGTATGAGTTGTACGATAACTGAAGGTATTGTACGGTGAAACAGGTGTGATTAGGGCTGTACGGGGTGAGAGATGTGAGGTGGCCGTACAGTGGGTGTAGACAGCGAAATAGGAAGGCCGTATGGTAGAATGAAGGAGGGCTGTATGGTGATAGCTATGGAAGCCATACGGTGGTAGTAATGGAGGTCGTACGGTAGGAGGGTGGAGGCTGTACGATATAGTCTAAGATGTTGCTGAATAGAGGGGCCGTATGAAGCTCGGAGAGGACGGAAGCACAGACAACAAAATGTATGGAATATGCAAAAGAAACACTAAACGTTCTATAAAAGATCTTATTCATTGAACACAGAGAATTTGATCAAACTAAATATAATGACTTCTCCAATTTGCAATGTGATGGTGCTTCGATTTGCCAGATCCGAGGGAAGTATTACAGGTGACGGAATAGAGTGAGGGGTGAATCCCATTGAAATCGGAAAGCCAAATAGGGAAGATCTTTCACTTCCGAAATGGTGAATAACAGAGAATCCCAATGGGAATTCGCAATACAAAAGAAATAATTTGAATGCCTCCCTACGACTACCTACAAGTTGTGCTTAAATACCTGCCCAGAAAACTTTCTGAGGGTGTACAAAGATAGCTGATGGCTACACTTACCTACGGAAAAAAAACTAAAATGGGTCCGAGATATTTTACATTAATCGGTCCATTAACAAAGATTTAATAATCTATTTTATGACAATCTAAAATAGTGATTTTACCTAACCATGCAGCCAAACTAAAGCCTTCATTTGTTGAAATAAGGATAGTGGCTACCACAAACATTGGTTCTGATTGTATTTCTGTAGTTGGTCAAGGGGAAGAATACAAAGCGGCTCCAACAATAATTCTAGAGTTGATCAAAATCGAGTGCTCTATGGAGAAATAGTGGACAGGTTGAAAGTAATGGCTAAGAGATGTGTTGAAAGTAGGGCATACCTTCTACGTCATTATGTTGCCCAAATAATATTGGCTAGTGCAAATGAATTCTCGGAGAGATAAAATAATTGCAAATTCAGGCAATAGGGACAGCGCCATTACACGAATATTTCAAGGATATTTCTAGAAATTATTAATAACCATCGTCATTGATATAACTTCTCTTGCTGTGATTGGCTTGGTATTGATATTTGCAACTTATCATCAGTCTTTTGTATTCATTAACGCTCATCTGGTGCTTGATACACTTCCATTTCCAGAACTAGGACCAAAACCATAGGTCATCAAGGGTGAAGATTGCACTACAAGATATATGTCGAGGGTCCATTAAACATTACCAAATAGTAGGAGAATTAGCAAATGGTTTTACCACAACCTTTTGCAAAGCAAACCTTTACTAAAACCTTAGATTCGAATCTACAATACTTCAGTTGTAAATCCAATGGGACAACTCAGAATTCAGACCCTTATACTTCAGCAAGGGCACAAAAATGAGAACTAAGAAATAACCACAAAGGCATCAAAAGCAAATAAAATATCCAAGCATGCTTTTCTCAACAAATGAGCTTGTATTTATAACCTCTAAATTCCCTTTTGTTGCCAAAATGTAATTTCACTCAAGAAGCTTCACCACATAACATTAATTAGAAGCTTCCATTAGATTCTTTCACTTGACTTGGCTTAACTAATTAATAAATGACTCTTTCCAATGATAACTCAACTATCAACTTAAGTGAAATTATAAAGTTAAATTATAACTTTATAATAAGCCATTTAATAATTTAATAATCATTTGGCCACTAAAAATATAATAACTCCCAAAATACTCATCATTTAAATATGCCGTTTGAAATAAGAGTCATACCTATTAGTTCTCCATGTGACCAAATGCACTTTCCATAAATAGAAAGGGTCCATCTCAATCAAAACCAACTTACCACAAATTGTAATTACACAAAACTAAGCTCAAACAAAGTCCAATTTGAGCTAAACGAAGACCAACCTATAGCTTACTGAATTGTGGAGAAGATAAGACCCTCTCAAGCCAAGCCACTGCCTCAAAAGACCCTCTATCCACAATAATTAGCCTACGGGGATTACAATAATAGGCTAATTCTTGAAACTCTGATGCTGACAAAAATGTGGACATTATAGAGTTCCTAAGCCAAGTAAGAACTTTCCCATCCAAGAAGGTGATTAAATACCCTTTGTCTTCCAGGGCTGAGTTGGATACTGGATTTTTTTAAAAAATTCCTGGTACAAATAGCACTCTAGTTAGTTGTGGGTAAACTCTAGTTTTTAATTGAATTAAACAAGGTCTAATTCCTTTCACCGTATACGTTTAGTCTATGTCACAAGGTTTGCCGAATTTTCGGCTCTAGGTTCGAAATTCGGCAAACCTAAATTTTTTTTAAAAAATTCGTATAAATTCGTCTCAAATTCGTGTTTGTAGATTGTAACCATGAGTGTAGGTCGTAGGTCGTGGGTTACAAATCCTCCAACCTCTCTGCTTTCCCGTCTACTTTCAAGGCATTAACTTCTCTGCTTCTCATTTGCCTTCGACGTCTCTTGAATCCCTTGCAACGAACGACATTTGAAAAAAACTTGGCTTCATTCCTCTCCATCGGTAAAGGCGTCTGAAGAAAAGTCGCATCCATTCCTCACCGTCGACGGTTTAGGCATGATTTATTGTTTTTAACTTTTTTATAATGTTCAGAGATTATTTAATTTTAGGTTTTGGTTAATATTTTAGATTTTGATTATAGTATGTTTAATATTTTATTATTTTGAGATTATTTAATTTTAGATTTAGTTAATAGTTATAATTTTTTATTATTGGATGTTTTGCTATTGTTATTAATTTGTTATTGTTATTAATTTTATATTATTATTAAATATTAAAGTTTAAAACATGTTAATATTATTTTATATTATATAATCATAAATAGCATATATTTAAATACTTATATTATTTTATCAATGATTAAAATATTTAATAATAAAAATAGCATATACTTATATTTTTTGAAAATTACATTAAGGCGAATTTAATGTCTATTTTTTCTCGATATTTTTGACTTGTCGAACTTCATCCAATTTCATGGTCATCGAACTCGAACCTTGTGACATAGGGTTTAGTTATCTCCAATAGTGATTTCTTCATTTAAACTCTCTTGCAGGCTATCTAGTTGTAATTTGAATCCAGTTATATCGTGGGATGCTCCATTATCAATGACCCAAGTATTTCTACTAGTTATTAATTCACTTAATAATGCTGAAAAGAATACCATTCTTTTTGTATCATTGACTTTTGCTAGTGAGGCTTGATTCTTGAGTCTTTTCGAACATTTTATGATGAGATGTCTATACTTGTCACATCTATAGTATTGTATCTTAGGTATGTCCTTCCTTTTGCATGAGTGTTTATTGTTGTCTTTTCCACTTTTTCGTTTAAAGTTTCCTTTCTTCCCTTTCTTGTGTGAATTTGTATTCAATAATTGAATCTTTCCATTGAAATTATTTATTCCAATCCTTCTGGGGGTTAGTCTTGATTCTTTTTGAATATAGTCAATTTTAATTCGGGCAAGCTTTGGAAGTTTGGATTGGGCACTTTTTCCTTGTATAAATGGTTACCAAGATGTGGGAAGTCCATTGGAAGCCAACATTGTTAATCCTTTGTTGTCAATTATATTTCCAATTGTAGATGATTGGCCCCTCAACTCAATTATTCTTATAAAATAAGATGTAATGGATTAACCTTTGTTCATTTTTACATGGTGTAGTTGTTTTAGTTCGAGAGCTCTATTGGTGTTGTTTATCTCATACATGTTTTCGAAGAGGGTAAACATAGCATGTGCAATTTCCAGCTTTGATATAACAGGAACTATATGATCCTTTATTGCATCCACTAGGATCTTTTTTGCTTTTTTATTATTCTGTTTTCATTGAATGTTCTCATTTTCGTCATTTGGTATAGGTACAATACTTTGCACAAATGAGTCTAAATCTTGTTCTCTTAGTGTCATTGTTAATCTAAGTTTCCATGAGATGAAGTTTGTAGCACCCTCAAGTCTATCTTCAAATCTAGTTTTCTTCACCACAATCGCTAATCTCCTTTTGGTGGTGTTTAGATTTTTTGTGATTATATTTCCTCTTGGTATTTTTTTAATGAATCTTTGATAGCATGTTAAGGAAATAGGATCAAATTATAATACCTCTTTTTATTTTGTATGCTTGATATGATAGATCAATCTAATAGAATCTCCTTGATAATATTACTGTTTTACTTTTCGGGTAGGGCTCGTTGTTCGTTAGTCTTGGCTTCAACTCTTCTAGGTTTGATTGGTAGTACTATTGTCACCTCCCCCCCTTTCAGTTCTTTTTGGATGCCCCAACTCACCTCCTTCCCCTCCTACAGGAAATGAATGAACATGTCAGGCTTGACATCTATAGATATTATATTATTACGACATGGAGTAACCCTTTGGGAGGGCTTCATTGGAGGATGGCTTTCTCTATTGAGCACTACCTGGGTATTGAGGACGAGGTTATTGTGCATCCTTGGTACCTCACTTGCTGTTGGACCCATGCCCTCCGCATCTCACTGAGATATTTTAGAGTGCGCTCCCATCAGCTGCCTATACAAATCAACCACCAGATCAAGAGAGACGATAGGATTTGTTGGATTTGTCCTCTTGGTGAGGTGGAGACCAAGTCCCACTTTATTTTCCGTTGCACCACTTACTATGAGATCAGAGAAAGGTTCTACCACTTGCTCAGAGAGTACACACCCATTTCCTCTTTCTTCAAGTATTCTGATCAATAGTGTCTCGCACTTTACGTCCAAGTGGCCATGCGATTCCTAGATTAGACTTTACAACTTTTGTTCCCACTGAGACAAACTTCACACCAGCTCATCACCTTTTTCTTCACTCCCGTGTCTCCTGCCCTGGGGACAAAGTGATCGCTCGACCTCCCCTCTGGACACACTAGGCCTGTGAAGCTTCGCAAAGGACTTACCTGACAACATCACCATTTTCATCATCATCATCATCGGCAACATCAGCATACTCCCAATGGTTCACTTAGGTGGGCCAGGGCACATCCTAGACCTAGACCACATCCTTTAGTGCTGGGCTACTTTTTGCCTGTGAGGAGTATTTAGTCTTTGTTTTTCTTTTTTTGCTTTCTTTTGCTTTTCCTTTTGTTCTTGTTCTTTCTATGAACACCATTTAGTGTTCCCGCTGTTGGCTTTTGCCTTGGTTGTACATTTTTAGTCCCTTAGACCCATGTAGTCTCTTGTTGGACATTAACAAATTTATCTTATCTTTCTTGCAGATTTGTACTGTTAGATGTTGCTACAACAAGTTGCTGCAACCTGTAAGTATATTTTGTATTTAATTGAATATAATTTCAAGTATGATCACTGCAACTTGTAATAACACTGCTGCAATTTTTGTGCATTCCAAGTGCAATGATCTAATAGTATAAATATGTAATAAGACATGCATATCCATGTAGAGACATGTCTCTACGTGTCGGCCCACGCCACGTAGGTACATGTCCCTACATGGGACAGGGCCGAACTTTTCAATGCCACTGATTCACAACTAAAACATATGCCGATTCATCAACAATGATAATCGCTGATTGATTGCCAATGACAAAAGCAGTGAATACATTCATTATATTATGGGGTTTACATGAATATCAATCTCAATAAATCGATTATAGTATTTGGCATGTGATCGATTCAATCAGATTATATAGTATTGATCATAATTTGTCATTAATTAATTAATATTAGATATTAATAACATTGTACAGCATGTATATATATTTATATATGTGTCTGTATTTATAAAAATACTCACCTATATGTGTGTGTGTGACTAATCAAATAATTATTAATTAGTGGTAATAATGTTTAACTGATAAACATGATTACTGTTAAGAACAATTTATCTTTTGATCAAACTAATCTGACTGAAGCTACAGCATTAACATGATCAAGGGGTTGAGCTTAATTTGTTAAAGCATTGATTTCTCATTGTGGAGACCCAACTTCAAATCCCAAGGTGAGATATAATATGGAATTCTAAGTTATGCGTCTTGATCTTCCATGGTTGGCTTCTTGTGTGGAGGTGCTTTTTAAATAAGTGGATTTTAGGTTCTAATATTTAGTCTTCCATAGGTGGTTTGTAATGTGGTTGCTCAAAAGGAGCTAGTTCTAGACTAATTTTTGTGCCTGTAAGAGCTTGTATTGGTCTCCCATTGACACTTGTATGAGCAGAATATTTGTAAGTGATTAGTAATACTAAAAAATGAAGTTAACCTCTGCAAGATCATCCTCGGAGAGAGAAAAAGAGGCGCTGCACGACTAATGAAAAATTCGTGGCTACTACTTTCATGTAACATGCACCATAAGAAGTCCCTAGTCTTTTTATTTTAATCAGTGTCTTCACCTTGCTGGTGTGGTCAAGTTTATCCATTTCGTGCAGAGTATGTTGAAGTAGGTCTCATTCCTATGTATATTATTGTATTATTCATTTTTCTTTTCACAAATTAGACACTGCTTTTGCAATGTCATATTTAGTTTGGTAAGATTGATTTTGAAAGATATCGAGCTATAAGAAGTGGAATGAATCGTGCTACATCATTTGATCACCTTACATTTTTTGGGTTGCTTAAATTTCCCATTGTACTTCTAGGTATTGAAGCCTCAATCCTTATTTGTAAGTTTTTTCTATTGATGATTTACATTTATTCTTTTTAGTTAATTATAATTGGAGATTTTTCATTGTAGTTTTGCCTATCTTGTTGCCTGTTGGATATCTGTTTTGAAGTTGACAGTTTTGTCTAATATAGCTCAACTTATGCCCTTTTTTTAATCATCACCTGCTTTGTTTTGTTTGAACAGGTGTCCTGAAATAGTCTTGATTAATGGGGAAGATCTTACACCATATAGAGCAGCTAGCAGAGGGATAATGAATGTGCTCAGGCGGTTTGGCACACTGGAAAGGTGCTTATATATGGTCATTGAATGATGCATACCTCTTTTAATTTCCTTGTAGAAGCAAGTTGTGTAGGCAGCACCAAATTTTGTTGGTTATAACACTAGCAAGCAATGTGTGTGATATGGTCACTCTGCAGGTCAGGATTGGATGAATCTAGTCTAGATATCACATCTGAGACCAAAAAGCGTGCTTCATTAGGGTTTTTTACCGAGCACTTTGTGGGTTTTGTAATAGGCTTGGAATCTGCAAAGAAATTTGAAAAGGAGCATATAACAGATGAAACTACTTCTACCGGATGCAACATTGGACACTTGATTCCATATTCAGGTTCTGAAAGAAAATGTGAAGGGGTCAGTTCTTCTGTAAGCAATATTTCTTCAGGGATTGAGAATGAGTTGCATACTGTTTCTTCTGATGGCACAAATCTGCTTATGATTGGAAGCCATTTAGTTGCTGAAATTCGAGCAATTGTAGAGGCAGAGACTGGGTTTCAATGTTCCTGTGGAATCTCCTACAATGTATGTTTTTTTCCCTATTTTATGCAAATCATCACTTTTGACAATATGGATTTGGAAGCCAATGTATGACTGCCTTGAAATGCTAGTTATCTCAATAAATTTAAGGAGTCTGTCCCTGAGATTGCACTCTACTAATAGAAATAAAGAGTACGAGGTCTTCCCCAGTCCATGAAATATAGAGTAGATTTCTGTATAAACCTGTTACATATTCAGGAGTTCATCAAGCAATTCAAAAATATGCTGACCTTCTCAATTATTAATAAATATGTGGATTACACCATGTAACCTGACTAACACATAGGAAAGAAGATTTTGCGGAAGGAAACTTGTGCTATTGATGGAAGGAAATATTCATACCAACTCCCCTCAACATTTTCTTCCGCAAACTTAATTTCTATAGTTTATTTGATAAATGCTCTGTATAGGCCTCAAGGCAATATCTAAGAGATGAATCTACAGGCTATAAAACATCAAGAATCTAATATAAGGGTTTCATCCAATCAAAGGACTCAATGCAAAAAACAACTTCGTAAAACTTAATTCTTGCCCATTTATAGTTTACTAGTGAACAATAAAGCCTTGAGAACAATTTGAGCCATTATATAAAGATCGTAAGGAGAGAGCTGCCTAGTCTATTTAAGTACTGATAGTGTTGATTTGACATTCATTATGTCTAGGAAGACGGTATTTTCAACTAACAAAGAAGACAATGGAATGGAGGTGATGATGGAAAGCTAGAATATGAGGATTGTATTCAGTTTTAGCTATCAGGATTATCATATACCCGTAGTTGTTTTGCATGATTAAGATTGGATGATAGAGAAGCAGTAAAGAATCAGAAAATTTAAAATAGAAAAAATGGACTTATAAAAGACACAACAAAAATTAAGAAATTTAGAATTATGTTAATACAACAGTAAAATTTAAACTAATGCATGGACAAAAGATAATATTCTAAAAGGATTTAAAACTAGAATAGGAAGAACTGTAAAGTGATCAACTGCCAACTCACTCATCCAAGAAGCATACCAAATGCAACAAATGCATATAATTATTTATACCATCACTGCCTTGCGCAGGATATGGGGGATGTAGAAATATGCATGAACTTTGGTTTGTGTCACAGTAATCATAACTTGCAATGGGTAAAGCTTGTAAGATAAATTTCAGTCTTTGGAGCCATCTCTGTGGGTAGAGTTCTTGACTAGAATATGAAAAGTAACACTCGGAAAGGTTCAAATGGTGCACCAACTCATTCTGACAAAAATTTTCAATACTTTTTCATGTTCATCTAGGAACCAATTTACTGACTACAGTCAAATCATATATTCTAGATGGCCAATAATTTTTTGAATGCCATGATATCCTTAAAATGATTTTTTTTGAAATCAATATAGTTTGGAGTTGGAATGCATTTCTAGTGGTTTATACAAGTCTCATTGCAAGGCCAAGTAACCTGATAGGGCAACATGATTTATAAGTTCTAGAGACATCTTGAAACATGCCTTGAAATTAGAAATATATTGTCATCAGGCTCAACAATTGCTAACAAGGAGGTCCTAAACTGTTTTCATAGAGCAATTATCATAATGAGACTATCTCAAAGAAAGAAGTGCAACAAAAAGCATATGGATTGTCAAGTACTCTCTTATCTGCATTTACTCAGACAACCTGATTCTTCAGGATCAACCAAGATGCCTTTTATAGAATGCAATTTACATTAGTAGGAGAACACAACATGGATATTGCAAGAAACTAGGAAATGCAAGGTTCTAATTAATAATGACGAAAGAAAGAAGGAAAATATGTTGTTGTCCACAGATTGCCCAAAAAGATCAAAGGGATTGGAATGTATATTACGTTCAACAGGAATTCTCTAGGAAACAAAGTGTCATTGTTATAAGGCATAAAGTGCTATTTACACGAAGTAGAAAACGTGCAACGTGGGGTTTGACCCAAAAAGAGCAACCCCCAAATTAGTAGAATTATAAATGGAACAGTGTGGAGATAACTCTGCAAAGCAATAGAAACAAAGGAAGACCACAAGATTTTTATTCAAATTACTCTGAAGTGTCAGTGTCAAGTGCTTATTGGAGGACCCATTTACTTTAGGAGTTCCATTTTCAAGTTTAAGAATGCTTGTCACACAAAATCTAAATCTACAGCTGAGGCCAAACTTGACAATCCTAGGGGGCAAGCTCATTAGATATTCACAATGCAAGCAAATGGTATACAATAGATAATTTATTTGTTGCTTCCTATTGACAGTGAAGTGATCTATGGGTTTTTGGATTTCCCTTGAAATCATCCTCTTGGCAGCATTCAAATTCTTTAAAGTGCACTTGGCAAAGAACGTTGATTCAGGTCTTTGTAGGCATTGTTGCAACATGAAGGGACATTTCAGACGTGACCTAACTTATTGGAAACTTAAAGTCAAGGTGTAATGCCCCTGTAGGGAACCTGAAAGGGTAAGTCTAAATGTTACCAAGTTTGGCAAGTAATGCTTTTTTTTAAGCATCTTTTTCTTGCCAAGTTCACTAAATCACAGATGTAAAAGTCCTAAAAGGTTCCCTAATGTTAGTCTGAAACAATATTACTTAATTTTCAAATTCAAGAGTTAGCTTTTGTCATCCAATCAACTGAACAAGTATTCCTTATTTGTTGCTCGCTTAATTTCCTTTCTAACATTTCTTTCTTAACTTATAAGTTAATACATCTATTCATCTTATGTCTACTTATGATCTAATACATTATTGATCCTAACATCTATTTCCAAATTAGGAACTAATGTCCTAATCCTTATAATCAATTGTATCTACTTAACATGCAATAAAAATACGTAAAATAGATTTAAACTATCAACCATACATGTAAACCAAATCATCTTATATTCATTAATTACATAGATCGTTCATTTGACAACACAATGAAAAGTACATGGCTCTTTTATACATTCACATATATACAGGGGAATATACAATGTCATGGCATGATCATAACTTCATTCATCTTTGAAATAATATAATATGATCACCTATCCCTTCATTTCTCCTAGAGATACCCTTTACCATTTTACATAGCTTTCAATTCATGATACATATATATATGAACTTTTACTTTCTTCAAGGGTTTACATTACAATATTACATGGATTTTTTCCAAGGAAATTTAACATATAGACTTCAAGAAATAATATTCAATCGATACTCCACAATGATCAATATAAATCCATCCATGAGCACTCGAACAATACCTTGAAAATATTTTAGCACCCAACCACGTGGAGCCATAAATGGTCCACTCCCCCAAGCTAGGATTTAAGACCATGCCCCACAAAGGTTGTAAGGTAATCCAAGGCTTATACCCAAAAATCAAAGTACAAAGGTAACATAAGCCACTAAAAAGAACAATGCTCAAAATGGAATCACAAAGTAAATGGACAACTAGAGGAAAAAGAAGAGTTAGGGATTCAACAACATCTAGGCAAGTGTCATCGCATAGCCCTCAAATGTTGGGGTCAACCTCCTGAACCAATGTCATTCTGTCGCATGCATGCCTTATCCAAAATGACATATGGACCCAGTACTCCAATGGGGCATACGTGGCCTTATCACACTTTTCTTAATGTTGGGATCAACCTCCTAAACCATTGTCACCCTACTACATCAAGGCCTTATACATGATGACCTATAGCCCTAGTACTCCAACAAGACAAGTCTGGCCCAATATGACTTATCTTGATTAATGTGTTAACCCAAAAACCCAATAACCCATTTATTTAAATAATGTTTCCACATGATTACAAACTCACATGTAGAACTAGACTACTCAGGGCTCTGGTCTCTATTGCATAGGATCCTCCAATAACCACTTTTGGGTCCCAACACCTATGGTGAGCCACTCACCTAGGGCCTCTACCCTACTCAAGAATCCAAAACCAAAATCAAAGAAAATTGAAAGGCACAACATTCTTAGGGTCCCATACCCCTAGTTTTGAAACAAAGCATTAACACATTATATAAGCATCACAATCCATAAACAATAAAAAAGGCACAAAGACTATAAGCATATGTCTTTACAAGCATTTTAAATGGTAAACATAAATGGTATACATCACATAACAATTTGACATGCCTCTGGTGTCTTAAACAACAATTGGGAGCATGAAAAACCAAGTAAGAGGTCAAACTTGTTAAAAAAGCCCCGAATCAAACATATATAATTTTAAATCATATAATAGAAACATGTAGCATTCACAAGAAAACATGGATAAGAATACATGAAAGATACTGTTGGGTGGATATTTTGCAATCAATAGTTTTGGGTAAAATCTTGTCTCAATATAGGATGACCAGCCACAATGTGTGAGACAAAGTCTTTCCTACCTTAAAGGGAAGGCTCCCCCTTCTCACCGTTCCTTGGATCAACTCAAGGTAAGCAAGAAGTTGAGAGATTTTGTAAAGGGCTGTTACCAATATTCTTTCCTCTTAACTTTTAGAAAAGAATCCACTTACCTGCTGAGCGAGTAATGGGCAAGATGAAACCTCAAACTACACTTCTATCTAAAGCTGTAAACACTGATATCGATAAACCAACATTAACTAAAAGGCTAGCTGAAAGCGTACCAGTTTGGCTCTAAGTCTTGTTTTAACCTATTCTATAAGAATAACCTCTACCATTGGGGCACAAAGACTTCCAAAAGTAGGGAATTCTAACTATTTTTTCGTGAATTTGAGATAGTAATACAAGCTATGGTCAAAGCTCTTAGTTTATGTATTGCCACAACCGCTCTCAGTCAAAGCTTCAGCTCTGATTGCTTCTTAAATCACTATGCTCTATTATTGAACATACAATAATAACATGAATCAAAGAAAATAAGCACAAATTTTAGTCAAAGCTTTTAATTTGCTCTATTACAATTGCTTCCAATCAAAGCTTCGAATTCAATTGGTTCTTTTATTCTCTTTTTTCCCAAATTCATACTACACAATCAAAGTTACGCTTGCACTAATGTGGCAGAGCTTACTTGCATTCAACAAAAAATGATTTTTACAATGAGGGGGCACTCCTTTATATAGGCAAAGGAGTTGAGAAAAAGATGGAGGAAAAAGTGAGAGAAACTCAACCAACTTTGACCTGGTCTTACTAAGAGAGAAATTATTGGGTTACATGCAACTGCACATGCAATTCACATTACATGCAATTATACATTTTTCATGTAATACATCCTCTTCAATTACAAATAAAAATAAAAACAAGAAAACAATCTTAAATATTATTCTCTAGTGCCTTGAACTTGATGATAACATCACGTACTGTAGGAAGATCAAAAATCTCCATTGTCTTTGATATTGCCTCTATTCTTACTGCATCTGCATATGCTGATTACACAACCTTAGAATTTGTCATCAGAGAATCTAGCAAGTGTTTTGTCGAAGATTTATAAAGGACAAACTTGTTCATTGTGTGAGAACCAAAATCTTTAGAATCTAAATCAGCATTGATCATGATTGTATATTTTGAACTTGCTCTTTCGACTGCAATAAAATTACCGTATTCGCCAATAATTTGACATCCCAATTTCTCTAAATCACATATGATCCCTGTTTCTATCATCTAACAATCTCCAAGAGCTGTTTGCAACTTTGTAACCAATTTTCTCAATGATTCTTCTTTAGAACCCATAAGCCCTTGATACCTGAAGAATATTTCATAGGATGGAAGAATGTCACATGAAAGCATGGCATCTAAATCAAATTTAGCAATCTCATCCCAGTCATTGAGAATCTCCTTCAAATCATCCGCTTCTTGAGTTACGAAGGAAATCAAGCCTTGCTCCATTTCATTCATATCTTTGATATGCTTAAGAACTGTAAAAGTTTCTGTAATGGCTTGAACTCCTTTAGAAATGACTTCTTCTATCCAAGACTTGGCGGCTTCAATCAACTTTCTTTTCTTGGATGTCTGAATCACAATAAGGACACTTTGAGAAGATTGTTGCCGAATGACTTCATTTAGGCGAGCAACCTCTTGTTTGAGTTGATTCTTCTTTTCCCATAATTCATGATTGTTTTTTGACACATTAGCCGATGCATCTTGAGCATCTTGCAAGCAACTCAAATGCGTCTTCTTCCCGATTTCTACCTTGGTGAACTTATAATCAGAACAAGTAAGTTCTTCAACGGGTTTGTCCACCAATGGCTCAACAACATCTACAAATTTGGTTTTCTCCAAATCAACTATGATCCTTGACACAATCTTATCTTTTAAAGATGTGGACTTAGTTTTCTTTAGAGGAAGGTTATCTAGAGGTACAACCACTTTCCTTCTCTTCATTGTGATCCTGCTCAACCATGCAGGCAAGCTGAAACCTTCATCTGTGGAAGCAGGTACAGTGGAGACCATTGGCATTGATCTTGGTTGTATCTCCGTTGTAACTGAGAAAGATTCAGTCTGCATAGCTGAATTCATTGGTGCATGATGAGAGGATTCCATCATGAATAACTCAAAACCTGTTAGAGATGTATCAAGTTGAGAAACTTGACCCTTTGTAAGAGTTGGAAAATCTTCGAACACACTTCCCAAATGTTCATATCGTTCATTTGTTAAAATGAGAGGAGCCACTGGAGAAATAGGAAGAACCAATGTATTGACTTTAGAAACTAGAATAGAAGGTGTGAAAATAGTGGAAAATGAATCCATATCATCATTCATCTATCTCATCTAGAAAAGGTACTTCATGCATGGATGGTGCATGAGTCTGTATAGGTCTTGGGGGAGATATGATTATAACTTCCCCTTCTTCCTCCTCATCTCCTTCATCAGATTCTTCCTCTGATTGTTCGTCTGACTCTAACTCCTCCTCTGACTCTTGAATTGGTTCAAGGATTAAAGATGATTTGGATCCCTTTTTGCCCTTCAACTTGAATTTAAGAGAATTCTTTGCATCAGAAGAAGAAACTCCATCTTTACTTATTATTTCTAGCTGTGACTTCCTTCCAGGAGGACCAAAGCTTCCACAATCCAAACCCAATTTCGGATTAACTCGTTTTAGGCCTTTAATTTTCTGCGACTTGTTGGTGTTTGCTAAAATTGATTTAAATCCATCAAGGATTTACCTTCCTTCTGCTGCCATTGAATGGGAAAAAGACACCTTTTTCAAAACTTGCCTGATGATATTCAGGATCAAGAATATTGCCATCATCTTCAATTTGGAAATTTGATGGGATCTCAAGCATGTTAAGATCAATGATTTGCTGCAAAGTTATCCTGCAATAATCCATCTTCATTATATCCAGTTCTATTCGCATGTCAACCAAATATCCTTGATGCGATGAACATTTGTGGAAGCCCTCTTGATTTGAGAATTCATTTCTCGGTAATCAAAGTCAAATCTAGCTTTAAATTTCTTCAAAGTGATCAGTTGCAGTTCTATAGGTATGTAAAGCATGCTGATCAAATTGAACTTCCATGAGTTGTTTGGGTAATTCCATGAAAATGATCTTATTAATAGCATACTAGGTAAGGTATACAACTCACCTTTAAAATATCCAACCCTCAAGTAAGTAAAAGTTGGAAATTGGATAAAGATACAAGCATACTGATTTACCTTTTCCCAAGCTTCATCAGATACCCCTTTGATGGATAATTGTCTATCAAACAGACACCGGAAATGCCCAAAGAAAGCATCCTAAACTCTTTTGAAATGAAACTTACTATTAGCCAGAGTGATCTGATCATAGTAATCCCAAATAGGAATCTGAAGATGATCTCCCTTGGTTGAGAGTCCAGAGAAAGATCTCACGGTAGCAGCAATTGTTGTCGGTAAAATGTATAGTGTAGCCGATGGGTAGAGTAGTATCCGAACAGGCGCGTGACGCTTGAGTCACCCCTTCGGAAAGGTATATGTACACGTCCGAGATGGACTTTGGAGGGAGGAGAGTTATAATCAGAGATCATTGTAGTCATTGTAATTGGATTGTAATCTGCAAGTGCATACATGAATAAGTATCTGTTCTGAATTGCATCATGTTATACATGTGTTGAACTTCTTACCCTATGCGGTAAACATTTGGCGCCGTTACTAGATGTACCTGGAACGAAGGAATGATATGAAGATTGATGTCGAATTTGCCAAACAAAGATCGGAATAAGATGAAAGATAAGAATGAACTAAGTACAACAAAAAAAATTTAAATTTTAACACAGCAAGCAGAGCGCAGATAGAGACTTCAGCAGATTGCCGAGGGGCATCGAAGGGGTGAAGAGGCACCGACGGAGGGAGTACACTCACCTAGTAGGCCGAGGAGTGTCGAGGAATTGCTGGAAGAAACTCGACAACGCTTGAATTTGGTGGAGGAAACAAGAGAAGAATTCCTTAACCTGTATACGTCGAGGGCAGAGTGTCCGAACGGAAAGGAAGCAACTCACATGGCTCGGGAGTGCCGAGGGAGCACGAGCGTGGAGTGATCTTTTCGTTCCTGATACACCAGACGAACGGATACAGGCGGAGAATAGAATGTCACTTGAAGCCTTTTCACCAGACAACACAGTTGTTGGAAACAAGACTGTTATTCAGAACAGCGCGGGAGTCCAAAACAGTGCGGGAGTTCAGAACAACGCGGGAACACAGAACAGCGTGGGAGTCCAGAACAGTGCGGGAGTCCATAACAGCACGAGAGCTTAGAACAGCGCGGGTACACAAGTACCTCAGAATTCAAAAGAAGTAACGATGGCTGGCCCTAAAGAAAAGTTACCCAAGTTTCACAGTGATGGTTCAGCAGACCCTATCAGACATTGTAAAACATGTGAAACCATATGGGTGGCAAATGGTGTGACAGATGAGGATGATTGGGTAAGACAATTTCCAGTGACCCTACGGGGTGTGGCAATAGATTAGTTTTCTGACACTAGTCCTCAAAAACTTAATACATGGGAAAATGTTAAAAAAGAATTTATAGCAGAATTTAGATTACTTCGAGATGATAATGAAATAGTGGCAGAAATCTACAGCACCAAACAAGGAAAGAATGAGACAGTCCGAACCTATGCCAGGCGACTGAAAGAATTGATCGGAAAGATGGAGAGTCAACCAGCGGATGGGTTGAAAAAACAGTGGTTCGTGGAGGGGCTACGGCCGGCTCTTAAAAAGAAAATGAAGATTGTACCATCGTCATCGTACACCGATGCATACACTCGTGCCATGGATTTAGAAAGCGAATAGAAGACGAGTAAGAAGAAGAAACATAAGTCCTCTGATTCAGATGATTCATCCTCGGAGAGTAGTAGTAGTGATGAGGAATCAAACAAGAAGGTGAAAGCGCTACAGAAAGACATGCTGCAGATGAGGAAAGAATTCAAAAATTTGAAAAAGAATCCAGATACAGTAAAAGAACTGTGGTGTACAGATTGCAAGGAGGACGGCCATACGGAGGGTTCATGCCCGAAGAAGCAGTTTTGTGACATCTGCCAGGTGGCGGGGCATTCCCTGAAAGAGTGCCCGTTTAACTTGAAGACAAAAGGACACCAGCAGGTGTTACTAATGCAGGAAGCGTCGAACAATAGCAACAATGCGGGCAATGATGTAACTTCAGGTGGATATCGATATAATAATAGAGGTGGAAACAATAACAATAACAATGGAGGCCGGAGTAGAATACAATATGATGCGAGTGGACGGCCGATGATACAGTGTCGGGCATGTAATCTTTGGGGTCACTTCGTGAGGGACTGTACTACGAAAGAGACGTCGCAGCTACTGTGCAGATGGTGTGGTCCGGGGGACCATGAAGATTCAAAATGTCCAAAGCAAGGCGTAAATTTATTAAGTATTGAAACATGTGATGAAAACGTGTTGGCGATCATGCGGGAGCAGGCAAGGAAAGCAAAATATCCGAATGCGGAAGAAGAGAAGGAGAGGTTACAAAAAGCTCGAACAAAGATAGAGAAGCAGATGAAAGCGGAGAAGTTACAAGTAAAAGACACTGCTGAAACTCTGAAGAGAAACTTGGCGGAACAAAACATGGTGAAACAGATAATGCAAACGCCAATTAAATTAAATGATCTTCTTCTCACCATGCCACAGTTGCGTACGACTATTATTAATATGACACCACCTCCGAGAATGACAGAGGAATCAAAGGATAGTAAGGAAACAGCCATGACAACAGCAACAGATCTGATGTTCCTAGCACTTACGACAGGTAGACATCCAGCAGTGGTGGAGATGGGCATTCTGGGTACAGTGCTAACAGATACAATAGTAGACGGAGGATCGGGAGTGAATGTGATGCCGGAAGATATCTGGAAAAAACTTGGACAACCAACACTATGGCCACCCACCTTTCAGTTACTTACAAGTTACAGCAGATCAACATGGGATAAAACCCTTGGGCACTCTAATGGCGCGGCTAGTAACAATTGGGACACAACCATTTTTATTGGATTTTGTAGTTATTCCATTAAAGAGAAGAGGGTACGATGCCATCCTAGGATGGGGGTGGCTGGTGCAAGCTAAGGTAAAGCATGATTGGAAAAGGAACACCCTGTCAATGGAGAAGGGAGGTAGGAGATTTATAATCGATTTGCATACAGAGATGGTAGGAGAAGAAGCCGCGTCGTCGGACTCAGAAGGCGGTGGCGAGAGTGATGACGAAGGGAAAAAGAGGATGGAACCAGCTAATGAAGGGGTGCTGAGAATAGGGGGGTCAACTGATGACGACCTAGACTCAGTAAAAGGATTGCTACATTGGCAAATGGAAGATTATGAGGTCTTTCCGAGCTACAATATTTTGAGTATCGAGGAAGGAAAAGAAGGCCATGAGTTTCCAAAGGAGTACAGTGAACTAAAGGAGGGAGAAGCGCAGGTGGATGAAACACTTGTCCATACGTTCAGTAAAGATAAACCAATAAAGTATGAAGAGCCAACAATGAAAACAATGAACTTGGGTGATGAGGAAAATTCGAAGAACATTCGTGTAGGAGATGATTGGAACCCAGTATTGAAGGCAGCAGCTTGGACGTATAAAGACTTAAAAGAAGTACCACCAGAGCTATGTGTCCACCGGATACCACTAATTGAAGGTGCGGTACCTGTACGGAAGTGGCCATACTGAAGAAATAAGAACTATGCAGCATGGGCCGTGGAAGTTGCACAAAATAGGTGGAAGGTATGGCATCAGAAACGTTTAAAATTAAACAGATTTCAACCTGGTCAGTTAGTACTAAAGTATAATGGACGAAATGAAATGAGGCCTAGAAAATTTAAAGTTAAATGGGTTGGACCGTATAAGATACGGGAAGTTGGATATAACGGAGCAATTAAATTGTGGACACTGGACGGAAAAGAAATACCAGATGCTGTAAATGGATCAAAGTTGAAAATATATAGTGAAAGGAAGGATCTTCCGTGCGCAAGGGAATGAACAAAGAAAAGATATCTGTAAATAATGTAAATAATGTACATATGTATAATATTAAAGCCGAATATAGTTAAAAAATCAAGTGATAAACTATAAAAGTATGAAGTGATAAAATGAAAGATGAAGCATAAAACGTATTGGAATTCTAGAGGAACAAAAGCCTATAGTACGACTATAGAAAACATCATCAGATGAAAAGTATGCAGAAAATGGAGCAAAATAACAAAATGATAATAAAGGGATGAAATTTTAATAAAGTGAGTTCAGAAAGAATTGAAAAAGGAGTCCTTAATGATTGTACAGCCTTCCTTTATGACCGTACGGACTCGAGCTTTGTAATGCAAAGTTAAAAATATATATAATACTCTACTACCTTAAAGTAATAAAGTTGTAAATTATGAAAAGAAAGGACCGTACGGCTATTGATGCCTGGAGAAGACTAAGAAAAGACCATACGGTCAGACCCAGCATAGAAGAGTGAAATGAAAGACCGTATGGCCCTTGGAGACACAGGGAAGCTAAATGGAAGACCGTACGGCCTGAGAGAGACAGAGGAGAGCTAAATGGAAGACCGTACAGCTTGAAAGAAAACACATTGTAAAAGGATGACCGTACGGCCTGAAAAACTTGCATAGGCTGGAGATATAAGCCCATACTGTGATACCGTATGGTGAAGAGTAGTGACCATACGGCCTTGAGGTTTTTTGTTTAGTTTATAAATGAAACCATACTAGACCATATTGTACTGTATGGAAGATAGACCGTACGACTTCTAGTGAAAAAACCATACCGTACGGTGGAATAGCGAAGGATACAAAGAAAGATCGTACGGTCCTAAGGCAAGTGAAAACACAAAGAATCATTGATGTCCGTACGGCCCAGAACACAAGCAAGGAATAGCATAAGAAGACCGTACGGCCTTTCTGTATGGATTGGGCGACCAGAGGAAAGGGAAGAAGAAGGTCGTACAACGTACGACAAGGGAGAAGCTTGGACAGCCGTACGAAGGGTATCAGGAAAGGAAGAGGAATTGCTGTAGCCGATTCACAAAGCAGGTCATCAGGAAAGAGGATGTGGAAGAGCAAAAAAAAAATGACGACAGATTGAAACAGTTCGGAATGAGTAATGCATGATGCCAAAGGGAAGGGTAGACATAAGCAGTTGCCAGAAAGAGTGTGGAATCGGAAAAAAATGATAGAAATGTTGTGTTCTGTGCAGTCTTGTGTGGGTTTTGGAGTGCTAATTATGTCTTGGCGTCGAGGGGCGCTGCCCCTCGATCCCGCAGGGGGCGTTGCCCCCTAGACCCCCAGTTGTTATGGATATCAGTCATGGGAAGTGTGACTAGTTGATGAGACCTAGAGCTGTTGCTGTAGGCATGAGTGTTTGTGTGTGTCAGAGGAGGCACTTGGAGTAGGTGTTGGCCATGAGGTTGTCTCGGTGGATGCGTAGAGAGCTCCGAAGGAGCTGATCATCCAGTTGAAGGCAGTATGGCGACACTTGGCTCAGTGTAACCAGGAGTTGGAAATAGAGAAAGCAGCACGGGTGGCTATCAAGGTCAGCTAAGGAGATAGTATTGTGTTAGTAGAAGCTACAGATGCAACGTGGGTTGGAGACCATTTTTGTGCAGGCATAGGATGAATGTGAAAGTGATGCAATAGAAACAGATCTATCTTGTTGTAGTTAGTCAATTAATGTATTTTGTTGTTAATTTGTCTGAAATATTTTGTAATTGTCGTCCAGAGATGACTTTTCTTTTGGGGGGGGGGATGATGTTGTCGGTAAAATGTATAGTGTAGCCGACGGGTAGAGTAGTATCCAAACGGGCGCGTGACGCTTGAGTCACCCCTTCGGAAAGGTATATGTACATGTCCGAGATGGACTTTGGAGGGAGGAGAGTTATAATCAGAGATATTATAGTCATTGTAATCGGATTGTAATCTGCAAGTGCATACATGAATAAGTATCTGTTCTGAATTGCATCGTGTTATACATGTGTTGAACTTCTTACCCTATGTGGTAAACAACAATATAAACAAGGTAGGAATTCATGTAGAAAGACATTGAAGTCTCTACATTGAGCAACTATTGATAGAGTACAGTGCTAATAAGTTTTCCCCAATAGATATGTTCTTTATTCTCCATGATCTGGAAGATGAATTTGTACATCCATGGTTCAAAATTAGTAGAATCTTTAAGATCGCAAACCTTTCTAAGAAGAATGATAAGAACTTTGTACTCCTGCTGGAAATTAGATCTCTGAACGATCTTTTTCCATCTTGAGAAGTCGTTTCTCTTGGTATCCAACCAATATTGATTTACAGACCTCTAATAATCTCCCTTTTTCTCATTCCATATTTCCAAAGACGATTCTTTGGTCAAATCTACACATTTTGAATAATGGAGCACTTTGAAAATTTATTCAATAACTTCTGGATCAAGACTAATAATAACTCTGCCATCAACATCTTTGGTCGTCTTTGACTTTGGGCTGAAGCGTTTTGTGTATTTGAGAACGAACTCAGGCTCCATGGCAGCCATGAATATGACTTCTCTTGATACGTTTCATCTCATGACCAATAGGAGCTTCTATTCTTTGTAGAAAATCAGTCATGTCCACGTGTCTGATCTTTGTGTCTAACACATTGTCAAGAATGGATGTGACTTGAGATGGAGTTGCATGAGCCAATATCAAACTGGTATCTCATTTTCCTCTTAGATGTAGATGGTGAGAGCATCTCTTGTGCTTGTGTTGCAACACAAAAATCCCAAAACATAAACACATTATTAGATGAAATCACCATAAAGGATGATTCTTCATTAGCAACAAAGGTTTGAGTATGGATTAGATACTTTGTAGATCCGATGAGATAATCTCGAAAAGAGACATCAACATAGGTAGTGGATGAAAATGGAAGGTGGAGTGAAAATTATGAAGGTGGAAATGGACGGATATGAATGTGTGACAGTGGAACGCATGGGAATGCGTGTGAATGAAGATTGCTGATTTTTAAAAAGTGAGTTAGGTTTTCAAGATGTTATTGCATTGAAAATGGATTACATGTAAATGCAATCTGTAATGAGGTATGGAAAGTGAGATGTCATGCAGATGCAGATGAAAAGTGAGCTTACATGTAAGTGCGGATAACGGATGAGATGCAAAGTGTGTAATGACACGAGAAGTGGAATAACATGTATTTGCTCATGGAGGCATAAGTGCATATAGAAAGATGGAAATGGAACGTAGCTTGAGGTAAATAAACTTTATACTCGTCTTTGTCGAAAGGTGAAGTCAAAGTACATGGGAAAACATGCATATGACATTTTTGACCTTTCAAAAAATGACTTTAAGTCAAAAACGGGTTTTAGAGATGCAATTACACATAAGACTTTTCATGTAATCATGTCGTACGATTGGATGCGGAAAGTGAGATGAGTGGAAATGGAAATGGAAAATGAGATTACATGTACGTGCAGATGATGAATGAGATGAAATAAATGTAATCGCATTTAATGAATGAGATGCAAAGTGTTGTGGCATAGAAAGATGAAAATGGAATGTGATGATGTTCTTGCATGAAATGGAAGATAGAGTGAAGTGAAACATGTCCAATAGAACATAAATACATAAATAATGCTAGGGGGTTGGCTAAGAGTATGCATTGTTGACAGCTAGTTGGAAGTAAATGACATTACGTTGCCAACAAATTATTCCTTAACTAACACATTTATTCCAAAACTTCTACAAGACTACCGACTACATCAGCACTCCTCCCAAAAGAAGTCTTCTAGATGATGAAAATCAAAATGGGCACTATTTACATCTCAAACATCGAGGAAGAAGGGTGAGGAGGCATACCTAGATAAGTAGAGGACATTGGAAGAAAAGTGCACCCATAGGTGGAGAGTCTCTGTTAGAGACACTGCACCTACTCTGTGCAAATTTTCAAATCTCTTCGTGTTACTAGTTCTTGTTCATAGGATCTCTTCAACATCTACACAACTTCCATCAAGTCCTTCCTAGTTTTCTCCAACTTAGCCTTTTTCTATTCTAGTTGATTTTCCTTCATTGCTAGGTTAGTCTTGAGGGCTATGTGGCGATCCCTCTACAAAGCGGTATGGCTACTTCATTGTGCAAGTTGCTCTTGACAGGTGCACACAAAGGCAAATAGCTCATCTTGAGCCGCTTCTGCTTGGCGTAGTGTAGATGCCTTATTATTTTCATAGTAAATGGCTACATTCTCATAAATGTATCCTTGAAACATGTATTCATACTATGTAGTATAGAATGCACCTTGCCATGTTTATTTGCTATAGTGGGGTGTGTTGGGTGCCATGCACTCCTACATCTTAGGAGTCCTAGATCCAACCACCCTTTTGATCCAAAGCAATGTGTGAACTCCTAGTTGCCTTCCTGCATAAACATCAAGACTTAGTTATTGGTTCAAGTTTGATTTGAAGTTCGAATTCAAAAAATCGGTTTGCTGGTACGACAAAAGTTTGGAAGGGGTTTTGGGTTTGTTTCGGTTCATTCATACAAAAAGATGTAAAAATTATAAAAATTTATATTTATACATATTTATGAAGCCTAGCTACATATGTTAAAATTAGAATGTCAAATAGTATCATACAATCATATGATTTAATCATTTAAACGACAACGACACTATGGCCATAACCTTTAAAGTTTAAACTTGTAATCATAGTATCATGAATCGTGATCATACCATCATATATTTCAAGTTCAACATCAAATACTCAAAACATTAAAATTAAATCATGATTCATGAATCATAACAGCAAGATCTAGTATCATTGTTTCAAGTTCAAGTTTTAACTAATGGATTAAAAATGTATTAATATTCATCTTCATCTTCTTCTTCTTCATCATCTTCTCCTCCTCCTCCTCCTAGTCCGTCGGCATTAGTTGACTTGGCAATAGAGCTAAGGCTAGTGAGTGTTAGAAACCAACGCAAGCCATTTGCATTCACTTTTTAGGGCTTAGGAACTCAAAAAACTATAAAATATGCACAAACAAATGACTTAATCGCCCTCTGGAGGGCCTAGTTTGATGGGGTTTGCTGCAAATTCAAAGGTTTTTTGCAAATTCGAGTTGTTTGTCACAGATTTGCCTAGGTTCATTTTTGCTTTGGACCAGTTTGAACCATGTTGCCAAAAATTGAACCCTGATCATATTTTGGATGAATGGAACCCGAATTTGGTACTGGTTCAGACTGAGACATGGTCTGGAGGCCATACTAGTGAACTTGGAGGCCATACTAGTGAACCAGGGTAACTAAGCATTAAGACCTTCTCTATTTCTATGATGATTAGTGGTTCTAAGTCAATATATTTTCTATCCATTGAGTTTCTCTATCTCTTAGTTGATCATGGCACTATTTTTTGACTCAAGCAAATATCATTGTATTGAAGCCAAGGCATTTTTTGGATCTAAGTTTGAAAATTTGATATAAACACCCCGGTTCTCTCTTGGGGATCCATCGGATCTTCTTGCTGGCATTGTAAATTTGGCCTTGGCCCTAGTCATAGCCGACTATTTGAGAATGATAATCTTTTTCTCATTGGTTTGCTCAATAGTCACCATAATCTTCACCAATTCCAACTCCTCCATGCACGTAGGTCTCTTTTCGGTGATTGGTTCCTCTTCTATTAATACTTCCACTTCTACCTTGACAAACTCTAAGCTTCTTGGGAGACCAGTTGTTAAATTTCTTCCTACTATCTCCATTTTGATGATAGTTGGCATCCTGCCGATGCTTACTGCCTAGTCCCCATCACATAGTGGTTCCTTTGTTTCTAAGATTCTTTTCTGGTTGACATTGCTCCTTGTTGACTGTGTCACCGACTATATTTGTAATTGCCTTGTTTTATCGTGGTATGATTTGTAGATGATTTGTCATCTTGACAGGGATTGTTGTTTGGAACAACTTTCTTGCTATATTCTTTTCAAACTTTGACAATAATGGTGTATTAACAACTTTATTTGAGGCTCTTCCTTCATCCATAAGTTTTTGTTCCACATCGGCTTTGGCTTCTCAAACTCCTTCCTCCTCAGGGTCTTTTGCTTAGGTCCATATATTCTTGGTTCTTCATTTACGAACAAGTTCTCAGTACAATGCAGATTGTTCTCAAATATTTGGGCGACCTCATTCTCAAGGTTCCCTTCTTTGTTGCCTTCGTCACTTGCAGGGTGTACTGACTAGATGCTCTTGGCGGATTCCGTCTCTGAGTCTTCCTCGTCTAATACTTCTTGTTCGTACATATTGTTTTTCTAGTCAACAAAATCTTCTTCTACCTTGTTAGTGAGTGACAAGTTTTTGGAAATCTCTTCCCACTCATGCCACATACATTGTGTTGCACCAATGTTACTGCAATACTGGGGTACGTCGGGACGGTGGAATGAGTTTCCGAGACGGGGGGAAAATGCCCTCATTTTCAGGACAATGCGGGGATGGCCAAGGGACAGTGGCAAGGGGAGGATGGGGTGGGGACAATTGTTGTATAGCATACATATAGAACTTGAAATGCTTGTTATGAAATGATGTTTCAATAGAACATACCAAATTAAAATACTTGGACGTAGCCAAATTGCAACATGAACTAGAACCATTGAACATTCAACATAGTAACATATTACATACCCAATAGTAACATTCAAAAAACAAAAGTCAAATAGGAATCCAAGTCCCCATACTAGCAGCAACATGGTTGCGAAATGGCGGAGGTGGGGGTACTGGGGTACCTGGTGCGGGGACGTCTCAGGGAAGAGTACTCCGAGGTTTGGGAGGGGGGTGCGAGTCCCTGTGTAACACTATGTTGTACCTTCCTTGTCAAATGGTTTTCGTGTCTCTGGACTTCAACTTTTTGTTTATGGTGAACATTGAGATTCTTCGACGATTTTCTGTTATTCATTATTCAGAGTGATCTTTGTGCAAATACTTCTCTCTTCCCTAGTATGCACAATTTGTCTCCTTTGTTTAGTAGAAGGGGTATCAATTGATGGAATTGTCAAGAGGTATGATGTCTTGTTGTCATGCTCTCCCTCTGCCCTCCAGTTCCTTTCCTCGTACCATTGTATTTTTATTAATGTTGTTCTTGGTCTCTTTCTTCAAAAAGATCTCAGAGGGTTATTATGTGAGAGAAATTTTGGCAGCCTTAGCAAGAGACATTGAGTTTGGTCGTCTTTCACACTTAACCCTAACCAAATGTCACTCTCAGGGAACCCTTAATGGAGGGCTTCCCTCCAAGCATATGAGTTGATAGATACTTTCCACAAGTATGTAAAGTCTATCACCTATTCTTCTACTATGTTTTCTTTCTCGATTTCAAAAACTTCTGGTTGTTCAAAGGTCAGATCATTATAGTCTCATACGAGCTACTCCATTGTCCTACACAATTTAGATCTGCAGGCTTTATATGACAACAGTGCCAAAATGCTTACTCTTGAAGGGAACTTCTTGATTGTGTAAACAATGTACTAGAACATGCCTTACAACAATATGAGAAAGAAAGTAATTATCAATATAACATGGAAGAAAGATATGATCTTTATTTCGAAATGTAATGTTTACAATCTAGACCATGCTATTTTCTGATAGAACATTAGTACATTTATAGGGCTAGGTAGTTGGTTAAGAGTACTAATCATCGACAACTGCCCGAAACTAATCTGAAGTAAATTACATTACATTGCCAACTAATTATTCCTCAACTAACATATTTGTTCCAAATCCTCAACAAGATTGTGGACTACAACAATTGATTTTTGAGGTAAACTGAGACTTAATGCATAGACTCTACAAATTAAAATACCATGAAATATGGATTGTTATATCCATGGAATCAATAACAAAACTCAAAATATGGAGTTATGAACTATTGTAGAAAGAAGCTTGTATCCCTCAACCCAACATTTCTAGCTCTATGTGGAGTCATTTGCTTGTATCTTAAACAAGTTTGCAAATGTTTTTGCATTTGTAGGAGTGTTACTAAAGGTTTGTCTTAAAAAAATTGATGTATAAAATTTAATTTCTTTACTAGGAATTTAATTGCAAAATGTTGGAAAAATATAAAAAAGCGTCATTTTTCTTTAAAAGTTAGATTAGGGATTTAGGAGTAGTGTCCCAAATGAGGGATTGGGGGCAACACTCCTTGTGGAGGTTTGGAGGTAGCGCCCCTTGTGGGGTCCAAGGGTAGCCCTAGTGTGCACACTGTCATAATAGAATGTGGGGTTTAGGGCTAAACTCGACAACTAAGCCCAACTTAAAGCCTGTGAGATCACTCAAACCATTATTTCATGTGTTGTTTTTTATTATTTTAATAGTTTTAAGTTTTAATTATCCTCCAAAAGTCCTCCAAACCTTTTAAAAAAAGATATTGGTTTTCATGGTTTTACTTTTAAGCATTTTCATGTTTCTGAGCCTTTTTTTTCAAGTAGTCATACACCCTCCAAGTAAAGTAGTTTGGACTCACCAAGTCCTTCGAGTCTTACCAGACTTACCAAGTACCTGAATCATGAGTCCCTAGGCCTCATTTTAATGTGCTAGTCTTGGGACTTGCCAAGTTTGGGTGAATGCTGGCAAGTGTTGGTGAGTCTTGTGACACTGATTTCGTGTTATATGTGGTCTTTTGCAACAATTACTTATGCTAATGTTGTCTGAACTCAAAATATAATAACTTTCTTTATCACATAGAAAATGATGCGAGATAGCAGCATATCTTGTTACTTACGTCCAAGAAATGTCTTGATGCTCAATTATGTGTTTTAACATTATGTTTTTTAGGCTCAGTTTTGTTTATTAGTTTGAGGTGTTAGTTTAGTTTCTTACATTCTTTTTAACATTGACAACTTTTCTGTTGCAGAAAATGCTTGCAAAGATGGTAAGCTCAGCTAATAAACCTAATAAACAAACATGCCTTCTTCAATCAGGTGTACTTGAATTTCTTTGCCCACTTTCAGTGCGTAAGGTTGGTTTAGTTTACTTTGTATGTGATTCTTGGTAATGTAAGTTATATGATGACTTAATTGAAACTAATAGATTTTGTGTTGAAAGCTACCTGGTGTTGGACATCGGACAGAATCCATGCTTGCAGAAATTGGAATCATGACAGTAGCTGATCTTCAAACCTGCAGTCTGCATCAGCTATTACAGATGTATGGGTACTTTGGAGATATTGAGTTCTTCTAACATTATCTCTTATGTAGTACTTTATTTTATATGTTCTGTTAAAGTCTTCCAAATAATGGGTGGCATATGCCCATTAATTTTTCCAATGATTCAATTTAGTTTTTCTTGTCTTCTTTAAAACAGGTTTGGGGAGAAAATGGGTCATTTCCTATATAATGCATGCAGGGGTGTTGACAGGTCCCCTGTCAGGGATAAAGGACCACAGAAATCTGTATCTGTTGAAGATTCCTTCCCTCCATGTACTTCTTTGAAGAGAATAGAGGTAAAATGGTCTTGTTATGTCTTCCCACTATTGATAAAAATATCAATAATGGAGTTTAAAGTTAATAAAGTATATTCTGTCTTGGAAAACACATTCCATTCAGCATGTTAGCATGATTAGACTGTCAACAATGCATCACATGAAATAGGATACTGAATTTGGTTGGTAGCTTAGTTTAACTGCTATCCTGAGGTAACACACTGTAGTTTGAGATTCAAACCTTTATCAGCTAATCATATATTCATGAGCTTCAAAAGGCAAATGATGACAAAAGATTTGCAAGTGGGGTATGTTGGGCAAGGAGATGGGTTTAGAGTATCTTTATCAAGGCACACCATGGAGAATAGTCTAATATGCTATAAGATAGTTGTGAAGCCATAGCTGGTGCACAGAACAAGTTAGGGAAAATATCGTTTACGACGCCACAAGAAAATAAATATAAAATATCTTTAATATTTTAATTCTTAATATTCCAAGTACAGATAAGATAAGATAATATTATTAATGTCCAACAAAAGACCACAAAGGGTCTATGGGACTGAGACCTACAACCAAGAAGTTGACAAATGTAGGAACACCAAACGGTGTCTGAGAAAAGCAAAACAAGAAACAAGAGAAGAGAGAGGCGAAGGCGAAGACTAGGAGTCTTTCCATGGCAAAAAGAAAGCAGTCACAAACGGATAAGACTTTGAGTAGATAGGAGCCCTAGATAGTTGTAGTGAACTTGTGGAAGAATGTCACTAACGTAAATAACCACCGTGGGGCCTGACAGATCTAGAATGGCCAGTAGAACTGGATGAACTAGACGACCTTTTTACACCCCGTATAGGAGATAAGGGTGTGAAAAAGATAGTAACAAGCTGATCAGAGGTATATGCCGGTGAGGAAGTAGAGATTGTAAATTACTAGCACGGAGCAAAGTAGCCTCCTGAAGATAAAGAGCAAGACATCTCTAGTCACATTAACGGAAGAAGGCTGAGAGAGGACGATAGTCACGGAACAAACAATGAAATCTCCCTCTGATCTCATAAAAGATAGGGCACCGGAAGATAAAGTGAGTCTCCGTCTCAATCTCATCAAGAGTACACAACTTATAGATACATTCTCCTCTGTCAATATGATGATCTGTCTGAGCACAAAGAATATGAGAATCAACTCTAAATGACCCTAGAGAGATACGCAAGGCATGACATCACCGTTGAGAAAGATAACTAGGACGAATAATAATCCCATCACTAATCTCCAAAAAATGCTCCACATAGAAGGCCATCTTTGGACGTAAACCACCATGAGTCTTGGTCCAGGTAGCGATAATGTATTGTCTGTAAATATCAAGTCTGACATGCTCATTCAACTCTTGCCAAGATGGGATGAGATGGGCAGGAGGATTCAATGAGAACTAATAAGGAGGAAGACGATCAATATCAACACCAATCGAGCTAAGTGGAGAAGATGCTTGAGCATACCAACAACAAGCCCGAGAGCTAGTATCAGAACTCGCAGTAGCAACAGAAGAACAATAAGCTAGATAGGAGTATCTATCACGTTCACCCACAAAATCCGCAAAACCACATAAGCGATGAAGGAACCAAATCAGATCAAATATGGTTGCAAGAATGAAAGGATGAACACCAAACTTGGTAAAAATAATACTATGAGGATTGAACTTGCGACATCTGAGGATGTGCCAAAGAAGCAAAGTCTGAACTTGCTCAATTGAGGCCCAATCGGAACTAAGAAGAGAAGGCCCTTAAGCCACATAACCATAAAGAACAGTCGACTAAACAAGGGAGTCCAAGAGACAAAGCTTGGACGAGGTGTCCTGAAAATGGTGTCTGAAACATTGTTTCTCAAGCATAGCAAGAAAACCAATACCCTTACTAACTCTGGACTGAATAGCCGGCTCATACTAAAGCGGGGCCCAAAAACCTTCACTCCAAGATACATGTAAGACAAAGTAATCTCAATTTCCTGTCCTTGAAAATAGAAGTGAAGATGAGAAGTCTTTAGGCAATTAAAGACCATAACACGAGTCTTACTTAGGTTAGCTGCAAGCTGTCTCTGAACACAAAAGAAGCCAATCCATCTAAAAGTCTCTGTAAACTCTCTGGAGAAGAAACAAGAATAATCATATCATCTGCAAAAAGAAGAATGAAGATCAAGACCTGTTGTAAGTAGCAATGGTCTCCAGGGAGCAAAGATTTTAAAAGAAAATCCTCAAGCTCATCAATGTATAAACCAAACAAAGTGGGGGAGAGAGGACTGTTGAAAATAATAGTCCATCAAGATAATTGAGAGGGGGTGGGGGGGTGAATCAATTATCCAATAATTAAAACATTTATCCACCTTAACTAATCTTAGTCATTCAACCAAAGTAAACAACAACCATAACAAGATGCACATACACAATTACACCAGATATGTTAACTAGGGAAACCCTTGATCAGAGGGAAACCCCCATTGGGAATGATGCCCACAAGATGATGTACTAATATAAATATTCTTTGTTAGGGGATGGACCCTGTTAGGAGTCTATTACAACATTTAGTACATATGAATCCCTGTTAGGAGACTTTGAATCCTTGTTAGAAGATTCCAACCCTGTTAGGAGTTGTAGAAGACAAAAGGACCCATTGTCCAAACAACTTCTAGGGCAAGATCACCAAACTCACTGTCCAACTGATCTCTTAAGTATTCCTTGCAGAATAACTAGATGTACTGAACTTTTACTTCTTTCCTTTGTCCTATCAACTGGACCAATCATTGTTAGACCTTGTAGACTAGGTCACAAACCTCGGATCCAAGTATCAAACTTCGGATCACACAATAAAACTTAGGCAATGAAGTTTCCTTCACCTTCGCTCTACTTTGCTTAACTTTGCATTCTGCTCTTTGTGCTGCTTACAATGATTCACATTCCTCCATACAAGATAAAGGAAAATGTCCTTCCTTTATACCGAATCCATAAAACAATTCCCTGAGTCCGCTATTACTCCTTCTCAATTACTTATTATAGGACCACATTAAGAACATGTTACACTTAGCGGTAATATTAATCTTTCACCTTGTAACTTGAATAACTTTTCGTACATGTAATATTATGACGAGCGAGCTTAGCCATGTCACCTCCAACATGTCTTCTTCACATCTTTAACTTCGGCTTCTTAGAATAATAACTTTGCTAAGAGATGTAACAAGTTTACCAGAACATGCCTCTGTAAACTCTATCTTAGAATAATCTTCACTAAAACTTGCATAACTTCTTCCAGACTTAATATCTTTTCTTCTGAGGTTAGCTACATATACTAGACACTTAGTAGTATCTCCCTTTCACCTCATTTAGTGAAAATACTCAACTGTCTATCCTTACCAACTTGATCTTTCTGCTATTCTTTTCTTAGATACCACAGAAAACTGCTATGTTGACATCAATGACAAACACAATTTTGAATGTAACATATCATCATGATAATGATCTAATCATGTTTCTACAATACACCCCCATAGGAATATCATCAGCATTCATGTTTCCAACAAGGACATCCTTGCTTAACACCAATGGTGCTATGGATCGGAATTGATAGACCATCAGGAGTCCTTAATCTACACACCTCAGTCTCGTATAATCTCATGATAGCAATAAGTAAACATCTTAGAAATCCCAACGTCCCAAAGCCTCTAAAATAAAGCCATCCTGGGACTAGAGTCAAAAGCCTTGCAAAAATCAACAAGTAGTAGTAAATTTTCTCCGATCTATGTCTAGCCTCCTCAATAATAGCCCGTAAAGTGAAAATATGATCCATGGTCTGATAATCAGCTCGGAAACCAGCTTGATCTCTAGCTCTGCAACCTTTCCTATCAAGCTCTCTAGATAACCTAGCATTGAGGGTTGTGGCATGCAGTTTGGCAAATGTGTGTCCAATCATAATGGTCCTATCATTCGCAAGGTTAGAAGCAGAACTGGTCTTATGGATTGGGTAAATCAGATGCCTGGACCAGGATACCAGAAACCTAGTAAAAATCACCTTATTAAAGAGAATAGATAGATAGGGGCCCAAAATGGAGGCACCAAACTTGAAGAGTTCAGCTTGGAACCCCTCCTCATCTGCTAGTCTGTTGCATCTCATAGATCTTATGGCTTCGTAAATGTGAGAGGGGGTGAATAGGTGGGAGAAAGGAGGCAGGATGGGATGAATAGAAGGCTGCCTAGGAATGTCATAACAAGCCGTGGTGCGAGAGGTTAGGGAGCGAAAGTCAAGGATGGAAGATGGAGGAGTACAGCGAGGAAAACTAGCGTGCCAGAACAACTGGGGATTACGAATTGACATGCAGCAAAGGGATTTACACTGGGAGGTAGTAAAGGAAAGTTTCTTGCAACGAAGAAGACGAAGATAGGACAACCGAAGGTGAGCGAGGTCGGGGGAGTGACTCACAAAAGCGACACACAATGTGTGATGAAAAGCTTTACACTCATCAAACCATTGGTTCATAGGGCAAGTGTTATGACGCTTGCGACAGAGGGAGAGTGACGGACGGTGAGGTATGGAAAGGAAAGCGGACTTTCAAATGGCCGAAGCAAGCAAATCAAACATGGAGGAGGCCTCATAGGAATCAGCAAAATGCTCAGGAATAAGGATTCTAGAAAGATGGAAGGAAAACAACTCACTGTCACTGTCAATGAAATAGAAACGAGTAAGGGGTCGAGCAACAGAAGAGACGAGATGAGGCGATTGAAGAAAAGGTGAAGAATGCGAAGAAACACAAATATGAATACTAAGGAGAGCATGGTCGGCAAGAGGGAGGCACAAGATTGTGAAGCTGTGAATGAAGGAGATGAAGGAGGGAGAGGTGAGAGCATAGTCAACAACACTAGCACCCCCACAATCAGGCTAGCAAGTAAAGATCTCAAAACTAGGAAAGCAGGAGAGACCGTTCAAGATCACAAGCCCAAAGGACTCACAAAGCTGCAAAAGATGGCGACCATAACAGGAAATTGGTCCAAGAACATCCTTAGAAATATGCTGAAGTCCCATAGTAGTCGAATCAATCTCAGCAGAATAGGTGGAATTAGAGCCACGGTCATAAATTGGAGTCTGGAGCTCTCTGGTCCTTGGATTGAAATCATTGAGAATGATGAAGTCACCAAAAGCAGCAAACTGAGAGATACTGTCATTGAGGTCAACAAAAGGGTGTCCATCCTTGGTACCATGAATACCATAATGGGAGGAAGCTGGCAGGAAATAACAAACATCAAAAAAGAAATCTCTATGTCGGTGACACGATCAATATGGACCCACATGGCCCTGACAAATGCATCTCAGTGGGCGATAGAAGTACAGCTGAAAATAGAATCTTTGACCAAACAAGTAGACCCACGGATCCCACTGGAAGCATGTACTTTCTCTCTGCAAACAGATAACCACTGATACTCTGTAAATCCTGGAAGAGGACGTACAAGACTCTCATGGGTCTCAGTGATGACAAGTATATTAGTGGACCCCACTGCATCATGCAAAACACGGGGTAATGACCATAAAGAACCATTACCATTCTAGCAGTTAACAAGAAGAGAGCAAGTGGCAGTCTCCCTCTTGTCAGACTGTTAGCAAGACCGTCATTTGGTCTTAGCCTGTCTTGCTTCCTAACCAGTGAGGGAGAATCCTGAACAATTACCTTGAGATTCCTAATAACTGCCCATTTACCTGCACGTCTGGCCTCTGCAACAATACCACAAGCATATTTCAACTTTGTCACCTGAGCCCTCGTGAGATCTTTATCTAGAAATATCTTAGAAGGGAGAGAGAATAATTTCCTCTTTGCTTTGAGAGCACGAAGTCTATCTGATAAATTAAGAAACTGAATGAAAAGGGTGTCACCGTGACCAATCCAATAGTTGTCCAATACAATGTCAGAGATACCATGCTGATCAATAAGGAAGGAGCATCAAACAGAGAAAGGATCGGAAGTGGGAGGGAGACCACGAACCCGTAGGTTGAGCTCATGAGCATGTCTGACACATTCATCTTCAATCTTCCCTGAACAATCTTATCCAAATTTGGTGAAGGTGTAGTAACAATTGAGGCATTGCAAATAGAAGCCCAAGATTTAACTTTTGATTCAGTTTTCGAGATGAGAGAGGAGTGTTTTGCTGCCATTTCTATTTGCTGTATTTTCATTGTATCTAGCCCCTCAAACTACTCTATAATGGATTCCAAATTCATTTTAAAACCTGTTGTTTTAGAAGTGAAGGTATCAGAGAAATGCTTAATCTGGGAGGTATTTGATCCAGTGGCATGTCTGAGCTCAGTGATGGCCTCATTTAAAATTTGGATTTGTTCTCTAAGCTCTTGATTATTGGATTCTAGCTTAGAGACCCGATTCGAGAGCCTTTGATAGGTTAGAGGTTGTGACGTATCCCCAGTTGTAGTTGTCATCAGTTGCAACAAAATGAGTGGAAATCGCAGTAAGGCAAAAATGTAGGAGTCAGAAGAATAGACCACGAATAGGAAGCTCTCAAACCCTAGTCGTTAGCAGGAAAATTACCAGCAAACATGTAGATGCCTAACCCCTAGTTGTAATAGTGTGATCATACACACAAACTCAGGTTGCAACACACCTTGGGTTGATGAAAACCAAATGATGTCCACTGTATTGAGAAGCAAAAACACAAAGGTCGCGGATGAAGGTAAACCGGATCGAAACTGTCGATTTCAACAGTCACCCCTGTGAAGACAAGCAGTAGATAGTAAACTGGTCGTCACCCCCTTAACACTTGTTAACACTTGGCATGGAAAGGCAGAGATAAATCATCTAAAAGAAAAAGTCGTGGCTAGAGAGAAAACTGAGTTGAGAACAATCACGATCACCCATGCCACCCACGGCAGAAGAGGGCACATAGTCGCTGTGAAGAAAACACTTGGACAAGGGCAGATGCATAATAGAGATCCTAGCGATGGCCATGAATGGAGTCATTGTGGGAAAGAGGAGCGGTGGAAAAATCGTAGGTGGAGATATGGTTGTGGGTCGTGGATGGAGTCATCACGGGTGGATTCATAAATAACTTCTAGGATTCGAAAGTTGAAAGGAGAAAGATACTCTAGTCCCAAATTTCTACCACCTTCTAGACACCAATGTTTAAAGCTAGGTTACTTGTTTGTGCTTGGGCAAGCCTAGGTCCTAGTCCAGTTTGAAATTTGGTTTAGGGTCCTGGTCTAGTCCTTTGTTGGTTTGGCCAAGATATTGTCCATAGCCTCTGGGTTTGTCCTGGATGAGCCATAGTGAACCTTAATGTTTACCTCTAGATGTGTCTAGTTGACAAATTTGGGCGTTTCTTTACTTTAGTAACTACTTATTGTAACTTATTCATCTATATTTGTGATAAAAATATTGTCAAAAACAAGCATCAAGGAATAATTTAAAATAATAACTATGTATATGGCCCCAAAATTAAAATTATTATCTCTGGAGCCCTTGTTTATTTTATTGTTAGTAATATTTTGGCTGTGTTGGCACTTTTTTTAATCCTTTGAAAACTATTTGTGAAGCCATATATAATATTGGGTTAGTTGTTGTAGGTACGTGAATTTGGTATTTTACTTGGTATGTGCAAATTCTCATTGGAGTTTAGTTGTTTGCCATTTTGGAGGTGAGATACCCTCCTTACTTGGCATCTATAGATTCGGTGGGAGTAAACCTTCACCTTATTCTACTTTGCTCTTATCCAAAGTTATTGTAATCTGGAGTGTTTTCATCATTGAATATATTTCCTCTTACATGCGTGAATTTCTTGACCTATGTGTTGGTGCATTGAGTTGAAGATTGTTTTGTGTATCCATTTTAATACTTGCATCTAAATTGTTATTATACCAAGTTAAATTGGCGATGATATAATCCACGCAATAGGAGGGCCACTAATGTTGTACGATTTCTAAATAGTACGCAAGGCAAGGAAGTCACCAAATAGTCATATTCATACTCGTGCAACATGGTTCCACCATACATTTGTTTCACTTTTGTAGGACCCAACCCAGTCGTACAGTATGCCATATTAAGTCCAAGTTACTTTAAACATAATTGCAAAGTGAGAAGTCATACTGGGAAGTATTTGTTTGAATAGAGACTAGAAGTGTTTCGTACAGACATCATAGAGAAGGTCTGTATGTACACCATGTCACATTTGTGTTGCCTATAGGTCTAGTGTCGTATGGGCCTGTCATTGTGTGTATGAACTAGAAGTGGTGCCAATAATAGTCCACCATGACTAGTTGTAGGGAGTAGACAAGGGTGCATATAGTATTGCCATACAAAGAAGTCAAATGCCATATGGAAGTTAGGCAGTGGGATTATAAATAGAGAGGTCACACGGAGTTGTGTCAAGTCACGAGATTACAGTGGTATCAAAGTTGGTGATTTTGCTAACCTGTTGGATAGTGGATGCAAGTGTATACTAGAAAGAGCTATCATTCGTTTGATAGAATGGGGGAATCGTAGGTTCCCATGGTTGAAGTCATGGTAGTGTTGAGAGAGATAACCAAAAGCCAAGTGCAACTCAACACAACCATGGTCAGGGGGGAAGAAGAACAACTCATGGAGGAGAGACGAACAAAGAACAAAATGGGTACAACTATAATTCTTACATAAAGAGAGCAAAACCTCAACATTCATGCTCTTGACCTTCGATGTAGACATTTTTGCTGATAACCAAAGCACTTTGTAGAGAATGAGTAACCACTTTATAGGAAATGTAAGAGCAACTAAGGCAAGATTGGAGGAACAAAGATCTTGAAGGAGACATATCCTTCAAGGATAATGTTGATCTGTGAATGAGATATTTGGGAGGCAGTAGTTCTGGCGACTATAGTGATGGCATCAAACAAAAGATAGGAAAGGTAAATCTGTCATCCTTTGATGGATCTAGATCAATTTCTGTAGAGTGTGGGTATAGAAGGTGGATGCGTATGTCCAACTTAACCCGATGTTGGAGGATAAGACAATCAAATTTGGGCCGCTTCACTAAGAAGGGATCACTCACGATGGTGACATCAATGAATGGTTTTCCTCGACCACAATCAAATAACTTTGTATGCCGAATTCACAAAGAGGCTGATAGACCACTTCAATGGGAAAGATCTAGAGCTTAGTGTTAAGGAGTTGGTGCAATTGAAGTAATCTAGATCAGTCGACAATTATATTATAGAATTTTAGAGGCTATTCATATTGGTGACAAATACCTTAGAGAGGCAATTTATTGTGTTGTTCATGGATGGGATGCTAGAACCGTTTAAAGGTTGGGTGAAAGAATTCAACCTCATCATGCTCACTAAAGCAATTAAGAAGGAACGTGACATGGCAAGATCCACTTCTTCCTATAGGAGTTTCTTGCACCCCAAGCTATCCCTCCCTCAAAAAGGAGAAAGACAACAAACCCCATCCAAAGAAGCCATCACTAGATGAGCCACTAGACAGGAGCTTAGGGGGAGGAAACTCTATTTTACCAATAGGGAGCCTTGGGAACCACAATACTGATGCTTAGTCAAAGGAAATATCCGTTATATTGAGGCTATGTCCAACAGCGAGGAGCATGAAGAAATTGAGCCTAAAGGAGATGCTTAGCAAGCTTCCAAGGAGGTTAACATAAATCGAGCAGAGAGGACTGCCAAACTTGTACGATGAGGAGAAGTCATCCTAATACTTTTTGATACTTTAAGGTGCACTATATTCTGGGTATGGGGTATACTCAAGGGGAAGTAAGTTGTGGTCCTACTCAATAGTGGGCTTATTGGTTCCTCAAATTGTTGGTTGAAAGGCCTATGAACCTTGCTTTCTCAATGCTGGGTAATTCAGCACAATTTTGCCAACAACTAGGATTGGTACTTGATGGTCAAATCCTCCTCTCTCAAGGCTCTGCCAACCTAGGCAGATATACCTTATGGGAATTGATTTATCTTACTATTGCAGATTTCTTAATTGATGCTCTTTAGATTGCAAGTTCTTCTCAAGGAAAAATCAGGATTAGGTGTTTATGATAAATGTAAAAGATGAATGAAAATAATGACAGTGACTTAATATAGTGCAGGTAATCAAGTTAAGAATTTGACCAATTACAACTGTTAACCAACTTAATCATAGCAAGACCAGTCCTTTGTTATTGGGTAAATAGAGTCTAACCCGCGTAATCAAAGTATCATCAAATTCTTCAGACAATGTGCAAGTTATCAATTATTGGACAAAGAACTTGAAGAATATGAACCCTATTCTAAATGAATTTAACCTCGGTATTGGAGATCAATTAGACGGATATCGCATAGCGTGTAATATTTGATATCAAAGATGCATATGAAGTTCAATCCATCAACAATAACAAAATTCAAGAGGACAATACTAACAATGAGTTATTGAACTCCAAATATCGGAATTTGAGAATCAAAGGAAAGTGTCTTTATATTACTATTTCAAATAAGGAACAACAACAAAACAATGTAGATTGCATAAACCTTGAAACTGTATCAGTCATTAAGGTTCAACTTGTCTTATAATATTGCATAAAAGGAATTATATCCGATAAAATTGTATTTGTATCACTTATATTAAAATGAGATCTTGGTACCCCTTCTTATAGAAAATGAAGGGGTGCAACAAAGCTTCAGATCTCTTCAAAATACAACTATTTATAACTAATTATCTGATTACAAACTAACTATGCATATCAACTTAAAAAGACTATTCGATAAAACTTTATATTTGCATTCTCCAATGGTGGCCCCCCTTGTTGGTTTCTACTTCTACCTGCACGGATTCAAGTGCTGTCTTGTAATCATTGATCCACCTTGAAATCTGAGCGTTCATTGGCCATACAAATTTAGAGACTTAAGGGATGAACTTTTGTAGATCCAACAATTTTTTCTCTGTAGCAACACAGACATCAGTCTAGAATTTGATGAATTCACTCTCCAAAGTAATAACCTTTTCCAGCAAAGTATGGAATTCACTTAATTGAAAGTCTTTATTTTCCCTTAATCGAGCCATGGCTTTCTAAGGTAGTCTCATCATCTCAGTTTTCCATTCCTCTAAGTTTCTAGTCCTTCCTTCACTATCTTTCAAAGTAGGTACAACACAATTTTAGTAGAAGCAATGAGTACTATATTTTCTTCAATCTTTTGCTGCTCTTGTTCCATGTATGCCAGGTTCCTTGATATGGCTTCCAACATATGAACAATGCCTTTAATTTGTGGGGGAGCATTAGGATCTCTCTTTGTGATCTCATAGAGCTTACCCAATTCAAACCAGAAGGGTTTTCATTTTCTTTCCAATTCAGAGATTATGACTTTGTTTTTCTTGAAGAAGTCAAGCGCTTCACACTTTGGAACCCTTCATATATTTCATTACACTTTCCCAGAATCATCTTCATCCTAAAAGCTAGAATTTCCTCCAAGTTCCTTTAAATGCACTCTTTATGTACATCATCTCCTCCGGCTTCTTCAATTGCAAGCAACAAGAGGGGCTGCCTAATGAACTACAATTGCACTTGGTGCAAGAAGGGCTTTTAGACAATTGAATTCACTTTCCAACCTCCTAGTTTTTGTAGGCATTTTGTTTATTATCAGATTCATAGTTGTTTCCCTTATCTGCAGCTCTTCAATCCTCTCTTTAATGTGTTTCATCGGAGCCCTAGTGAACATTGTCCTCTGTATTAACTTAGTAGGTGTTTTCAATTGTCTGAACCACTGCCATTCCTTGTGTTTCCCTAGAGATGTCAATCAATTTTGGTTTATTACCTTTGAATGTGACCCAAGTGGCCAAAGTTTTTGTTTTAGGGTCAAACCCAGATCCTTCTATTTTTCTCCAATGTCTCAATCTTAGTAGAAAATGTTGCATATTCTTGTTTTCTCACTTGGTCTAGCAAGAATAGTTCTTTGAGTGTTAGCCCAGGTATAGTAAGTATGTCACTTTTATGCACAACCTCTCTAGCTTCCTCTTCTGTGCAAGTTATGTTATCCAAATGTAACTCGTCAATCATTTGTTGCACTATGACAGCATGCTGAGATTCATCTACCCCCTGCAATCTTTTCCTCTTTCTTTCATCAAAATCTTTCATTTTTTATTTAATCCCAAAGTACTTAAATTTCTGCATCTTGGTGAAGTCGTCCTATTCAATAAATCTTTAAGTGATAGCTTATCGCTCATCTTTTGTGTCTAATGGGCAATCATTCTCCACATGATAACCATCTACACTGGGGTTGGTTGTGGCTCCTTACTTGCAGTATCCTCCTTCAAGCTCCTCAAAATATGAGAAACTTCTTTCACCCTTCTCCTTCATCCAAATCATCATATGTAACCAAGGGGATATTGCTTCCTTCTCGTACACTAACCTTTTGTTAAGAGGCAAAAGAATCCAAGGCACCTGTCAGCAACTTCCTTTTCTTTTGGGCTGGTGAAGGCCGTGGCTGTCCAATTTCTTTTCCCTTCTTTTGCTTCACATGCTCTTGATACAACTTGTCAAAATCTTGAATACACTGTCAACCATAATTGCTTCCAACTCTATTTCATCATAGAAACGAGGGAGTCGTTTACTCAACCTTTTCTTTTCTATATTCAACAAGATTCCCCATTTCTTCACTCTATATTATTTTAGGAATATAATCATAATTTTTGATGATACCTTATGTTAAATTGATGATTATGTCTTGCAATGAAAGATTTTATGTTTCCTTCAGGATCATACTGCCTTGCTTTGTCACTTTGAAATCTGAAGTTATTCATGATATTTTCCTGCACCTCTTTTATATTTGAATACCCTATTATAAAACCATCAAATTTGAAGAAATGGGGCATATGATTTCCCTTTCTCCTAGGGTTTGCAATGTCCCTTAAAATCTAGAACAATTGCCAGACGAATTCTAGAAAGCCTACCCTCTCAGATACAAATTGGGGTAGTCTATGAGGCTGCTTCCTACACCCATACAACCTGATTAATGCAAATTCAGGTTTGCATATCCAATCCCCAAAATTGAATTTATACTTCTTATCAGGCAAGTATTCTTTAGGCCTCAACATAATCTTAATTTGCTTGGGTATTCTGGTAATTGATCCTCCGAGCAACCTAGCGATTCATACAACAAACACATCCCTGAATACTTCATAATCTCTATCCTTGCCATGCTTATCCCAAGTTCTACACCACATTTAAATAGGCAATGGGTTACCTTGGTCGTTGGTTCTGGTTAGCTTAAATGAATTCCTGAATTGGTTAGTATTTTGAAACAAGAGTAAATGACATAACAGAGAATAATTCTTGAAAGATTTTGTGGTCTTCCATCTGGCTAATCATGCGGAGTATCTTCTCAATTTTGCTGGTAAAGTCAAATTTTAGGTAAGAATGAGGGTTTTGAATCCTCATACATATGTACATGTAATCGAGAGGAATTTTCTCTTTCGAATCTTCTCCAAATTATTGAGCCCAACCATAATAGGTATTCTTGAAGAAACCCAAGAATTTGTCCACAGAATCAGGGCCTATGTGCTCAACTGGCATTAACCTTTTATTCTGACCTCTATTCATGAAAGGGGAAATTTCTGTAAGCATGAACTTCATCATTCTTTCAGAATCAATCTTGAACTTTGTTGGGTGGATATTTTGCAACCGACAGTTTTGGGTAAAAATTCAGTCGCAAAATTGGATGACCAGCCACAGCATGTGAGACAGAGTCTCTCCTACCTTAAAGGGAAGGTTCCTCCTTCTCACTGTTCCTTGGATCAACTCAAGGTAAGCAAGAAGTCGAGAGATTTTATAAAGTGGGTGTTACCAATATCCTTTCTTCTTATCTTTCAAGAAAGAATCCACTTACTCGTGGATCGAGTAATGGGTAGGGTAAATCTCTAACTACACTTCTATCAAGAGCTAGTGTAATGTCCCCATTTTAGCAGTTGACCAAGTGTGTGTGCGTTAGCCTTGTTCTACATGGTCCCGAGGGCTAACGAAGGGTTTAATGGGATCTTGGAGTGTTTTGGCCTAGTCATTTCCAGTTTGGGCCAAAACAAAGTTGAATTACTCAGTTTCAGGCATACTTACTATTTTTAGTAAGTCAGCAGGACATAGTGTAGGTCAATTTTGGTGATTGGATTTGATACTCCTCGGTGAGAGCTTTCCGATGAGCTATCACTCGCATTATTCGGAGTCCGATTGCTAATACATTTTAATGCCTAAAGTTTTATTAAAGTAACGTCTAATTTAGTTGTAAAATATTAAAGTGTTACTTTATTATTTATTTTATGGGGATGTGTACCCAAGGGAGACATAAGGGGTATTTTAATATATGTTTTATATACTACACATCTTTTATCCCACATTGCTCATATGAGTTGAGCGGACCCTTGGAATAGAATAAAAGGAAGCATTTGTGGCTTCATTAGCGAGGTTGAATATGAGAAGAAATTGGTGTGTGAGTTGCAGCTCCGTTCTTGGGATTTGAGGACGTCTATCCTCTCTTGTAACATTCTAGACGTCATTCCCTTGGGGTTTGGCCTTTGGAATTCTTTGTTATTGGCTTCATTATTAGGCAATTTAGTTGCATTTCCAGCTACAGGCAGATTTGGTATTTTGCTCATATCTTCTTCACTACTTTTCCGACGCTTATGCTGCTTTGAGGGAATGATATTACGAAAGTAGTGGACTGATTGAAGGACAAAGCACTGTAGCAGCAAGTTCGAAAGCATGGGCTGGAGTATTATGTCAATACTGCTGAAGTAATTAGTGAGTTGATAAATCTGCCATGTATTTGGTTTTATGAATTCTGAAAATAACATTTTATTAGCAGCAGTTCATTTCCACTTTGCATATTATTGTAGTTTCTTTCTTGTTTATGTTGTATGATACCAATTCCATGCACAAAACACAACAAACAAATAAAAGTTTGATTTCCGGAGTTATAAGGGGTTTAAAACATTAAACGGAGAAATAAGAGGTTGAATGCAAACTGTTTGACAAAATTCCTTTCAGCAAATTAGTTTAGTTTTTTGGGACATCCAGGGGTGCCCACTACAGCTAGAAACAGTGATACTGATAAACTTTCACTAACTCAAAGGCTAGCTGAAAATGTACCGGTTTGGCTCTAAGTCTGATCCTACTTCTATATGAAAAGCTTTACAATTAGGGCACAAAGACTCTTAAAAGTAAGAATACTTAACTATTTTGTGAATTACGAAGAAAATATAAGCTACAGACAAAGCTTCTAGCTATACACTTTCACAATTGCTCTTGGTCAAAGCTTTGGCTTTAATTGCTTTTCAACTCTTTCCTATTCAATTCATGAGATACAATTACCAATAATACAAGATAACACGAATCAAAGACAACTTGGATGAATTATAGACAAAGCTTACAATTCACACAAATAACAATCTCACTTCATCAAAGTTAAGTCTCAAATGCTCCTTTGTATTCACTTTCTCTCAAAATAGTGCTTACACAAACAAAGTTTTTCTAGCACAATTTCTCCAGAGCTCTCTTGCATAAAAATAATGATGATTTTACAATAGAAGGGCACTCCTTTATATAGGCATAGGAGTTGAGAAAAAGATGGAGGAAAAAGTGGGAGCAACTCAACCAACTTTGACCTAGTCTAACTACAAAAGAAAATAAAGGGTTACATGCAACTGCACATGCAACTCGCATTACATCCTTTTACATAAATGGAACTTGCATTACATGTAATTATGCTTTTTCATTTAATGCATTCATTACAACTACTAACATGAAATAAAAACAAAACAACAATCTTAGAGATTGTTTCTTAGTGCCTTGAATTTGACAATGATGTCACGCACTGTGGGAAGATCAACAATTTCCATAGTCTTCGATATGGATTCTTCTCTCATTGCATTTGCATATGCTAATTGCACAACTTTGGAATTTGCTGTTGTAGTATCTAACAAGTGTTTTGTCAAGGATTTATACAAAACAAACTAGTTCATCATACGTGAACCAAAATCTTCAGAATCTACATCAGCATTGATCTTGTTGGTATATTTTGAATTTACTATCTCTATTGTACTAAGATTACCAGATTCATCAGTAACATGACATCCCATTTGTTCCAAATCACAAGTAACACTTGTTTTGACTGCTTGACAATCTCCAAAGGCCACTTGCAAATTTGTGATCTGTTTCCTTAATGTCTCCTCCTTGCAAACAATGAGCCCTTGAAATCTGAAGAACATTTCACATGACGGACGAATGTCACATGAAACCAAGACATACAAATCGAATTTCACCATTTCATCCCAATCATCAACGATTTCCTTCAAGTTATCAGCTTCTTGAGTCAAAGAAGAAATTAAGTTTTGCTCCATTTCATTCATCTCAACATGCCTAAGAACTGCAAATGTCTCTGTGATAGCTCAAAACTCCTTCAGAAATGATTTCCTGTATCCAAGACTTAGCAGCTTCAATCAGCCTTCTCTCTTTAGACGTTTGAGACATAACAACAACACTTTGAGAAGATTGTTTCTGGATAACCGCATTCAAATGAGAGATATCCTATTTCAGCCGATTCTTTTTTTCCCAAAGCTCATAATTGCTTTTTGATATATTGGCCAATGCATCTTGAGCATCTTGCATTTACATGTAATCCATTTTCCGTGCAATGACATCTTGAAAGCCCAAGCCACATTTTGGAAATCAACAATCTCCATTTGCACGCATTCCCATGTGCCAAGCACTTTACTTTTAAAGGTGCTGATGGAAAGTTGTTCTGAGTGTACATCCGGACATCATCAAGAAGGTTTTCAAAGTGTTAGAGACTCCAATTTGTGCTGATCTACAAAGGAGAATTGACGACAACTTGAGCGAAAAAAGCTGGATCACATCAAGTTTCCACATGACAATGGACAATTCATCAGAGTCAGAGGTTATCAAAAGATGCAACACTATGGTTATCAAAGTGAATGTAGCGGTACAAAGTACATGAACTTTTGATCCTGTGATCATCCGAGATTGCATCGTCAAGTACAAGGCCCTTTAGGATGTTTGTAATTGAAGAGAATGCATTTCATGAAGATGTGTAATTATATGTAATGCGAGTTGCATGTGTATATAAAGAATGTAATGCGAGTTGCATGTGCAGTTTATTTTCTATAGTTAGACTAGGTCAAAGTTGGTTGAGTTGCTCTCACCTTTTTTTCCACCTTTTTCTCAACTTCTTTGCCTATATAAAGAAGTGCCCCCTCATTGTAAAATTATCATTATCTTTATGCAAGAAAACTCTGGAGAAATTGTGCCAGCATAACTTTGTTTGTGTAAGCACTATTTTGAAAGAAAGTGAATACAAAGGAGCATTTGAGATTTAACTTTGATTAAGTGAGATTGTTATTTGTATGAATTGTAAGCTTTGTCTATGATTCATCCAAGTTGTCTTTGATTCATATCATCTTGTGTTATTGGTAATTGTTCTAATGAATTGAATTGAAAAGAGTTAAGAAACAATTGAAGTCCGAGCTTTGACTAGGAACAATTGTGAAAATCCATAGCTAGAAGCTCTGTCTATAGCTTTTATTTTCATCTTCATTCACAAAATAGTTAGATTGTTCTTACTTTTAGGAGTCTTTGTGCCCTAATTGTAAAACTTTTACCATATAGAAGTACGATTGGACTTAGAACCAAACCAGTACGTTTTTAGCTAGCCTTTGAGTTAGTAAAGATTTATCGGTATCACTGCTTCTAGCTTTTGATAGAAGTGTAGTTAGAGATTCACCCTGCCCATTACTCGCTCCACAAGTAAGTGGATTCTTTCTTGAAAGATAAGAAGAAAGGATATTGGTAACATGCATTTTATAAAATCTCTCGACTTCTTGCTTACCTTGAGTTGATCCAAGGAATGGTGAGAAGGGGGAGCCTTCCCTTTAAGGTAGGAGAGACTTTGTCTCACATGCTGTGGCTGGTCATCCTATTTTGCGACTGGATTTTTACCCAAAACTGTTGGTTGCAAAATATCCACCCAACACTGGGCTCCTTCATCCCTATGCTCTTTAATAGAATGGTGTGCACCGGTTTCCTTGACTCTTGGTCAAGGCATGTGATCTATCTGATTCATAAGGTAGGGGCAAATCCGGAACTAGGTAACTATAGGACCATCATGATCGGCCACACCTTCGCCAAGTATGCCACGATGTTGAACACCATTTATCTAGCAAGCTTGACAGGAGACATTGCCGCGCTAAGGGGTAGATGGGGTTTTTGGCTAACTACCAAACCATAGACCACATCTTCACGCTACCAACTATTATTGAGGATGCTTGACATTGCTTAGCGAAAGTCTACTAATATTTTATGGACTTTTGCAAAGCCTTTGATTCCATTCCTTGGATAACTCTCTTCTAGAGGCTTCAAGACATCGAGATTTCTGAGATTTTGATGACTGTGATTATGAGACTCTATGAGATTGTTGTAGGAAGGTTCCAGACTCCAAAGGGTTTCTCTGATCCCATTTAGAGCACCTTTGGTGTGAAGCAAGGTTGTCCTTTATCTCCCACCCTTTTTGGCATCTACATCGACAAGCTCAAGGCTTTTCTCTGCAACTCCTTTCTTCTCGAGGACGACAGTTACTTGCATCAGGTCTTGATCTCCATCCTTCTCTTCGTGGATGATGTGGTTCTTTTGTCCTCTTCTCTGGAGAGTCTTTAGAGGCTTCTTGATGGGCTGGCTTCTTTTTGTGACTTGCACCAGCTCGTTGTGAACTTAGGTAAGACTCGGGTCATGGTCTTCAACCGCTTGAAGACCTCACACCTACACTTCTATTTTTAGGGATAGGAGGTAGAGATAGGTTCATCTTATACGTAGATCAGGGTCAAGTTTTCCAAACCTCGCTTCAGTTTGAGGTCTATGATCCAGCTCAGGATTTGCGTATGGCTAAGTTCCCTTGCCATGTTGGAGAGGCAGTGCGTTAGACATCACTTTCAGGATACTTTTTCTAAGTTGTCCCTCTTAGACTCCTTCGTCAAACCTACCGTGCTCTATGGTTTTGTGGTGTGGGGTCCCTCCCTTCTTGACTCTGATTGGGCCTTGATTGAGTGGGTTCAGACGATTTTTCTATGATGTATCATTAGATGTCATTGGACCACCTCACAAGGTATTATCTTTGTTGAGTTTGGTGCACATTCCTTCAGACTCGGTGCAATCTTTAACTTGATCTAGAATCTCCACCATCGATGTGGTTTTGTGGATTCCATCAATGGTCATGACCACTACCCCTATCTAGCCAACTGCTCCTTCGTTGTTATTGCTGCCTCAGACACTACCACCAGAGCCCGTTGTTGGTATGCTTAGGCCACCACCCTATTGAGATCTGTGGGGATTGAGATTGACCGCCTTCCCCCATTTTAGTTCTCTTTGGATGGTTTTGTTCACCTTCTCCCCCCTCGGCAGAAGTTGAATAGATATGTCTGACTGGATATATACAAACGCTACATTGTCGTGACTTGGTGCAACCCTCTGGGGGGGCTTTGTTTGTGGATGGCCTTTTATGCGGAACACTTTATAGATATTCAGGATGGGATCATTGCACTCCCTGGCTATTTGTTTCGGCGTTGGCGCCATGCCTTGCGTATCTCCCTGGGTTCCTTCTGTGTTGGTTCTCACAGATTCTTGATCCAAACTTATCATCACGTTGATAAAGATGATCGGATTTGTTGGCTATGTTCTTTGACTGAGGTCGAAACACAGATCCACTTCATTTTTCGGGGCCCCATCTATTATGAGATTAGAGGGAGGTTCTATTGTTTGTTCAGAGAGTGTAGTTCCCTCTTCACCTTTTTCAGTATTATGTTCTATTTGCATAGTTACATAGAATTGGTCTGAACTTCAATGGGAGCACTTATTATGTTATACTAACTATACTTTACTAGATATGACGATTTGTAGTTCAGACCAATTACGATTATCAAAATTACATAGAATTAACACTCCCTCTTAACTTGATAATCGGAAATAACATATTTAGCACCATCAATCAAGATGAATACGCATAGATTGATACTCTATGTCTATCTGAATCTTCTAAGCATGTGGTATCATTGAACACATGATACTATGTCATATTACTATCCTTGTGATATGACTTATCACTTATACTAATGATAACAAAATTGCATGGAATGCAACATACAGGATAAAATCTGGAGAATGATTAAATTCTTCCTTTATCCAAGTTGTGACTCATAGGTACTGGAAGGCCTATATCATAATATGATCCCGAGTTAAGATCTACCAATACGCAGGTTAAAATCCAGAGAATGATTAAATTCTTCCTTTATCCAAGTTGTGATTCATAGGCATAGAAATGTCTACATCAAAATGTGATCTCGAACTCATCCAAATTTGACAGTAGTTCTCTATTGTTCAATACATTATCTTAGAGATTGTCATCTCTCATAATGTCTTTTATACAAGTGTTCATTATCTCAAAGATCGTCACCTCTTAAATAATGAATACAAATGGTGGAGCCCATAAGAGTGAATAACCTAACAATAATAATTTTAAGTCAAAATTATTTCATTAACAATTAAAGAATACAAATGTATTATAATTCAACCATACCGAGTCTTTTCCTGAAGTGATCTATCTTCACTTGAGAGAGAGGTTTGGTAAGAATATCTGTTGTCTAATCTCTAGTGCACATGTATTCTAATTTCATAGTATTCCTGTCTACCATATCTCTTACATAATGGTAAAGAATTTTAATATGCTTGGACCTGTCATAAAAAACTGGATTCATAGAAAGCTTGATGGAACTCTGATTATGACAATGAATAATAGTAGGATTTATGTGTTGACCAAATAATCCCACAAGTAACTTTCTAAGCCAAACTGCCTCCCGAGAGGCCATTGCTGTTACAATGTATTTAGCTTTTGTGGAACTTTGTGCTATTGAAGCCTGCTTTCTACATATCCCAGATATCATCGCTGACCCTAAACTTAAACAACATTCTGAAGTGCTTTTACTATCAGTAACACTTCCAGCCCAATCTGAGTCTGTGTACCCATGTAAATCTAAGTCAACTTTCTCATACTTGAGCCTAAGGTTAAGAGTGCCTTGTAATTATCTCATAATGTGTTTGATTGCAACTAGGTGAATCTCCTTTGGCTCACACATAAACTAACTTAAGACATTAACGACATAACAAATATCAGATCTTGTATTTACCAAGTACATAAGAGACCCAATCATCTGTCTGTAAAAAGTATAATCTATGGAGGGTGATTCTGCAGATGCTTTCTTAAGTTTGTGTAGATTAGTCTCTATTGGAGAAGACATAGGTCTGTAGTTCCACATTCCAAATCTCTTCAAGATGTCTAATGTATACTTTCCTTGATTAAGTATGATGTTGTCAAAGTTCTGCCATACTTCCAGTCTTAGGAAGTAATGAAGTCTTAAATCTTTCATTTCAGATCCTCTGATCAGATCTTTCTTGCATTGATCTATAAGATGATCATCACCTGTTATTAGTCAATCATCTTTATCCTTTTTATAATTGATATTTGGATCAGCTTCATTCTTGGAGAATCCTAAACTAGAGAAATACTTATCAATTCTTTCATTCCATGCCCTTGGAGCTTGTTTAAGCCCATTGAGAGCTTTCTTGAGCCCATCTGATGTACTTTCCATCCCTTCAATGCTGCAATAGCTAGGACTGCTCTTATAGAGATTTATCTGGCAACTGCAGCAAAAGTTTCTTCATAATCAATTCTTCCCTAAGAGAATCCCCTAGCTACAATTCTGGCTTTATATTTTTCAATGCTACCGTCAGCAACATGCTTGATTTTAAATATCCACTTAGAAGAAACAACAAATTTTCCTTCATGCCTTGGAACAATTTCCCAAACATCGTTCTTAATAAGAGATTGGTACTCTTTTATCATATAATCCTTCCATGCTATATGTTTAATAGCATCTGAAACATTGGTTAGTTTTGATTTAGATAAATCACTCATGTTTGTTGCATAACTAGAAAATCTTTTGGGTCTTTTGCTTTCTCTGAAGGTTCTAGATGGTGCAGTGAAGTCTTGTGCTTCCTCTATAGTCTTAATAGCCCAAAGTGGTCTTTTCTTAGGATTTTGAGTTTCCTCAAGATTAAGATTTTGAATTTCATTTTGAATTTCTTCAATGTTCTCCCTCTGAAACTCAGATTCATGATTTTCTTCAAAACTAGGTATATGTGTAGGATCTTCAAAACTAAGGGCTCGTTTGAATGCTAGATCTTCTTCAAATATTACATCCCTATTAAGCTCAATATTTTTCTGACCAGCTATGAAAACTCTATATGCCTTAGATGTTTCACTATACCCGACAAAAATACCTTTCCTCCTCGAGGTTCTAACTTAGTTCTCTTTTATTTTGGAACATGTATGTATACTGGGCACCCAGAATTCCCTAAGATGGCTTATGTTTGGTTTAACCATAGAAAAGACTTCTTTAGGAGTTTTATCTCTAAGGTGGGAGTGAGGACTTTTGTTTTGGATATAGATAGTAGTACAAGAGGTTCCTTCCCAAAGATAATATCACAAGTTTTGATCAAATATCATAGCTCTTGCTGCTTCTATAATTGATTTGTTCTTCCTTTCTGCTACCCCGTTTTGCTGTGGGTTATAAGGAACAATATACTCGCTCTTATATCCTGCTTCTTTACAAAAATCTTTAAACAAATCTGAAGTATATTCCCCTACATTATCAGTCCTAAGAGTTTTAATTTTGTGTCCTGATAAGTTTTCAATTAAGGTTTTGATTTCTTTAAGTCTCTTAAGGATTTCTTCTGATTCTTTACATTTTAAGAAGTAAATCCAAATTTTTCTAGAGAAATCATCTATAAAAAGTATATAGTACCAGAATCCTCCAAGAGAAGGAACATACATAGGTCTACATAAATCTAAGTGGACTAATTTCAAAATATTGTTAGTTTTTCTAGTGCTATCATGAAATGGACTTTTGGTGTTCTTGCCCAGAGTGCATCCATTGCATATGCTTGAATGATCTTTATTCAATTTAGGTAAACTAGTAACCATCTTCTGTATAGTTGATAAAGCTTTGAAGTTTAGATGTCCTATTCTTCTATTCCACATTTTGTTTATATCAGCAGCTTCATGAATTAAGGCTTGAATAGGTTCTATGTTTAATTTATACAAGTATCCCTTTCTTTGACCAATTGACTTTGATTTCTTAAATGAAGAGTTTTTAGACCAAGTCATTACTTTAGCATTCATGAATGCAACATTATGTCCATCATTTTCAAGTGTTGTAATAGAGATTAGATTCCTCTTTATTTTTGGTACATAGAGTACTCTTTTGAGATGGAGAGAAATACCCAACTTCAGTTTCAAGGTGTAGTTCCGAACTCCTTTGATTGAATGAGTGGAATTATCACCTATGGTAACTTCATCATTATCGTTTTCTGATATTGAGTCTAGTACTTCTTTGTATCCTATAATGTGTCTAGATGATCCACTATCAATTACACATGTTGTGCTTGATACTTCATTTGATAGTACAGAATACAATATACGTTTCTCAGGATCATAGTTGTCTTCTTTCCCAGTAACGTGTGTACAATTTACTTGCTGCTTTGTATTCTTAGGGCAATTAGATCTATAGTGTCCAAGTTTTTCACATTTGAAGCATTTTATTTTGGATAAATCTCTCTTAGGTTTGTCATTTCTTTGATTACCCTTCTTCTTGAAGTGTTTCTTACCTTTATAGGAATTTGTGTTGAGAACATGAACTTCTTCATCTTCACTTTTCAATTATCCTCATTTCTTAATTTCCTAGATTCTTCTTGAAGGCAATCTCCTTTAAGTCTATTGAAGTCTAGAAGATTGTCTCTAGCACTTACTCCTTGTGAGAATGTTTCCCATGAATCCGGTAACCCATCTGTCGCCATGAGTGTTAGCTCTTTGTCTTCAATTATGCACCCTATACTTGCAAATTCATCTCTTAGACTAGCCACCCTTAGGAAGTATTAATTCATAGATTCTCCCTTCTTTATCTGTATATGATTTAGTTGACTTTTTAGTGCAAGGTTTCTAGTTGCATTCTTGACCTATATGTATTCATCATATTAAATGTATTCCGATGTTTCATTAGCATAGGTACTATTTCATTTTTAACTCCATCTAATATGATTTGCATGGCTTTCCTATTTTCTTTACTCCAGATAGTTTTATGAGGATTAGCATCAGGTTGCTTGGATTCTTTATCAACAAACTGTATTACATCATTGTCTTCAAGAATCACCATAATTTTGAATTTCCAAGCAACGAAGTGTTCTTTTCCATCAAACCTATTTTTGGGTCTGATTGTGCTAGCTATTGAAGGTAGGAGTTGGTAGATATTTTAAATCTGATTGTCAATTTGCAGAGCCTAGGTTCGACTACCAGAGCTCTGATACCATGTAAAGTTTCTGCAAATTTTGAGCAACCAGACTGATATAATGCCTTTATGAATTGTTGAAGATGGTCTTGAATATATCAGACCTATATATGAAGTGTTACTTATAGTATAATAATTATTTTGCAGATGTTTTGTATCTGCTACAAGTTGTATAGGGTAGTAATGCTAAAGGAGCAGACCTTATGTTTTTCGTGTGTCCTTTATCCACATCCTTACCCCTTTATTTATATGGCAACCAAGAGGCATGTCCTCTTAGAAAGGACATGATTGTTTCCAAGTCCGCTCTCCATATAAAATCTCAATTTTTCTTGCCAGGATCGGCGTCTCAAGAAGAATATAATTAGTTAGTAAATATACTGACTATACTATGCAAATAGAACATAACAAGTGCTCCCATTGAAGACGCCGATTAGATTATGCATGAAGGGTATTTAAGAGACCAATCCTTTCTAAGGATCTCCATTCTTTACTAGATCTAACGATCTGTAGTTCAGACCAATTACGATTATCAGAGCTACATAGAATTAACATAATGTGATATAGATATAGTAGAGTGAAAGAAAGAATGAGGGATATTGTATAATCAGAATTTTATCCTATATATATATATATATATATATATTTTCTTGAGAGTATAAGGAAGATTAAGAAGTAAAGTATCGAGTAATTGGCTGACTTCAAGGAAGAAGAGTGGATAAATTTTATATAGAGATTAGAAGGGAATTTGTGCATTTGAATTGTCCATCATCAGTTGAAGATAAGCAACATTATCAGGGTGGAACAAAAGTGTGTGCGCAGTGGGTTGGTGCTCACGAAGATAGTAGAGGGAGTTGGAGCTTCTTGTAGGTCGGAGCCTAGGAAGTGTGGGAGTTGAAACTTTTAGTAAGTCGGTGCTCATAAACATAGAGGTCGTAGCCTCTAGTAGTTTGAAGCCTACAAACCAATTTGCAAACTAACAAGTTTATATATAAAACATTTATTTGTCGTCATTTTCGCCCACATTGGGTTTCCACGTAAATCTTGTGTCATAGTGTTCATGTGCATAATTGTTCATTTCAGCATTTGAAGTTAATTGTTTGGTTAAACTGGCAAATTTATTAATATATTGATTCACCCCTTTCGCCCTCTCAGTATAATTGTGTGCTCTTCATTGCTAATTGAGGATGCCACGTGGGAAGGTGAATAGATTCAAGAGCATCCAAGTCTACAGTTTCTTGAGAGCAAGTTGAGAGTACTATAATGTCCCCAATATTATTAAATAATTTTGTCTATGGCCCCAAAATTAAAGTTATTATCTCTTAGGCCCTTGTTTATTTTATTGTCGATATTATTTTGGTTGTGTTGACACTTTTTGTGATCCTTGGGGAAGTTTCCCTGAATTAATTTGTAAGTTTGAGTTAGTTGTCGTTGTAGGTATGCAAATTTGGTATGTGCAAATTCCCGCTGGAGTTCATTTGTCTTCCATTTAGAAGGTGAAAGACCCTACCTATTTGGCATTCATAGTTCTCATGGGAGTAATCCCTCACCCTATTCTACTCTGCTCTTCGTCTAGAATTATTGTAATCTGAAGTGCTATCATTATTGACTACATCTCCTCTTGCATGTGCAAATTACCCGACCCATTTCTTGATGCATCAAATCGAAGATTGCTTTTTGCGTTCATTTTAATACTTGCATCCAAATTGTCATCATACCAAGGTGAATTGATGGCGATATAATCCATGCAAAAGGATGGCCATTAAGGTCGTACGAAATCTTGATTGTACGAAAGGTAGGGAAGTGACCAAATAGTCATATTTACGCTCATAGGACAACATAGTTCCACTATACAATGGTTTGACTATCATAGGACCTAACCCAGCTATACAGTTTTCCATACAAAGGCCAAGTTACCATACACATAATTACCTAGTGAGATACCATATTGCACAGTATCTGTTTGAAGATAGAGACTATAAATTTGTTGTACAAATATCACACTTAAGGCCTACACATACGCAGTGTTGGGTTTGTGTTGTTTGTAGGCCTAGTGTCATATGGCCCTATCATTCTACCGTACAGACTAGAAGAGTGTCGTATGGACTAGAAGGGTGCAGCTTGGGCTAGAAGTGGTGCCAACAATAGTTTGTTGTAAGTGGTCGTAGGGAGTAGACAAGGGCATATAATTTTTTATCGTATAAAGAAGCTGAATGCCATATGGAAGTTACACAATGAGAGTATAAACAGTGTGGTCATATGTAGTTGTGTCCGATCGGGACATTACACTAAACACACATGCATCTTAGGGTTTGCAGATTTATTTAAAACTTTTTTAAAGCCCTTAATTATTTAATAAGACAATCCTCAACATGGGCACCTTTTTTTTAATTCACGTGATTATAAAGTCACTTCATTATTAATTTTAAAAGTTATAATTTTATATTTTTTACGCAGTGAGTTGTGTGAGTGCTGTGAGAATTTTTTATTAATAGTTATAAACTATTACATGAGATCATTTGGTGTCCGAGTAGAGCTCAAGGACTCAAACTGCTATGTCAAAACCAGTGGTTTAGATATTATACTGTTAATCTCTTAAGCATTCCCCTATATACATCTATATGCTATTAACCTTGGATTGTTGGGCTTTGAGACAAATGCGAGAGCCAAAAATTCTTGATCAAAATCCCCAATTATCTACATTTAGAGGCCACCATAATGACCAATCTATAATTATATCACATGCAATATTACAATTGTGATTTTTGTACATAGAAAAACTTGAAAGTTGATGAAACAAACAAGGGAGAATCAATAGTTAGCAGGGACCATCCATGTGTCCTTGGTGAGTCCACTAACCTGTGTTGCCTTGGCTCAAGCCAGGGAGTTCCATGGCCTCTCCTGACGCATATTCTTTAGGGATGTTTAGTCCTAAGTCTTCTCCCTCCTTGCTATCAAGCCCTTCCTTTTTAAGTTTTTAAGCCATTCCGCACCTTCACTCATCTTTAGACCTATAAGATTTTGTAAGAAATTAATATTCCGTTGAATCCCTGATAGTAAGAACCGTGTTGGTTCTACCTCTGTTCACTGACACTCCTAGATGATGGTTTTGCAATTTCGTGTGTTTTAAAGTTTAATGTTTTTTTGTGTTTTTTTCAACATATAAAATCAATACATGAAAATCAAACTAACTGTTGTGATTCAATGCAAATAAATTCTAATTTACTCAATATAGGTTATGATCTTTCCATGTGATCTCCATTATTTAAAACAAAGAAGGAATTAATAACATTGTGGAACCTGGAATATGGATGCATCTTTGCGTAATTAACCCAATTGTATTGCAGCCTTAACATAATGCACAAAGACCTTTAGGTGCCTAAGTCTAAGGCCCAAACTCTGCTCAAAACCTCCACACCTGCCAACCTGGAAGCTAGGCTTAAATCACTAAGGTTCACACAGCTTGGATTGCTAAGTGTGGCAGCCTCAATAGCATCTCAACATAAATCAGAATGCTATGTTTTTATTTGCCATCAATCAATTTCAAACCCTTTTATTGCTGAAAATCAATGAAATTCCCTTCGTTGTTTTACACAAATAATAACCCTGAATTGAGTCGCTCCAATTAGCAAATATCAGTGCTTCTTTCAGCACCTTAGATGCTTGTAAACTCTGAAGAATCAACCTTCTCCAACGTGCAGAAACCCTGATGGAAATTGCACCAATTCCCAAGAGCTCAGGTCGAAAACAAAGACAGAAGCATTTGCATCATATGATCGATTCTTTTAATGAGGCCTTTATATACTTGACGCCAAATCCAACTTTTGTGTTTTCTTCCTAAAAAAACATTAAATATATTTTCTTTTTATGGCTCGCCTGACTTAGGACAATAACAAATAGGCCCCCACATTATAACATTCATTTAATGCAGTTTTAAAAGTCAATTGACCTCATTTATTAAATGCTATATATTACAACTTTACAATGACTTTATCGTTATTAAAGTGACTTTATTAATGATAAGCAATATCGATGCACTCAATACAAATCAGTCCACTAAGCCAACTGACAAATGAGTAAGCCACTGTGTAGACCATGAGTCCAGGTGCCTGTCCAGATATAGAGGAGTAATTGTAAATGCTAAGCCAATAGGATTGATTGTGGATGCTTTTATGAGATTCAGAAGCTACATAGAGAAGTAATTGTAAATGCTATTTGGAGTGATTTCAGTGCAAACAATTTAATTTTTGCTTTCATGTTAGCATTGATGAAGACTTGAAATTTCAATCTTGTGCGAATCAGTTCACTTTTTCTCCTCTTCCCACATAGATTAATCATTATTATCTACATATTGTAACTGATTGACTCTAATTGAGTATGTATTTTACATTTATCATTAGTAACTTAGGATGTGTTATTGATTCTCTTGGTATTAATTATACTCCAACGTTCTTTTAATTGGTCATTTTGCACTTCTGTGCATTTTTTGTTGATACAATATAATTGGAATGTTTATCAGAAACAAAAAAAAAAGAAGGTTTACAATATATATAGCATATCTTAGATTCTACACTTACCACTTGGGCTTGTGCATTATTGTAACTACTGAAAGGTTTTTGGATTTTGTAGTGTATAGTATCATCATTGGCATCGGACTTCATGGCTAGGCTAGATGAAGATAGAATTGAAACTGGGCGGGCACCACGGGTGTTTACAATCAAATGGAGGCAAAAGGGCAGTGGGTAAGTGAATTGAATTGTCTAGAGGCTGGCAATCATTTATAGCTTTTAATTTGCCAAAAGGTTTTTACCATTACTTATGTTTGGTGATATTCAAGATGTTAATATTAAAATAAAAACTAAGCTTTAAATACACTTAGTGTATTTTGTTATTAGGTATGTAAATTGTTCAAAATGCCAACGCGCTACATTTTACATACTCTTTGCTTCTGCCTCTGCTTTAGAGCATTGCAAGTAATCAAGTTTCTGATTATTGGAAGAATGCTCTGATATATATTTTTTCTTATGCTGTCTATTACTGAAGGAGTTTTACAAGTGCATCAACTCAAATGCCTGCCGAGATGCTATCATCCAAATGTCCCATGGATAGACGAAAGCAAATTTTGGTCCAAACAGGGATGAGCCTTGTATCTCGTGCTCTTAGGGGGCATTCTTTTTCGGTGGTTGTGTTAAACATTGGTGCCACAAATTTTACGGATACAAATAGAGGCATTTCAAGTGCTTCACAAGATATTCGCTTTTTACTGCAGAATTCTACTAAAATGCAAGAAACTTGTTCTACTGGCAAGGATGAAATTATGTTTGGGAAGGTGGTAGAAACAGATCATTCAAGAAACAGCCAAGCTTGTCGATCTTTGTTTGGCCAGTTGCTCAACAAAGATTCTGCGAAATCTTCTTCAACTGGTAAATGTTAATCTCCATGCCATGCTTATTTATTAATTTATTATACTGGAATTTGGTAAGAATACATTCCCAGTAATGAGTTGTGAGAATGTTTCATTGCATGATTCTTCAATTTATTTGACATTATCTTTTGTTCTTTGGTTTGTCTAACAAATTTAGGAACCTTTTAAACCATTTCACTATGGATGCTCATATCTTACATGGCTAATTGGTTTGATGACATCACAGTGCTCCAAAGTTTGTTTTCAAACTTTGAAGGTATAAGAAAACTGCTGTCTTTTCAAATTTAATTAGATCACGTAATTGCATATGCCATGAAACTGGGAAAATTAACAGTTTCTAAAGAAACTGAAAAATAAGCAAAATGTCAATGGTTCTCCGACTTTCAAGGACAGCAATTTTTTTCCCAGATTCGTTAGAAGTTAGAACAGCAGGGGAATGTTTATTAATAAAAATAAAATAACAAATAAAAAATATGTCAGATAAATACATACATACATACACAAATATATATACACATACATATACATATACATATATATAGATAGATAGATAGATAGATAGATAGATAGATAGATAGATAGATAGATAAAATTTTAATGTCCACGAGGCTAAAAATAGCCTATGGGACAGCAAGACAACTCAAGCAAACTTAAGTAACAATGTTCGTTGCTCGTGTAGGATGATGATGAGTCCACCCAATTGCTCAATGTACTCTTCGTTGAATAGGTTATGCTAAGAACTGTCACATATAGTGTCCACAAATTTATCTCTACTACTCTTGTAGGCTTCACATTCTAAAATAAAGTGCTGTTCAGTTTCCACTTTCTCAGAATTGAAGAATCTGCAGATTCTTTCTTCCCAAGCCTCCTTTGGCCTCTTCCAACGTCCGGTCTCACAACGAAGTTGGTGAGAGTTGGTTCTCAGCTGAGCAATAAGAATTTTAGCCCTCCAATAAATGTTGGCTCCTATGTATGCTTTTTGGAGTTGATCACAAGCGGGGTTGAACTCATTTATATAATATAATTTCTTCCTTCCGATCTTGCTTTTCCAATTTCTCTTGTAGAATTTCTCCATGACAAAGCCCTTTATTTCTTTATTATTTGTGGGGCACATATTGAATTGAATATTCCATTTACTCATCCATTTGATGTTTTGTTGCATCCATGTCCTTTTTCGCTGACATAGTGTGTCACTAAAGACCACTTTAGGCCATCTATCCTCTTCCATTTTTTCGATTCTTTTTAGATAACTTAGAAGGCGAACCATAACAAGTGCCTCAATAGGAGCAGCCCCCATTTCACTTAGCATGATATCATATGGAACAGTGCTTTTGATTTTAAACTTGCTTGTGATCAAGCGCTTTTGGATTCCTTCGATTTGTTTCCATTGTGCTATAGTAGTGTTGCTAGCCCATAATTCACACCCGTAAAGAACAATTGGCAGCACAAGAAGACCGAACAAAGTTTGAATAGTTTTCCAATCTCACAACTCTGCTTCACGGCACCTATTCTGAAGAGCGTAAAAAAGCCTTCCACCCACCTAATATCCTTTTATACCTGCAGCTAGACTAGCTTAGTTTTTTGTTGAAATCGATGCCAAGGTATTTATACTCCGCAACTTCTTCAAGAACACTTCCATTGTAATAAAATTCATGTTGGTGTTGTTTTTTATTATTAGAGAAAATCATAACCTTAGTCTTGCTGATATTGACCTGCATCCCCACCATTCTGCAAAAGCGCTCAAGAGAAGATAGATGATCTTGCAAACCATAGGCAGATTTGGCAATTAAAATGAGATCGTCCGCATATAGGAGCAGCTTTATAACAAATTCACCTAGCTGAATGCCTTCACCCTTTTGCATGTTTAACCACTCTTCCAATTTGTCAATATATAAACCAAACAAAGTAGGAGATAAAGGGCAACCCTGTTTGACCCCGATATCGCTCCTAAAACATTCTGAAATGCAATCTGAAGTTCTGATTTTAACTTTCACCTCTTCGTACATCCTATGAACAACAGCTCTGAGATGCATAGGAATCCCCAATTTTTCCATCCTAAACCAGAGCTTGTCTCTCGGGACGGTGTCAAAAGCCTTTTTAAAGTCGACAAAGCAACAAAATACCTCTTCCTTTTTCTCCCATTCTTTTTCAATAATGTGTCTCAAAGTGACACAGTGATCCACTGTCGAGTGCTTTGGCCTAAAACCAGCTTGCCCTTTAGTACGTTTATGGTTTTCTTCTGCCCATTTGCTGATCCTAGTTTCTATCATGCTGCCAAAAAGTTTAGCAAAGAGGGGATTGATCATTATAGTTCTGTAGTTGGAGGGATTGTTAACATCACTACTCTTAAAAAGTGGTATTGCAAGGCTGATTGTCCAATCTTTCGGAAACCCTTCTTGGTAAATTTTGTTGAAAATTTCAGTGATGTGCAGTGCAAGAGTTTTCATACCCCACTTCAAATATTCTGCTTGGAGCGCAACAAGGTCTTTTGCTTTACCTCCACCTAACTTCTTAATCCCTGCCTCTATCTCTTGCACAGTGAAAAGATTTGTATCATCATTGACCAAAGGAGGCTGTCCCACTCCACCCTCTTGTTCATAAAGTTTCTTAGCATATTCAAACCATTGGGTGGCAGTAATATTATTATTTTCAGTTTGTTTTCTTCTTGGTTGGAGTTCTTTCCAAAAACGTTTGGGGTTATTTCTGCCCAAGAAAATTAACTCCTCTCTCCTTGTGAACATAAAATCAGTTTTTTTCTTCTTTAGGATCTGTTTGTAGGCCTTAATGTCAAGGTTAGTTTTATTTGACTCCCTTAGGTTTCTTCTAGCCCTCTTGCATTCCTTATCAAACCAAGCATTGGCTGGAAAACAATTAGTTTCAAATTTTCTATTTTTTGCTCTCTTGCATTTTGAAAGAGCCTCATGAATCAAATTTGATAAATCATAACTGTTAACACCATGTTTATACATAGGGTGTCCCATACAAAGTTCCTCAAGAGTAGTTCTGAAAGTGTTACTGTTTTCTGAAGTTAACAAAATTCTGCCCTGAGAAGGGGGGTATTGAGGGCCTTGGGTTTTTCCTCCAATCCGCCTATCCTTTGCCCAATACAAATTTACGTACAGCGGTCTATGATCTGATTTGAGATCCCAAATGTGTTCTCCAATTGCAACTTCTTCAATATTTTTATATATATATAATAAAAAATAACTTAAACATACAAAAAATTAATTCTTTAAAAAAAAAACAATGTGCTGAATTTGCAATGTATTTTCTTTTTTCAATTTATCACAACGCATCAGATTTTAAAAATTCATATTTTAATAGTGTAGCACAAATACATTTGTGGGTGATTTTGGAAGGTTGATCTAGAAAATAGCCATGGTGTGGCATTGGTCCGTCTTTCCTCTATTTTTCATTGAATCTAGTTAACAACAACAGTCCAATACTCTATTCAATTCTCAATAAAAACTATGATAGTTTTAATTTTGGGTGCCTTGAAGGCTCGTTTTTGGTTGAAAACAAGTAGGCAAGATCTTGAGTGCCAAACCAAGAAGTATTTAAGCATATTATCATGTGATTAACAAAAGGAGGCTTATAATTGTTAAACTCCATGTGATGTAGAATCCTTGCTATGCCTCCAAATAATAACAAAATTCGCGCAAGTGATGTTGGAGCTTGTTGTGAAATAAACATGATAAGAAAATAGAACATATGAAAAGAGAATTGCCCTACCATACTAATCATTCACTACTTTATTGACATTCAAACAAAATATAAATATAAATATGATCTATCAAGTAAAAAATGTCAATAATCTCTCTCTCTCTCTCTCTCTCTCTGGAATAGTTCGAGGCCATTGGATCTAACCTAATGTCCTAGGGATAGTTGAGGGAGTACAAAGATACCTATGCTTTCGTGTGACATACCTAAAAAGGCATGGCCCTAGAAGTGTTGTCTAAAATGATGTGATGTTCCTCCATCCTTGTCCCAATAATGAACCCATAACTGATGTTATAGAAAGTATTTAATATTTATACATGTATACTTATTATAGATACCATGTAATTTGTGTACATACAAACATATTATTGTAATAAGTTACTCAAAAGAATTCATGTATGAACATATACACCAATTGTATATAAAATAAAATCAATTAGCCAACTAAACTACTAATGTGAGATCGATATTATAACATAAGAAGCATCTTTGTAACTAATTAAGAAATTAGTCATAATCAATTATATTCATATTATAATTAAAATAATAAAATAATTTCTTACAAACATATTATTATAAGCAATTACTAATAATTAATAATTACTAATTAAATTACATGCCATCTATGATATGATAAGCAATTGATTTTATTAACAAATAAAATAATATTTAAATTGACCCATATTTAGTAATTCAAACTTTACATTAAATTAAAATAAATAATTTAATGGGTTACAACCCATTTCCCAAAAGGCACAAATAGGCACATATAAATAGTAAATAAAGTAGAGACATACATGCATCATTTATGACGTGGAAGGAAGAATAGTTAATAAGCTATTTAAATCCATTCATGTGGAAAGTAAGGCAAGGGTCCAAAAAAGAAAGGAAAAAGACAAAAAGTATATAACAAAGGTAAAATGACCATTTCAAAGGAGATTGTGGGCACAATGTAAGCAGATAGAAAATTAAACAACCAAACCACCATTGAAGAATGAAGGAAATAATCAAGCAAAACATAAAAGCATACACGTGAGCACAAGGACAATAAATAAATATAAATTACATACATGTGGAATATATGTAGGAAGTGGTAAGACATCAGCACCCAATCACCAAATAAAAAGAAAGATGAACATCATATAAATAGGAAAGATTTCATATTCTAAGATCCTTCAAGGTAAGACAAGAAGGGTTTTGGTCTACTAATAGTTTCTCTTGGAAAACATAACTAAAGATCAAGACCTAAAAAGGTAAAGCATCAAGTAATTAAGGTAAGTATTTGTGTTTTATTAATTGACTTTTATTTTCACAATACTATGAAATATATTAAGTCTTTTATGTAGATATATGGTAGATATGTAAATAAGTATTAATATATATCTGTGTGTAGTAATTTATAAGGACAATATTTTTCAAGAAATTCTATTTAATAATTTGTTACTATAATTTTATTGATATATTACAAGGCATTAATATAATTCTTTTGTGGATCTAAGTTATTGATTAAGACTTACGTTACATAGCGCTAGTGTAGAGTCTATGATCATCTCTATATAAATGGTTGCGTACAAGTGTAGAGCTTGAGGTTGTCTTTATATAAATGGCTAAATGGAATCTCATAGTGCCAATGCAAGAGGTTAGTACAATCTTCGTATGAATGGGTAACGTGCTAGTGCAAGTGATTAGTACAAACCCCATATGAATGGCTAGATGAATAATAAATGGAACCTCATAGTGCATGTGCAGGAAGTGAGATCCTTGTATGAATAGCGATCGTGCCAATGCAAGAGATGAGTAACCCTGTATGAATGGCTAGATGAGAAATGGATAATGGCCAAAATATGCTAATGATGTCAACGCATGCATATGTGAGTGGGCTTCGATAGAGGATGTTCCGTCCAAGAAGAATCTTAAGGGTTGCCTTTAGGGAAGACTGTGGAATAACTAAGGGTTAGGAAACCCGATCTGGAGACGTCATTAAGGTTGGGGTTAAATTAGAGGTTAAAATAGTATGATTAGATTTTTTATTGTTATGATTCCAACAATCCTATTACAGGTATTACTTGTCCCAAGATAACCCTAATAGTGGGGACATTACAGTCCTAGACCCCTGAAATATCCTTTTTTGACGATTGCTATAAACCTCCAAGTAGTGTTATAAGACTTTGCAAGTACCGAGATAAGTCAGGGCTCTAGAGATTTGTGGGCTCTGTGCTCTAACTCGACTAAGTCCTGCAAAGTCCTGCCAAGACTCACAAAGTGTGATGTCCCCCTTCTAAAAGAAGGATTTATAATAGATATTAATACAATTAAAATATACAAAGAAACAATAATAAATTATAGCATACATGGAGAATAAGCTGAATAAAGGAGGTATGAGATAGAAAACACACAATAAATTAATTAGTAAGCCATGAATACACAAACATTAGTAAGATACAATGTTAATCTCTAAAGTCTAAAATACACCATAATACAATAATCAAACTCCTATTTGGAAACTACAATTAGGGATGCTAATTGCAAAATTATTGGCTTTGACAAGTGACATTATTGCGGACTACTATACCGATTCCTTAACTGACTTGGACAAGATACTCCATGTATTTTTGAAGAGGTCATTTACTCCCACAATCATGTGGTGTTAAGAAGTTGATGAGATCAGCATATGTAAGGATTAGATCTCTATGAATGTGGAGATAGAGCGGTAACAAGCAACCAATAGATAGATAAAACAAAACTATATCGTTAATAAAACCATTGTCTTAAGATAGAACCAACGATTAGAAGGCATCAAGGAGCCCACGTAATTGCATCAACTGAGTTGGACTAGATATCATTGTGCGTGGCAATTACCTTGCATAGAAATGAATATGGGTTTGTTTATAGATAAGGAATATTGTGATATCAACGATGTAGTTACATCCTCACATAAGTCAGTAATAGGAACTATCTTGGATATTGTCAACTATTATTGAACACATGCTTGGTAATAGGGATTGAAATGAGGAAATGATACGGTTAGGCCATTCATTGGATCAAACCCAATGATATTACTAACGAGAATGATATGATTGAGGATTTCCTCGATCACCCAAGCTAAAGGGTAGGATATGATATCAAATCATCAAATGATCTCCTTGAGAAGTTAGTGCATAGCTAGAAGAATTGACTATGATAGAAAAAGCTTTAGGAGAGTATAATATCATTGAATGCTTGGTTAGTGATTTCTAATAGATGTCATTGAATAGACAAGATAACTAGCCATTAACTATGAAACATTGCGGTATCTTGGAGACGGATGAGTAAGAGAGATGTGTCTTCTAAATCGAACAACTGTAATTGTTCAGTTAACAAGATAATTATTAGAGATGATCTCACTTCTACCAGGATCGAATAAGGAGTTGTATCATTGAATAGAAAGAAGCAAGATGATTATTATCAAAAGAAAATGAATTTGTTATAAAGCTGGCAAGCACTATTTAACAATAGTTAATGCTCTAGCGTATCGATGAGTAATGCTGATCTACATAATATTAAATCAGAATTATATATACATTTGTATAAAATAAATATATTCATAACAAATTGATAAACTTATATCCATCTAAATCCTATTACAAATAACTTATAGATAGGAAGCTACAATGTTACCTAGGAGAGGCTTGTGTAAGTCCAAGCAATGAATCTTGGTCCCGAGATAGGGTAGGGAACAATGACCCCAAGCGCCTTGCAGGCATCGTCCCAAGAAAGGCTTAAGGGCTTGGATCTGTAAACTTTGAGCGAATCCATTATGAAGTTGGTGTCTACGAAACTTCGATAGCATCTACTCCATTAAGTTGAAGTAGTAATAAGGTAGGTATAGATGATAATAATTTGTACAGATAACTTAAATCTAATAAGATTAATGATTAATCCTATCAGGGAACATTACAATCTAAACCCTAATTGAGAAACTTAGGTTAAATTAAGTAAAGTTCCTATAGAGGATGTTGTCCTGCATTTTGTCACCACAAAATGTATGTAATAGTACAAAACTTTTCAACTTAGTTTCATATTTCTCTGTGCTTATTTCATTATTTAATTGGTTAGTATTGATCAATCAATCGACCCCAATTGATATATGAATCCTTTTACTGAAGGCTTTCATCAAGTTTTTTTCGTTTTTTTGTTTGTTAAGCCTATACTTGATTTTTGAAGCCTTCAATGTCTTTTTTCTCATTTTTGAGTGTGTGTTTGTTAGCTTTTAGTCTTTTGGTTTTTCTCAAATCATTTCCTTTGGTTTTCCCTTTGATTTGGTCTAAACTAGAGCTCAATCGGAGTTGGCAGTCAAAAGATATGATCATTTTAGTGCCCAAAAGTGGACTCTCGAGGTGCAACTGTATGATTTAAAAAATCATGTTAGATTTGAATGTTGACATTCACTTTTTGAAAAATATAATTATGTTATGTTTTTAAGTTACTTTATCATTTAAATTTATCACTTAAGTGATTATAGTGCACTTAATGTTATATTTTCATGTTGAGTTGCTTTTTAAAATTTTCACTATAGTGACTATATTAACTATATAGTTTGATTTAGTTTTTGAGTTTTAATTCAAAACATCTTAATAGATATTACTTTTTGAATGATATTTGCACATTATATATTAAACTATATAGTGTAAATATTATTTATGACCCAATTAAGTGACATTTCTTCAAAAATCAATTAAACATGTGCTTAATTGATCACTTAAGTTGTGCAAACATGTCTTTTAACTCATTTGCATGCAAAATATCCAAATGCTCCTAGAGAATGCATTTTTTAACTAAAGGCATCTAAATGCCTTTAAACTTAAAATGTGCGATGAGCCTTCTAGAGTGAGCTTATGCATATTCAAGTTTTAAAATGTGCATTCACCTTTGGAGACTGTGTTTTGCACTAAAAGACTTATGCTTATTCAAGGTTTTAAAATATGAATGCTCCTCCAAGAATGTGTTTTGCACCTTGAGGGCATATAACATATTTTTAAAACATGTCATTGCACCCCAAGAGTGCATTTTACATGGGCAAGTCACATTCATGTTTTTAAAATGTGTAATAGCACTCCAAGAGTGTGTTTTTGACCAAATGCATATTTTAAAATATGCAAAGACTACTCAAGAGTGTGTTTGGCATGGAAAAGGAAAAAGACATGTATTTTAAAATATGTAATCCCTCCTAGAGAATGTGTTTTGCATGTATTTCATGCATTGGCAAAGATAGAACCAGTTTTTGTCGATTCAAGGGCAAAAAACTTCATGTTTTCTTCCTCCATGAACACGTGTTCCATCAAAAAATGCTTAGATCTGCCCATATAATGACTTGAAATCCATCACACAAGGGGGGTATTTTTGAGTTTTAATGCATACACATGCATTTGGGGGTCACGATTTTGCATATCCAAGACAAAAATGACTCAGATTTTTGCATTTTTTAGCCACACTTTGGTGAAGAACGCCCAGATTTGGGCCAATTTTGATCACGTTTTGGCTCAAATAGAAGTCGTTTTGAGGTTTTGATCCACGTTTTTGCTTTTAGATATAAAAAATGCTTCATTTCATGCAAAAAACGGCCAGAAATTTGGGTTTTTATCCACTTTTTTGCATTTTGGAGTCACGTTTTTGCATTTGGGTCCATGTATATACATTTGGGGAAGATGTTTTTATATCCAAAATAAGAAATCAACTCAAATACATGCATTTTTTGGCCACCTTTTTGCAAAAAATGACCCATATTTTTGCATGAAAAGGGCACATTTTTGTTAAAAACACAAAAAAATGACATTTCCAGCCCATATCTTTGGATCAACAAAGGTCGTTTTTGAGTTTTAATGCATGCTATTGCCTTTGGAGACCACGTTTTTGGCATTCTCATGTCAAATTTGACCATAGAATGCTCATTAATCATTCATTATTTGCAAATGTGAGGAAGTCAAATAGTTGTTTGTAAATCCAGATTGGAGGGAGAACTGATCTTCAAGTCTATAATATTTTTTATTTTCACTCTTTGATCTCCAGGTAAGTGGACATTTTCAATCTTGCTTACTAAGTCATGCTTATCTTTATATTTTGATGCATATTTTAGCTTGATGTTGCACACTTGTTCATATATGTATGTATGTATGTATGTATGCCATGAAAAGTGCATTTTTCCTTTAAATATGATGAAAACTCTCATTTTCACACTTTCGGATTTTCCCCAAACTCCAATTCCGATTTGCACATGAAAACAACCTACTTGTTGACATGTTTGAGTCTAAAACCAAACGTACGTGTTTGCTTTGTGCTTGTTTTTGTTGTTTGTTTGCTTGTTTTCTCATTTTTCTTCTTTTGGCAGAAGTTGCAAGTTCTTTCCCAAGAACTTGAGTTGGAGCACATTTCACTTCACTTCACTCACTTGTTTTTGTTGTTTGTTTGCTTGTTTTCTCATTTTTCTTCTTTTGGCAGAAGTTGCAAGTTCTTTCCCAAGAACTTGAGCTGGAGCACGTTTCACTTCACTCCACTTTCCATCATTTTGTGCAAGTGCATCATTTCATTCCATATCCATCATTACATGCCCAAGGCACATTGCATCCATTCCTTTCATATGCAATTACATTCCAAGAGAAATTACATGTAATTCCATTCTCCATCTACATTTACTTATAATCTCACTCTCCATCCTCATTTGCACGTAATCTCATTCTTCGAACCTCATTGCATGATTGCATCAAGTCATGATTACATGTAAATCAATTTATATGTAATGACATTCAGAGAACTCATTTTTGACTAAAGATCATACTTTTAAAGTCAAAAGTTATCATTTGCACACATTCCCATGTGCCTCGCCTTCATTCCTCAAGGCATCTTTCTAAGAACTCATCCTTTTCCCATACGCATTTACATGCCATCCATCTTCCTAAGTCCCATTTTAGCCCTCTGCATGTACTTTTCATATCACATCCAACTCATTGCATATGCTCCATGAGTATCTAATCAATACTCCGAATATATTGTTCCTGAGAGATCCATTTTGCCGATATTCTCATGGAGCCAGAATCCATATTTTCTAATAATGAATTCAACCCCTTTGAAACTTTCATGTTGTAGCAAGTCAAGTTATGCCAGAATTTCTATAAAGAATGAAGACATCCAATAAAAAAGTGTGCTTCGAATCAAAGAAACAGTAATTCATTTGGTCTCCATTTTTCCAATGGTTGTTTAGGAGCCTAAGTTCATGTGGGAATGCGCCAAGCACTTTGCTTCAAAAAAAAAAAGTTAAAGGTGTTGGTGGAAAGTTGTTCCCAGTTTTCATCCAGACACCATTGAGAAGGTCTTCAAATTGTTAGAGACTCCATAATGTGCCAATCTACAAAGGAGAATCAACATATATGACAACGAACAATTCATCAAAGAGAATCAAAGGCTATCAAAAGACACAACACCATGATTATCAAGGTGAATGTAGTGATACAATAATATAGGAACTCCCGATCCTGTGATAATCTGGGATAACATCGCCAAGTACAAGGCCCTTCTGAACAATCCTTAGGATTGTCTCAATTCTCTTCCATCTTCTTCCTTCTTTAGTTTTCATGTTTGTAGTTGGAGAGGATGTATTACATCAAAATGTATAATTACATGTAATACAATTTACATGTCCTTATGACGTGTAATCCAATAATTTCTCTTGTTATTTTGACCGGGTCAAAGTTGGTTGAGTTGCTCCCTCTTTTTCTCAACTCCTTTGCTTATATAAAGGAGTGCCCCCTCATTGTAAAAATCATCTTTTGTTGTATGCAAGAAAGCTTTGCCAAACTTGTGCAAGCATAACTTTGATTGTGTAATACGAATTTGGGAGAAAAGTGAATAAAAGAAGCAATTGGATTCGAAGCTTTGACTAGAAGCGATTGTAATAGAGCAAATTAGAAGCTTTGATTGTAGTTTGTGCCTATTGTTTTTTATTCATGTTATTATTGTGTGTTCAATAATAGAGCATAGTGAGTTAAGAAGCAATCGGAGCTAAACCTTTGAGTGGGAGTGGTTGTAGAGATATATAGACTAGGAGCTTTGGCTGTAGCTTGTATCTCTTTCTTAATTCACAAAATAGTTATAATTCTTTATTTTTGGAAGTCTTTGTACCCCAATGGTAAAGGTTATTCTTATAGCGTAGATTGAGGCCAGACTTAGAGCTAAACTGGTACACATTCAGCTAGCCTTTGAGTTAGTGTTAGTTTATTGGTATCACCATTTACAACTCTAGATATAAGTGTAATTCAAGGTTTCATGTTGCCCATTACTCGCTCCACGGGTAAGTGGATTATTTTCTAAAAGCTAAGAGGAAAGAATATTGATAATACCCTTTCAAATCTCTCAACTTCTTGCTTACCTTAAGTTGATCCAAGGAATGGTGAGAAGGGGGAGCCTTCCCTTTAAGGTAGGAGAGACTTTGTCTCACACATTGTGGCTGGTCTACCTATTTTGCGATTGGATTTTACGCAAAACTATCAATTGCAAAATATCCACCCAATAGAGGACATTACACAAAGTCCATGGACTCTCTTGACTCGGCAAGTCGCGTGGACAGGTTTCTATCATGATCAATTGAGCCATAAAGTAAAATGTAAACATTTTAAAATTGTTTTTAATGATTTTTTGGCTTATACGATCATATTGCAATAGCAAGTTCTAAAAATTTGTAATGGTAATTCCCAATAAGGCAACCAACTTGGAGTGATAAAAAAATTTGTTGCATGTAACAAGTATAAAACATAACAAATTGTCTATAAAACAGATTATAGATAGGATTTCAGTAAAAAAATTGTCATATCACCAATTGTATCAAAAAGTTCAAGAATCAGGTATTAAAAATTTAAAACAACAATATCAAATTTGAAAATATTGCAACAAATAAAATTCTATCCTTTTAAAGAATTGGACATCTTGTGAAAAATAAAAGAACAATTTGAAGTTTTGTGAAAGATTAAAAAAATGTTTGTTTAGCCAGTCATTTGACAAAGTTAAAAGATGATGACATTTGAGCAATTATAAACTTGATATAATTCTAAAAAAATCAGAATGGCCTTTCTTATCTACTTAGAACAAAAAATCTAAGTGAATTTTTTATGAAATAACCTGTATGGTATAAGAATATAGTATGAAATATGATGTAAACACTTGATAATAATACGTTACTTTGAGGGAGCAATCTTGTAGTCTGCTTCAAGGGAGATACCACCAACAATCTACAACATGAGCACAATACTCAACATGATGATAATAAAGAACCTATATCTTCTATATATTTTTAGTTTAACTTATTTCTTTCAGAAATTCACATTTATACTTATATGATCAATGTAAATTTGTGTACGTGTGCAAAGTAGCTTCTATTTATCTCCATTATTGTGTCTTTGATGTTAATTGAGTAAATGATGCATGAAAAAAGTTTTGAATCCTTAAAAAAAATGAATTTCTTGTGCTTTTCAAATTGTCGAGTCCTTATTGAGTCTAACTACGAGCCTAGACCAGCTTGCCAAGTCCAAGTCATGTAACTATACCTCCAAGGATGCATGTCTAGGGTACACTTAAAAATATATGAATCTTCATAATTGTAGATTTAACATCTTTATGATGTATTTGTTATATATTTTGAGTTCATAATAGTCATGGACCATTTGGATTTCAGTAGAGCAAGTATATATGAATATAATTATATAATATTAGCAGTTTTATAGAATTCTTTATAAGTACTTCATTGGTGTATGTGCGCATTTGTGCACTTCGCATCTAATATGTATTTCTCATGCATTTATTGTTGGAAATTTTAACATTGATATCAAAGGAGAATTAATGTTAAGATGATGTCTCATTAAAGTAAAAGAAGAAGAAGAATCGATTGACTTATCGACCAATGGAATGATTTGATGCCATTATTACGATTTAATTTTTAATGGTTGACCTATGTGTCTTGGTGCTCGAGGAATCTCAATTTTTAGCACCCATTTTTTGGGTCAAGTCATCCCATTTTATATTACTTGGGCTACCTCTATGGAAGGGGATGACTTCACTAGGGAGAATTTCCCCTTTTCATGAAGAGACATGAAGTGGTATAAAAGATGAGATGGGGAAGAGTAAAAAAATGTGATTTATGTAAGGAAAAACATTAAATCATTGACAAGCAGAATTTATGCAGCAGATTTAAATGATTGACCACCATTGAAGAAACAATATTCAAAAGGGCAAACATCGTCTTTGTCTAGAGGTTGTTGCCTTTTAAAGAGGAGATTGGCATCTCTTGCTAAGTTGGTGCTTAGTTGTGCGGATTGATGTCTCTAGTGAATTGGTACTTGCAATTTTTTGAAGAGAATTTTGTTTTGTGGTTGGATTTGCAGTAGATCCAAGTAGGTTTTGTGGTTTTTTTGTAATATCCCCTTCATAATATAAATATAAAATATAATTTCTGTTTTAGGGACCCGATTGATTTAGTATATTTCGGGGCCCAGTTTTATTTTTCAAAGGTTTTTACCATGTTGTATGTCGATGCATTGTTTCTCCTTTGGGAGTTTTCCTTTGACTAGGTATATTTGTCTGTCATGTTGGATGTCTTTGGTATGCACGCGATTTTTTATTCCTTAATGTAAATGCCATTTGGAGTTTAGTTTGTCACTATTTCAAAAATGAAAAACATTTGCTATTTGGTTTGTTGCAATTTCGGTAGGATTTTAGGTCTACCCTATTATGCTTGAATGTAGTTTTCTCGAGTCTGACAAATTTGATGCCTTCTTTCTTTGAGAATCAATCCTTCTATGTGGCGATAATTACATAATTCTTGTGGCATCAATTGTTGGTTTCCTTTCTAAGCAACTGCATTTAATTATTTTAGATTGGTTTTGGCACACATACCACCTACAGTAATGTATGCTGAATCTTTCCCTCCTCAAATTGTACACCACCATACTCTTACTTGCACCATACACACCTGCATATTTCGTACACACCATGTTCGTAGTAATGTTGGCCACTGCAAGGTAGCATAAAAAATGCATATCGTACGGTCCCTATTGTTAGATGGTTTTGTCAGAGGGTATGCTAAAGGACAGGAGGAATTTAGTGTTGCTAAGTGTACAGGATGAATATTGCCCCAAGAAGCATACAGATCAATATTAGGCCAAATAGTTCTTCAGATGTAGATAATGATATTGCTTCAAATTTGCCAACTTCGAAAAACCTAAACAAGCAATGCAGAATAGGGTGAGGATTGAATCCCACTGAGATCATGATAACCAAATGGGGAAGGTCTTTCACTTTTGAAATGGCGAAGAGAAAAGAACTCCAACTGGAATTCGCAATGACTATTAAAATATCAAGTCACATACCTACAAAAATCAAACATGATGGTCATCTTTACCTTGTCAAAGGAAAACTCTCGAGAGAGAAACAAAGTGTCAACACATGACATGAAAAAAACCTAGAAATAAGTTAAAATTAGAAATGGGCCTTGAGATATACTAAATCAATCAGTTCCTCATACAAAGTCTTTATATTTTATTTATTTTATGACGGGGACATTACACAAGGTAAGCTTGGGGTGATGACCTTTCTTGATCAGAGCTGATTTATGCATGGATTTACATCAGCCCAATGATCCTCACAGAATTATCTTTATTCTAGATTAGTGTTTTTTGTGGCTACTACTCATAAGTTGTTAGTATTGTGAAGTATGATTTTCAGTTCTTGTGACTTTTTCAATTGATTTTGGCCGTAATGATTTACATTCATGTACCTTTGTCATTGATGTCCAAGGGGGAGAGGTTGCTATGTGAAAAACTATGTGATCTAAGGGAGAGAAGTTGTTTTCTAATGGAGATAATTTGTTAAAGGAACTCTGACAAAATTATTGTTGGGATTGTTTCTTTGTGCATTGATTTAGTTTTTCACATCATATGTTTCCATCAGTGCCAAAGGGGCAAATTGTTGGGATTTTTGCGGGAGATTGTTGGGATTGCTAAATTATATGTGTTGACATTGATAACATATTTCCAGTGTAACATGAGGACTAGCACCCTCCTCCCAAATCTCGAAGTACCTGTCCCTGAGACGTCCCCACACCGGGTACTTGTGTACCCACGTACCCCCACCTCCTCCATGTTGCCGCTAGAATGGGTACTTGGATTTCTAATTGAATTTTGAATTTTGATTGTTATTATTTGGTATGTAATATGTTGATATGTTGAATGTTCAATGGTTTTAGTTCATTTTGCAATTTTTCTATGTTCAAGTATTTTAATTTGGTATGTTCAATAGAAACTTCATTTCATAACAAGCATTTTAAGTTCTCTCTGTATATATACTATACAACACCCCTCCCTGTTCCGTCCTCCCCTTGTCGCCATCCCCTAGCCGTCCCCCCGCTGTCCCAAAAATGAGATCCATTTTCCCCCCATCCCGGAAACTCGTCCCGACATACTCTAGTACTGGCGTAACATTGCATATTTCTTTATTGCAAACAATGTTCTTAGTTTAATCAATTGAGAGATTGGATCAAAAATTTTTGGTATTGAGAATCAAATGTTGTCTAGTTATAGATGATTAGAGGGTTTTCTATAGTTGATCTATGTCAATTTAGAGAGGTTCAAGTTATGATCTGAGTGAGTTGTTTTTTTATCAAAGATTGGTTTTCTGGTTATTTTGGAGATGGTTGCAGTTTTTGGATTGGTTATGCAATATTTTATGTTGCTAACCTAGTGTTGAGATTAAGACAGAGATGTGTTCTTTAGCTAGAATAGTTCATGATTTTGATGCTAGGAAGCTCTTTTTCTTTAGTGACAGATGTCATTTAATGTTTACAATTATCAATGCAAAGATACTAGTGGGTTCTGAGGCGGAGTTGTTTATGTAGCCATTGAAATAGGAGCCAATTGTATGAGCAATCATACAAAAGTCACCCATATGATAGCATAGGGATATGAAACTCAGCCGTATGACAAAATACATTCCTTGTATGACAAAGGGCGCACATATGGAAGTCACTTGTATGGAAATGAATAACACTTGTATAGTAGCAAAGAGCACACTTATCGTAGTCACCTGTACTAGAGTGGACAACTCTTGTTCGTAGCTCATTTGTACGAGTACGAGTATCAATAGTGGAGACTGTACGAATGACACGAGTGCAAAGTGATGAGCACAATTGGCACAAACATGGGAGCACCTAGCACAGTCAGTACTGTTGCCAAGATAGGTGAGGAATCCACAGTAGGCGAGGAAGGGGCTAGCAATAGGCCAATCCTCCTAGATTGGGGAGAAAAGAGGATAGCCTTTACACCTTATATGTCAGCAATAGCCCACTTAGTTTTTGTGGAATAGTTCCCACATACTAAGGGAGGGGATATCAAGACCACGAAGAATGTTGCCCACACTATATGCATCACTACCTCATACGGAATAGAGACTACACAGCCTATTACACTAGTGACCACACCTAAAAGAGTACCTCCTACTCAAACAATTCCCACTCCCACACCATCACAGATCATAACTTCAATGGTTATGGTTATTTAGGATACAAAGAAGGGACATGACACTAGCAAGGACACTGACAAGGATGTTGGGATGAATGCAAACAAAGAGGCAGACAACCTAATTGCCAAATTCTAAATGGGAGTTGAGGATATACCACCACCCTCCCCAACCTTAATGAGAGTACCCTCTCTAATCTTGATGGGAGAACACAAGGACATGGATCTGTAGTTGGAACCTGTTGGGATGGATGGTGAGAGTCGGCACGTGGGAGAAGGTAGAGCTGCTGAAAATACAGAAGGCTCAACACCTTTTGAGGAGTACATAAAAATTCTTGGCGGAATTGATCCGTGTCGCACATCAAATAAGGAGAGAGCCAAGGCAGCTGATATCTAAGCAATGGTCTCTATAGCAGAGTCCCTATTGCACTTCATGAAGGAAGGTTTTCATGAGGAGTTTAAGGGGATTTTCACAAAGTAGGGATGGCCCAATGAGGAAATGGAAGAACAAATACATAAATGGAGAGCCCTACAGACCATACAGGCATCCACCTCACAACTAGCCATGATGACTATCCTCTCGCAAATGAAGGAAACTTTTAGGACCACTTTTGTAGAACTTCAGAAGGTAACTTGGGAAGTGGCTAAGATAGAAAGAGAATGGGTTATCTTGGGGGAAAGGGTGGAAAAGATAGAAGCTGAGCTAGAACAAGAGAAAGCCATGCATGTCGAGAAGTTGGCCTCGGTAGAGAAGGGTAGGATGGATACATTGAGACTTCTGCAGACAGTATGAACCAAATATTTAACAGTCAAATGGGATATGAAGCTCCTAAGACAAGAGCTTACACAAGTGATAACATCTACCAGTCCAGGGATGTCTTCTCTTCCATCTCAATAGCCCACTATTCTAGCTATTTTGTTTTGGTTGTCTGGAAGACGACTATTTCTTTTTTTCTTTTTTCTTTTTGGTGGGGGGGTGTGGGGTGTGGCGATCGAGGGGATTAATCTAGGCTAGTAATAAAGTAATTAAGGTATGTGGTAGATTCGTTATGAAATCACATGTACCAAAGTATCACGACGGTTGGTTCTCTGGGATTATTGGGAATTGGAATGGTATAGTAATATTGGAAACATTGGTAATACTAGAAATGTAATCCTTTGGTACAATCAATATAGTGATATTTTGCCATTGTTGTGTAATTCATATGTTCTAGTTATTAGTTTAGTACTCTGCTTGCATTGGCATATAGTTCTTTATAATTTGCATACTTAACATGTGAACCTCTCTAGGTTTGGCATATGAATACTTCCATACTTGGCATGTAACTAATTCTATTCCTGGCGTATAATTTCTTTATACCTGGCATGTGACTGTTGCCACATTTGGCATATAACAATGTGGTATTTCAAGTTACTTGTTGATGTTCCTAGATCATGTCTTATTCTAGTTTGAATCGCATTGGATTACATGATCGGACTCAAAAGATTTCTTGAGAAGTGTTGTTATTTCTCTGAGTTCTTGACCAACTTGGTGAGATAACATGGTGTGATGGATCGTGGCATGATTTGTGGATTAGATTGATTATTTGGGTCCTAGCTATGTCTTTACTGACATGTCTTGGATTGCTTTGATAATGTAAGGTAATTTGTTAATTAAGGTTATGGTTGAGGCTAACCTTGTTTATGTTTACAAGGTTCATGTAATGTATATAAAAATGAGATTATTTGTGTAAATAAGAGAGTGTGCGAGTATGGATAGCTAAGAAGATGTGAACATGTTGTATCACAGATTAAATGAAGAGATATGCATGAAATTTGTTATTGAGACAAAGAGTTGTTACACTTTATTGAAGTCGTATTGACATATTAGAGATGCTATCAATCAATTCATAATTCGGTGAATTGTTGTCCACAAGTGGATTACAATCCATCTTGGGTTGTTGACCTTTTTTATTTTGAGTAGTAAACTCTAGGTTATGTACCTGAATACATGGGCATTCCTTTGTACCTTTAAAAGGGTATTTGTGTCAGTACATCATCTAGAGGGTTTTATTTCGACTCCCTTAACTGAGATCACACACAACAAATTTAGGTATTATGCATTGTGGTGTTGTTTATGTTGTCCTACATTTTGTGGGTACAAAATGTAGGTAACAGTACGAAACTTTTTCAACTTAATTTCACATTTCTCTGAGTTAGTTCATTGTTTAATTGGCTGACATTGATCAATCAATTGACCCCAATTAGTATAATAAATCCTTTTACTGAAGAATTTCTTCAAGTCCTTTTTTTTTTCATTTTAATAAGCCTATGCTTGATTTTTAAATCCTTCAACGTATTTTTTTGCATTTTTGAGTGTGTGTTTGTTTTCTTTTTGTCTTTTTGTTTTGTTCAAACCCTTTGTTATCTTAGGGTTCAATCGAACCTGGGAGTCAAAAGATATGATCATTTAAGTGCCCAAAAGGTGGACTCTCCAAATGCAATTGCATATTTAAAATATTATGTTATGTTTTAATGTTGACATTCACTTTTTGAAAAATATAACATAAATTCACTTTATATTATGTTTTTAAGTTACTTTGTCACTTAGATTTATCACTTAAGTGACTATAGAACACTCTATGTTATATTTCCATGTTTAGTTGCTTTTTAACTTTTCACTTCAGTGACTTTATTGACCATATAGTTTGATTTATTTTTTTAGTTAACTTTATGTTTTATTTTAAAACATCTAATTTAAATATTGCTTTCTAAATAATATTTGCACATGATATATTAACTATTAGTGTTAAATATTAGGTTTGACCAATTAAGTGATATTTTCTCAAAAATTAATTAAACATGTGCTTAATTGATCACTTAAGTTGTGCAAAATCAACTTTCAACCCATTCACATATTTACATGTAATTGCCTTGAGAGAGTGCGATTTGCACTAGAAAAACATTTTAAACACTTTAAACAAGTTTTAAAAACATGTAATATACCTCCAAGAGATTTGCATGAACATGGTCTTTTACATGTCAAGTGTTTCATGTAAAGCCCTTGGGAGAGTGCCATTTGACTTTTTCAAACATGTAAATGCATTGAGAGTCCATGATTTTGCCTTCCAAGGCCAAAATTGCATTGTTTGTTGTGTGTGTACATTTTAAAACATGCAATAACACATGGAGAATGTGATTTCCCTTCTTTCCCAAGAATGCGTCCATTTTAAAACATGTTAAGGCTCCAATAGAGTGCAATTTAGCATATCATCATATGCATTTGTCTTTGGAGACCACCTTTTCCCTCCAAGGCCCAAAAATGCCCATGTACATGCAATCTAAGGGCACGTTTTTTATGAGAATGCTCAGATTTCCTCATTCCAAGCTATGAAACATATCTAAACAAGGGTGTTATTACATTTCTATGCATATTCATGCCTTTGGCATTAATATTTCTTGCCAAATTGATTCATTTCAAAGCAAATCAAGGGCACATTTTTTTCCCAAAAACACCTAGAAATGATGCTTCGAGCTCACTATTTTGGATCAATAGGAGGTATTTTTGAGTTTTGCTGTATGCTATTGTCTTTTGGTATCATGTTTTATCCTTCCCGTGCAAAAAACAATTCATGCTATTGTCTTTGCAGACCACATTTTTGCTCAAAAACGTCCAAATGCATGAGTTATTTGAAAATGTTTGACATGTTGAAGTTTTGAGATCACATTTTTGGGCATTTACATCCAAAAACACCTCATACAAAGCCATCAGTTGCAAAGCATTAAAAAGGTCAAGGAGTTGCTTGGAAATTCGAATTTGGAGGAAAGTCAATCATTCAAACCTATCAATCTTCCACATTTGGCTCTTTGATCTTCAAGTAGTTGAAGTTTTTAAACCTTTACTATTTTGTTGCATGTTTTGTCTTATCATTGTACACTTGTTCAAAGATATGCCATGTATTTTGCAAATTTCCTTTAAATAAATTAAAGCTTCTATTTTCAAATGCTTGGGATTTCTACAAATTCCAATTTTGAAATTGCATATAGGAGAGCAACTTGATATTTTGTGATGTTTGAGTAAAAACCAAAGATATGTTTTTGATTTGTGCATATTCTTGTTTTCTTTCAGTTTTTTTCCTCTTTTTGAAAAGGCTAAGGATTCTTTCCCAAGAATGCGAGAGCATTTCACACCATTTCACGTTTCACCTCTTTATGCAAGTACATTGCATCTTTTTACCAACACATGTCAAAGCATATCTCATCCATTTTCCAATATATACAATTACATCTATTTTCATTTACATGCATTTCCATCCTCCGTACCACTTACATGTAATTACATCCTCCGAACCTAATTACATGTTTTCTTAAAACATAATTACATGTAAATCACTTTACAAGTAATTACATCTACAGAACCCGATTTTGATAAAAGGTCACTCTTTAACTACAAAGTCATTATTTGCACGTATCCGCATGCGTCTAGCTTACATTCTTGAAGCATTTACATGAGACCCATCCTTACCCACGTGTGTTCTGTCTTCCTAAAACCCATTTTGGCCCTCTGCATATGCTTTTCATTTCCTATCCAAGCTATTGCATATGTTCCATGAGTATCTAATCAACACTCTGAACGTATTTACCAATCAAAATTAACATCTTCGTGGACTCAATACCTTGCAATGATGTATTCACCCTTTGGAATTTTCATGTTGCAACACAAGATATGCCCACATCTACGAATTCCAAAAGAAAGAAGAAGCACTAGTATGACAAAATGTTTCGCTCGTGCAACTACATCTCATGTCCTCTGGATCAAGTATCTGACATAGAGATTGGACACATTGACATGGCTGATTTCCTAAAAAGGGTCGAAGCTCCTTCCAATAGAGAGATGAGATGCATCAAGAGAAGTAACATTCATTTGATGTCTACTTTCCCTATGGCTGCCCTAGAACCAGAATTTGTCTTAGGATGTGCTTGACATTTCAGTTTCACGACCAAAACAATCAAGGATGCAGATGGTAAGGCTATCATCAATCTAGACCCAAAAGTTATTGAACAGATCCTTTGAGTTCCGTAGAGCGTAGAGCGTGTAGACCTGTCAAAGGAGACGTCTCTAGAGTTATGGAATGAGAAGAAGATAGATTATCAAAGGTATATGAATGCATATTGGTTGGGTGTTAGAAGAAATAACTTTTTAGGATGGCCCAAGACAATTCACAGATCAGAATTCAAGCCGGAATCTAAACATTTGATTACTCTCCTTAATAGATTATGTGCCCTCAAGGAATCTAGTGACTTTGAGCCATGGATGTACAAGTTCATCTTTCAAATCTTTGATAGTGAAGAACCCATTTTTTGTGGAGAGGTTATAAGTACAACACTGTGCGAACAATTGCTTAATGTGGGAATGTCAACACCATTTCACATGAACTTGTATTTGGTTTACATTGCCACATCCATGGGATCCTTCTAAGGACTTTCATCCAAAGGGGATCAGCCTCAAGCGCCTATTTGGAACTATTATGATCAAATCACATTGACACAGAGCAAATATCACTATAGGAGAGTCCAAGATGCATTTTTTGGACATTTCCAGTATTAGTTTAATAAACAGTTGGTAATCAGAAGAGTATCAGATGAAGCTTGGAATAGGATAAATCAAGTTGGTTGCATCTTTTTGCAGTTTCCAACTATCACTTATTTGAGAGTTGGTTATTTCAAAGGAGAACCATATATCTTGTTGAGATATGCTAGTGATAAAATCATTTTGATGGAGTTGGCTAGACAACTCATGGAGGTGCAAACGTATCAAAATACTCAACACAGGCCAGGATTCGGTATCACTATAGCCAAGCCCTTGGTGATTGGTTAGTATATGATCAATTCAATCTACAAGGCAAAAACTATGGAGGTAGAACATCTTATCACATTGAAGAAATTGAAAGCTAGGTTCGATTTTGACTATCAAGGAATGCATTCAAAAATCAAAAGAGCATTCACCCATGTTTATCGCATAGAGGACATATGGATCAACTTGCGCACAACGATGGATATCATGATGATTGATTATTGCAGGATCACATTGCAACAAATCATTGACCTCAACATGGTTGAGATCCCACCCAGTTTTATGGCAACATTCTTGATCTAGAATATCATCAAGCTGGTGGAGTACATAATAAAGTAATGCTTTATTAAGCTTTGTGGGGCGGGTAGTTAGGAAGTGAGGGGATGCGTCCTTTGGTTTTCCCAACCAAGCGACCGTTATATAAGAACTTGAAATTATGAATGTACTCATTTTTTTGGTAATCAATAAAAGAAATAACATTTCCTTGCCATTTGGTATTCTGGTATGAGTAATGAATGTTTTGTAAGTACTATTGAATCTATGTTGTATTACTCTGTATCTTGTGCGAATAACCATTCTATATTTTAGCGTCATTGCCTAAGTCCGAACTTGGAGGTCACCGGCTAGGTGGGATGGAGTAATGGGAATACCTTCCTACCACGTATACAAGTAACAAATAATGACGAAGAAGAGGAAATAACAAGAGAAGTTCAGTTCCCACGCGATTTGGTGGTGGCCTGGGAAGTTTTTGTTGACTTGCACTTGCAAAAGGAAGCTCGAGAGAGAGAGCGGTTCCAAAAAGCATGGTACGGGACAAACTTTCGGTACCACCAGCAGTGTACGATCTACTTGGACAGATCCGTCGACTGTTGGCAAGAAACTTGGTAGGTGGGGAGGAAGAAAGAGCCGAAATAGAAAGAGAAAGTAAAAGACAATAAGTGCTGCGATAGTTCGCCAAAAGGACACAGGAATTGGATGAGCATGACAATCCAAGAAAGATAACTAGGCACTAAATCAATTCATGTGCCTGCTCGCAAATAAATACCTCAAGTGAGTGCCAGAGGAAGAAATTGAGGAGGAAGCCACCCTGCGAACTCTGCGTTTCCACCAGCAAGAGGAAAGACGTTGCAACTTGACAAGACTTGTGAACCAACCCAAGAGTAAAAATAAAATTGAAGAAGGGTTGATAAAAAACATAATCGAAGGAATAGCCAATTTGGCTATCTCTGAGACACTAGGAAGAAAGGAAGGGTGCAGAAATCGTGAAACCCCTGCATGAAGAGAGTATCGGCAGGAACAAAACTCCAACCTAGGAGGAGATACTATTGGACCAAACACCTAGGAATCTAGCCCATCATGAGGGAGCATCCAGTCAAGAGGGAGCGTCCTGTTAGGAGGGAAAGTCCCAACAGGAGTGAGCATTTCGGCAGGAGGGAAAAACAATAGAAGAATGGCAATAGACAAACAAAAATTCCCTAGATTCACGGGATGCATAACCATATGCCAAGCCAATGGAGAGAATGATGCAAATGAATGGCTAAAATCATTTTTGGCCACAGTAAGAGGGATAGCCATTGATTGGTATATAGACTTGGAGGCAGGCAAGAAGAACACATGGAATAATCTCCGTTTAGCCTTTGAAGAGGAATTCAGACTCCTTCAGGGTGATGATGAGATTGTGACAAAGATCTATAATACAAGGCAAGGGAAGAATAAATTTGTGAGAGCATATAGTAGGAGGCTAAAGGAATTGATAGGAAACTGGACAAGAAGCCTACGGATGGATTGAAAAAAAGGTGGTTTATCGAAGGTTTGACTTCGTCCCTAAGAAGAAAAATGAAATTAGTACCACCATCCTCCTTTGTAGATGCCTGCACCCGTGTAATGGATATAGAAAGTGAAAGCAAAACCTCCAAGGCCATGAGGCATGGTAGTGGAAGTGAAAGCGGGGATGAATCCAAGAGCATTCAAGCCCAGAGGAAAGATATGATGAAGTTAATGAGGGAGGTAATAGGAAGTAAGGAAGAGAAAAGAGAAGGGAGGGAACAATGGTTTACAGATTGTGAAAAAGAGGCCCACACAAAAGGGACATGTCCGCATAAAGAATTTTGTGATATTTTTCAAGTGTTGGGACACATAATCAAAGATTGTCCTTACAATCTAAAGGCATGGAATGCGCAATTATTCTTTACACAAGGGGAGCAATCCACACTGCCTTCCACTCCACGAAACACAAATACAGTTGCCTCACCGGGAGGATATATAAACAATAGGTGAGGAAGCAACAACAGTAACAACAACAATAATAATACACCGAGGAGAGCAATCTAGTATGATTCTAAAGACCCATAATCCAATACAGGTGATGCAATGAATGAGGCCATTTTGCACGAGACTGCCAGAATGGTGGAGGACAGAACAGAGGAATGTTGTGTAAATGGTGTGGACCGGGTAATTGCTCTAGAGAAAAAGGGGTGATATGCTCAATATTGAAGAACCAGAGGGAAAAACATTAGCCATCAGAAGCCTACAGGCAAGGAAACTTGAAAATTTGGATGCAACTAAAGAAAAAGAAAGATTTGAGGAAGCCTAAAAGGACATTAGAGACAACATGATAAAGGAAGGAGAAGTGAGTAGGGCTAAGCTCACAAACATCTGATCGGTACCAAACATTATGAAACAAGTACTAGAGACCATCCCTGTGAAAATCACAGATCTATTAGAAACTCTATCTTAGTTGCGGGTAGCAATAACACAGGGAGAAAGTACGAAAGTTGTACCCTCCAAGGAGTAGAAAGAAGAAGTGCAAGTAGGAAAAGAAACCAACACCTTGTTCACCATAGGAATGGGGAGGATCTCGGCAGTGGTAGAAATCGAAATAATGGGTTACAAACTTTCAAATTCTATTGTCGATGGAGGATCTAGCGTGAATGTCCTATCTGAGGAAACATGGAAGGCAATAAGGAAACCCACACTCTAGCCACCCACAGTCCAACTGGTAGGTGCAAACCAGCATGGAATCAACCCAATAGGAACCTTGATGGGGAAAAAGGTAGTAGTTGGGACACAACAATTCCTTTTGGACTTTGTGGTGATTACCCTGGAGAAAAAAGGGTACGATGTGCTGTTGGGAAGAGGATGGCTAGTCATAGCAAAGGCCACCCATAATTGAAAGAGGAATACCTTGTCCCTAGAGGTAGATGATCGAAAGTACACAATAGATCTAAGGAACCAGTTTGTGAGTCAAGACTTGGCATCAGATTCAGAGGCAGAAGGAGAAGACGGAGGAGTGGAACCAGATGGAGTGCTTCGGCTTGGGGAGTGCTCTGAAGATGAAACAAGCTCCCTCAATGGCTTGTTTCACTAGCAGATGGGGGACTAAGAAGTATTTCCAGCTAGAATGTAATATGTTGCAAATCCAAGAAGGCGAATCAGAAGAAGGATATCTGGAAGGCTATAAGGAATACAAAGAGGGTACGACAACCCTCAATAATAAACCAACACATATCTTGACAAGGAAGCAATAAAATTCAATGAAGGCCTCACCAAAGTAATAAAGTTGCTAAAGAGATAAACAAGGTCTTTGGGATTCCACATCGTGGACAAGAACTCACCTAAACCCTAATGACAATGGAGGAAAAGAAGAAGTGGTTGAGATTAATATGTAGAGATGATCTGACAAAACAAGAATGGGAGAGCATTATGAGCAACAAGAATAGTAGGGGTTTAAAGAAAACTTTTTTGGCTAATGAAGATTGGCGATGCATTGTAGACTTAGTGAAGAGTAAACTTACTGTTGGAAGCCGCACGTTGGACATGACTCTATGGATGTTACCTATAGTAGTTGGGTTGAACAATGGAAAGGTGTATAACTAGGTACAATTCTTCTCAGAAAGACTATAGGAGTTCATGGAATTGAAGCACAAAGAATTTTATATGCCTCATCATGCCATTTCTCTTCTCCTAGAAGCCGTCAGAACATAGGTGGCAGTCGAACGTAGGGGCACCAACAAATCGAGCGGAGCCCTACAAATTGGCCATGACCTATTGGATGCACATGGACACTTTCGGCATAGGACCAGGAGCTGGAGAGCCAAAGCAAAAGAAACCCAAAGAGGCCATACAAGAGAGCTCAAGTGAGGAGAAGAGGAGCCTTTAGAAGAAGAGGACACAACATCAAATTCACAGGATGTAGAAATCTATCTAAGTCACTTAAAAGGCACGCCTTGGGATATCACCTTCCTACCACTAGGAGAAGGACTATCGTCGATGAGGTTACCTAAGTATGCTCAAATCCACCAATTTGACCCAAGTATAGAGGCGGGTGTCCAAGGAGGTGTCTATACGAAGGAAGGTGGCCATGGAGGCAGTTGTACAATGGATTGTAAGGATGACCATATCAGGGAGAAGAACAAAGAGAATGAGCATACACAGGGTGAAGGCGGTAGATATTAGCAATAAATTCCACAATGGGGGGCAACTAGACTTTCACTTCAAGGATTAGCGCAAATGCTTCCCCCAGATCAGCAACCCCTTACTAAGGTGATAGACCTCAGGTGCCAGAAGCAATGTGGAGACAAGGTGAGGCTGTAAACATCGTTGGGTACAAAAGTTGTCCACCTTGTTGCTTTGGTAGTGCAACCTACAGGACAATTGGACACTCAGAAGGAGAAACATGTGGAGAAACTAGAGTTGAGGAGGACATGCCGATTGAGGACACGGTCTTGGGAGAGATTGATAAATTGCTTAAGGAAGAAGGGATGGTATCTCCCCCTTCATCGACCCCTCTAGAAGTAGAGGATGAAGACCCCACAAAAATACAGAGTGAGAAAGTGGAACCGTCTAAGACATTTTCCTTCGAAGACAAAGCTGAAATATTCCTGAAAGAGTTATAAGCTATGGAACATTCCACCAAAGAAGTGATGAAGCAAGCTAAAAAACAGAATATGGGAGCTATAGTTAGAGTAGCTGATCATTGGTAGCATCTATGCATAAAGGCTGCCATAACGACTGGGACTTGCTTCAGTAGAGTGGGTATAAATAGAAGCAAATAGTTGCAGAGTGGATAAAACGATACACCATACCTCTAGCTCAAGAACAACCACCTCTCATACGGACACTTGCAGACATGGAAGTTGCATTTTGAAGGACATACTTAGAACTCCAATAAGGAAAGAACTTGGCACGAAGGTTGGCTAAGGAGTGGAAGATTGAAAAAGTTGTTCTAGAAGAATAGTGGAAGGCAGAAAAGGCTGCCCTAGAAGAAAACTGGAAATAGAAAAGGCTGCCTTGGAAGATAAAATCACAACAACAGAAAGGAAAAAGATGGATGCTTTGTGGGTTTTGCAGGGAGTTTGTGCAAAAGAAAAGGCGGCTGAACAAGATCTTCAACGACTTCATGGTACCCCAAGTACAGGGATGTCTTCCCAACTCTTCTTGAAGTTTGGTTTTTCTTTATTTTGTTGGGTAGTCGTTTGGAAGATGACTTCTTTTTGGGGGGGTATAAATGTAGTGCATAATAAAGTAATGTTGTAATTAGATCTAATTAAGCTATATGGGAAAATGAGGGGATGCGTTTGTTGGTTTTCCCAACCAATCGATCATTATATAAGAACTTTGGACCATTATATAATAGGCTTCCTTAGATTTGCTTTGACAAGCAGTGTCCTTTTCCCATGCATTTGTAACAGAAAGATTGTGCTTCTATCTTTGATAGATTCCAATCCATCTTAGCCAATACTAACAAATGGTTAAAAATCAATCATTTTAAGAGTATATCCTAGGCTCTGGGTGGATTGTGATAATTTTGGACCAGTCTGAAGGACAACTCAAGTGGAGATTATAAGCAAAGATGGTGCATCTTCCTCAGTACCAGCTAAATCTCTCAAGTTTAAACTTAGAGGCAGAAAGGGATCAAAATCACTTCAAGAATCTTCTCGAGCACCTGTGCAAGCTCAAGAACATGAACAAGAATCTGAAGGAGAGTCCGATGAAGAAGATGAAGAGGAAGGAGAGATTATGATCATATCTCCTCCGTGGCCAACAAACACTCAAGGTCCATCTATTTAGGAAACACCTTTCTTCGATAATATAGACAATGATGTGGATTCATTCTCCATAGTTTTTACATCCACCATCCTTGCTTCAAAAGTGAACATGTTGGCACTCTCGCTCTTTGGCAGCCCCCCTATTCTCACAGCTAAGCAGTGTGAGAATTTGGGAACTGTATTTGAAGATTTCCCAACCCTCACAAAAGGTCAAGTTTCCCACCTTGATAACTCAATGGATGGCTTTGAATTGTTCATGACATAATCTTATCATCGGGCACCAATGAATTCAACTGTGCAAATTGAAGCATGCACGGTAACAACAGAAATACAATCAGGATCAATGTCCATGGTAGCCACTATCCCTATTTCAACAGATAAGGGTTTTAGTTTTTTTGCATGGTTGAGTAAAATCACTATGAAGAGAAGAAAGGTTGTTGTACCTCCAAATAATCTTCCTATTAAGAAAAATAAGATTAAATCTTTGAAAGACAAGATTGTTTCAAGGATTGTGGTTGACTCTAAAAAGACCAAGTTTGCAGAAATCACAAAACCTCTCGTATTCACCAAAATTGAACTTGGTAAATAACCACGGTTAGGGTGTTTGTAGGATGCTTGAGATGCACTTGCCAATGTGTCAAAAAGAAATCATAAGTTGTGGGAGAAGAAGAATCAGCTTAAGCAAGAAGTTGCTCATCTAAATGAGGTCATTCACGAACAATCTTCACAATATACAATCACTGCATCTAAGACACCTCAGGAAAAATGGATAATTGAAGCAACAAAGACTTGGTTTGGAGAGGTTGTCTCTGAAGGAGCTCGGGCCATCAAAGATGCGGTCAAAATTCTTGAACATATCCAAGGCGTTGAAGAAATGTTACATGACTTGATTGCTTCTTTGAATCAAGAAGTTAATACCTTGAAGGAAATCTTGGGTGATTGGAATTAAATGGCTAATGCTGATCTAGACAACATGATTGCATGTGAAGTCATTCCATCTTCAGAATTGTTCTACAAATGTCAAAGACTCATGGGTCACAAAGAAGAGACTGGGAAAACTTCTGACGAAGTTGCGGGGAGTCTTGGAAGACTGTCAATCGATTGAAACAAATATCATGTACAATTTGGAGCAAATGGGATGTAATGTTCTTACTGAACATGACAACTTGGTCACAAAGGAAGAAATAACCTTAGAGTATACAGTCAGAGTTAATGTTGATCTTGATTCTGAAGAGTTTGGATCACACACAATGAACAGGTTTGCTTCATACAAATTAGTAGTAAAGCGCCTATAGGATTCTCTTTCACCAAGTTACAAGGTTATGAAATCAGTGTGTGCCAATGCAATCAGAATTGAAGACATATCAAAGACAATGGAAATCTCAAATCTTCCCATAGTGCATGATTGCATCGCCAAGTGCAAGGTCCTACAGAACAATCCCTAGGATTGTTTCAACTTTTTCTGTCTTTATTTATTATCATGTTTGTAGTTGGAGAGGATGAATTGCATGAGATGCAATTACACGTAATTTGATTGCATGTCCTTATGACATGTAATCCAGTAATTCCTCACCTAGTTTGACCGGGTCAAAATTGGTTGTGTTGCTCCCACTTTTTCCTCTTTTTTCTCACTTCTTTTCCTATAAAAGGAGTGTTTCTCTCATTGTAAAAATCATTTTTTTTTGTATGCAAGGACGCTCTGCCAAATTTGTGCAAGCATAACTTTGATTGTGTAGTATCAATTTCAAAGAAAAGTGAATAAAATAAGCAATTGGATTCGAAGCTTTGACTAGAAGTAATTGTGATAGCACAAATTGGAAGCTTTGATTGTAATTTGTGCCTATTGTCTTTGATTCATATTATTAATGTGTGTTCGATAATATAGCATAGAGAGTTAAGAAGTAGTCGGAGCTGAAGCTTTGACTGGGAGCAATTGTGGTGATACATAGACTAGAAGCTTTGACTGAAGCTTGTATTACCATCTCAAATTCGTGAAAAATAGTTAGAATTCCCTTACTTCTGGAAGTCTTTGCACTCCAATGATAGAGGTTTTTCTTATGGAATAGATTAAAACTGAAAATAAGTTATTGAATAGAAATCATCTACTTCTAGAAGTCTTTGCACCCTAATGGTAGTGATTTTTCTTATAAATTAGAAAAACAGGACTTAGAGCCAAACTGTTACGCTTTCAATCAGCCTTTGAATTGGTGTGAGTTTATTGGTATCACCGTTTCTAGCTATTAGATAGAAGTGTAGTTAGAGATTTCATCTTGCCCATTATTCACTCCGCGGGTAAGTGGATTCTTTCCTGAATGTTAAGATGAAAGAATATCTATTGGTAACACCTCTTACAAAAATCTCTCAACTTTTTGCTTACTTGGAGTTGATCCAAGGAATAGTAAGAAGGGGAAGCCTTCCCTTTACGGTAGGAAAGACTTTGTCTCGTATGTTGTGGCTGGTCTACTTATTTTGCGATTGAATTTGAACAAACTATTGGTTGTAAAATATCCACCCAACAGTTTACTTTTGTGCCCTATTGTTTATCTTTTAGGTTTGAGCTCTTATGTTGTTGAATTCACCAAGATATTAAGTTTTGGGACACAACAATTCAACGCCCCTCGCCACCCCACTCCTTAGTTGTATGTGTTGCCTTGCTTCTAACATATAGGGAGCAACCTTTGAGATATATATGCACCTTTTCATGCCAATATTGGGCCAACCTATACATCAATTTAAATTTGTTTATTTTCAAGATTCAATTCACACAAAGCTGGATGACTCCATATGTAAGGTCAGCTTATGAGATTTCATTATTATTACTAAATACTCAAGATTGTCCCTATCTATTTATTTATTTTATTTTAAACTTAGAATCTCAAGGAGAGGTGCTCAAACTTCAAGGGTGCCTCACTATTCATTTTATGTTCATTTGTGTAAGGAAAATTAACATCTCTGATTTGGGCACCAAAACTAAGGGTTGGCCCTCACAAGTCATTATAAGCAGTGTTACTCGGGGATGCGTCCCCACTATATTTTCAGCCGACCCGTCCCAGAAATGTCTTGGAGACTTGGGCCTAGGGGATTTTGAGTTTGACTTCTAGAACAAATTAGACTTTGACTCTCAAAGTAACACAAATTTGGCATTTGAATTCTGCTGATTTGTATATTTTAAGGTTCTATTATGTAAGTACATGTTTTATCCATGTTTTCATACAAATATTTTAAATTTCTCTATATATTTAAATTTTACCTATTGTTATATAGCCATCCCCATTTGCCATCCCCCACCATCCCCAAAATTGGCAAAAAATAATTGTCATCCCGGAAACCCATCTCGCTGTCCCTGCCATCCCCATCCCGGAAACTTGGGGGAACATAGATTATAAGTTGATTTATTTAAGGAAAATCAAAACCTCTGATTTGGGCCCTAAACTAGATCAGGTCTGCCAGAAAATGTAATGGAGTGTCTTGATTTCCTCTTTGATATCAATGAGAACATGTTACGTGAATTACTTTCATGACCCTTCCCCCTTGGAAATCAAGATGGAAACTCTAACTATTGAAGTATCACTAATATTTCTTGAAAGATGTAGATCTGAGGAGGCTGCAATGTGATGAAGTTTGTGATGAGTTATCTGTGTTGTCTTGTCAAGGACCTAAGGATGATGATAGATGTATTTGGTAATAATTCTGGCTTCTCCAACCATGATTTGATTGTAAATTATTGATGATAATTGTTGATATCTAGAGCTTTCAAAATCTCATATTTTGTGTTGTGACATTTTGACTTGTATATACAATTTTTGAATCTGACAATTCATACTCCTCATTTAAACTGGGACTTGTGCAAAGATCAAGCTATTCTATTACTAGATTCTAAATTATGAATAAAATGTCAGGGAATCATGAAATCTCTTATTTGTGTCATATATGTGTATATATGTAATCATTATCTGATAATGGTTTTTAATACATAAGTTTGAAATTTACAAAATTGCAGAAACCTAAAATTTGGTCTGTCAATGGAAATGGTCTACAATAAAAACTTGTTCTTATTGGAGTTCTATGTGAATATCACCAGTTATCTTTTGTAACTTCTCTACTCAAAACAGAAGTGCTGTGCAAGCATTTTTGAATCACATGGTATCTAAACTAAGGAAATGATGATGTGTGTATTTCAATTTCTCTTAATGCTGATTACATTTCAAGAATCTATAGTCTTTTTTATATATTACAAAATACAATTTCAAGCTCCGTGGAACTTCTGAATGCATTCTCTTACTAAGCTGTCTTAAAAATGCTTCATTTGTGTATATTATCTTAACTATTTTTGTTTCTTAGGTGAACTGTTTTGCAAAAGCTCTCTAGAGTTGAGAAAAGCTGTTGAGGAACAGTGCGAGAGAAATGATATGACCAAGTTGAATACAACACCAAGGCTAGAAGATGACGATGATGATGTCTGCCGACCTTTTTCAGAAGATACCCAAATTGCTGTCTCAAACTCCTTTATTTATAGAGCGGGTTATTTCCAGGCAGAGAATGACTTAGCAGAGGAAAACTCTGGGAGGAAGGTACTTATATTTCCTTGCGAGTTTGAGAAACAAACAGGAACTGCTGACAGTGGTAATCTGGAAAGCAGAGCCTGTGTATCCAGAGTAAGCATTGATATTGAACCGAATCTGGGTGAGACCTCTCTAGGAAGCTTACATGTTCAAGGTGGCAACAGGGAACAGGGAAGTACACGAAAGAGAGGACTTCAGATGCAAGAGAACGATGTTATGGGGTTTTTTGTTTGTGAGAAATGTGGACAGAATGTAGGTTGTGAAAAACAACAGCAGCAGGAACATGATGATTATCATTATGCACTAGAACTGCATTCCAAAGATACAAACGATTGGAGGAAACAAAGTAATCTTTTGGCTAGGAATCCTTATCCAAAGAAGAGGAACCAGAATCTTACTTTAGATTCATTTTTCTCGAGGCCCAACTAGCATGACTTAAAAGTGCTGAGGAATTATGTCGTTCAAGAAATTATTCTCTTTCAAAGAAAATTTTCATGCCAGCCGACAATTTTCCTCATACAACTTCTCTCCACTTGTGTATCCTAGCTTTCCGAACATGGAGGATTTTCCATGACAATTTGGCAGACAGCTCCTGAATTCTATATTGGTTGAACAAAAATTATGAAATAGATAAGCAACACTTGATCAAATGTTCCTACAATCTGGTTTGATTAGCTCAATTGGATAGGCTTGGTATATATTTGCCTTGAAATGGTACTTCTGGATTTCACATTATAGAGAATAATTTTGTATATATGTTTTTATTGCTTTTATCAAGGATTGAAGTAATGGGTTCCATTGGTTTTAAGTGCACATAAAATTAGTTCAATTGGAAGAGCTTGGTATTTATTTCCATATTAGTGACACGGCTGGATTTAACATTTTGTATTCTTTTGTTGATATATCCAAGATTGAAGTAATAAATTGTACTGATTTAAAGCGCCCATAAGATTAGCTTAGCTTGATTGTAAAGACTTGGAATGTATTTGCTTTGAAATGGTAGTGCCGAAGTTCACATTATAAAGAATGCATTATGTTTGAAGTAATGGATCTTACTGAATTGAACACAAAAACTTTCCAAAGACTCTTTTGAGTCTTGAGTACTCCCAAGCCACTCTCCAACAAGTTTTTGAAAAACTCTCAGCTATTTTTTCCTATAAAACCCTCCAGTGAACACAAAAATCATGAGTTTTGTATTAAAAACTCCAAATTCATATAATTTATTTATGTTTGCTTGCTGTCATAATATTTTCCATTATGCCATTGTTTCAATGTCATGTTCATCATCTCGTGATTAATTAATTATGTTAAATGTCCTAATGTATGTAACTAATGATGTTATATAAATTTTGAAAATATTAAAGATTGACTATTAAGCTAATACTATGCATAATGTTCAAACATATTTTATGAAATATTTAAATATAATGTATTTTTACTAATGTTCATACTATATGATTTAGTCATTATAAATAAAGTTATCAATAAAAAATTACTAACAGTTAATTAATTGAATTTAAGTTTATTATATTATCATAATAATGGTAGAAAATTACGTCAAAAACATGAACCTCAAATTTATTAAGGAAAATTTAATAAATGGTAATAAGTTATTACCATAGTAACATGAGGATGCATCTTCCCCACACAAGCCCCCCCCGCCCCCCGCCCCCCCCCCCCCCCCCCCCCCCCCCCCCCCCCCTTTTACCTCACATCCCAAAGATGAGGACACACTAGGGACTTGGAGACTTTGTTCCCATGCCCCAGCAACACCATTGGATTCAGCCACCTCCGTCGAAGATGTGGGGACCTCTCGGTGTCGACTATTTATTTTCAATGTACGATGTTCCAATTCAATGTGATGCTCAAATATTTATTATTTTACTTCTTTGCATCGTATATTGTAATACATCTTTTCATAACTAGCATTTTAATTAGCATATGTATAGTATATATTGTTGTCTTGCATTTTGTCACCACAAAATGTAGGTAACAATACCAAACATTTTCAAGTTAGTTTCACATTTCTCTGAGTTTGGTTTGTTATTTAATTGGTCAGTATTGATCAACCAATCAATTTCGATTGATATAATGAATCCTTTTACGAAATGCTTTCGTCAAGTCTTTTTAGTTTCTTTATATTTTGAGCCCACACTTGGTTTTTGAAGCCTTCAACGTCCTTTTTCTCATTTTTGAGTGTGTTTGTTGTCTTTTGGTTTTACTCAAATCATTACTTTTGGTTTTCCCTTCAATTTGATTTATCTTAATGCTTAATTTGAATTTTCAAAAAAGACCATTTAAGTGCCTAAAAAGTGGACATTTTCAGTGCAACTTCACAAATAAAAGATATCATGTTATATTTTTAAGTTGACATTCATTTTTTGAAAAATATAACATAAATTTACTTTGTTATATTTTTTAGTTGCTTTATCATTTAAGTTTTTCACTTACGTGACTATAATAACTATATAGTTTAATTTAATTTTTTAGTTTTAAATCAAAACATCTTGACAATTTAAGATGATATTTGTATATACTATATTAACTATATAGCGTAAATATTATTTATGACCCATTTGAGTAATATTATTCAAAAATTAAATTGGCATGTGCTTATATTATCACTTAGTTGTGCAAACATTTATGCAAGCACATTTTAACTCAAAATATGCAATTGCACCTAAAAAGTGTGATTTTGAACGGAAAAGCCTTTGAAAACACTTATTGTATGTTATTATATGTATTCTTAAAACATCCAATAGCACCCAAATGATGTGTTTTGCCTATAGACACATTTTTGTGCTAAATTCAAAACATGCAATTGCACCTAAAAGGTGTATTTTCATTTATGGCTCCCATAGCTTACATGCAATAGCACCTAAAAAGGTGTGTTTTTCCTTTAGGGTCTTTTTTGGAGCTTTTGAAATATGCATATGCACCTAAAAGGTGCATTTTTGTTTGACTTCAATTTTAAAAGGTGTGTTCTACTAGGAGGCCAATATTGAAGTTTTTAAAATATGCAAATGCATCTAAAAGGTGTGTTTTGTCTCCAAGAGCATGCATTTACCTTTAAGGAAATTTTTTTTGCTTGGAAACTCTAGATCTCTTCATTTCAAGTCAAAAAACTCTTCTCTATAGGGTCGTTCTTGCATTTCATGGCATTTCCATCTATCAAACATTAAATCTCCATGCAAGAGATGTCATTCTTCACTCCATTTTAGGGCACATTTTGACCAAAAAAAAACCCAGATTTGGCCATTTTTGTATCATGTTTTTGCATAAAGGAGGGGTGTTTTGTGGTATTAATGCTTTCCGTAGCTATTGGAAGTCACATTTTTGACATTCAATGCTAAAAGTGACTCATCTAAATGCAAATTAAAACCACGGTTTTTAAGAAAAATGTCCCATTATCTTGTATTTATTGAAAATGTTGGGATTGAGAGGGGTTTTAGGGCATGTTTTGGGCATTCTCATTCAAAAATGCCTCATTGGATGCTCATTTTGAATCCATCATTGCAAGGTTGCAGAGGTCCAAGTTTGTTTGGGAATTTGTCAAAGTTGGAACTTCATTCCCTTCATATTTGGCATATTAACCTTCAACACAAGCACAAGGGATGCCCTCATTTACAAAATCAAAATGTAAACTGAAATATCAATATGATAAAGAGTTGGCTCATGCGACTCCATCCCAGGTCACATCTATTTTTTATAGTTGTTAGATACAGAGGTCACATCTATTTTTTATAGTTGTCAGATACAAAGATCGGGCATGTAGATATAATCGATTTCTTGAGAAGGATAAAAGCTCTTGCTAGTCATGAAATGAAATAAATCAAAAGGAGTAATACTCATTTGGTGTCTACTTTTTATATGGCTTCCCTAGAACCAGAATTTGTTCTAGGATGTGCAAAGTGTTTCAGTCCAAAGTCTAAAACAATCAATGATATTGATGGTAATGTTATTATTAGCCTTGATCATGAGGTTATTGAACATATTTTCAGACTGCCGTAGAGTGTAGAATGTGTGGATTTAACTAAAGAACCATCTTTGGAGATAGAGAATTCAAATAAGGGAAATTATCATAACTATGTTAATTTGTATTGGTTCGATTCCAAGAGAAACAATTTCTCAAGATAGCCCAACACTATTCACAGATCTAGTTTCAAGTCGAAATACAAAGACTTGATTATCCTTCTCAGCATAATATGCGGTCTCAAGGGTTCTAGTGATTTTGAACCATGGATGTATAAATTAATTTTCCAAATTATTGATAATAAGGAACATATCTTTTGGGGAGAACTCATTAGCACTGCACATTGTGAGTAGCTACTCAATGTGGGAACATCGACACCATTCTACATGAATTATTATCTTGTCTATATTGTTGCTGCTATGGGATCCTTTTTAGGACTTTCTACCAAAGGAGACTGTCTTCAAGTTCTAGTTTGGGAATATTATGATCAGATTTGACAAATAGTATCACTATGGGAGAGTTCAAGATGCATTCTTTGGACATTTTTGGTGCTTCTTTGATAAGAAGTTGTCTATCAAGAGTGTGTCTAATGAGACTTGGGAAAAGGTTAATAAATATGGTTGCATCTTTATTCAGTTTCCAACTTTTACTTATTTAGGAGTTTGGTATTTCAAAGGAGAACCATATACCTTACATAGGTATGCTACTAAAAGGATTATTCTAATGGAATTAGACAGACAACTCATGGTGGTTCAATCTTATCAACATATTCTTCATAGGCCAGGTTTTGGTATTTCTTCTATCAAACCCTTGGTGATCGGTCGTTATATGATCAATTCTATACACAAACCAAAGGACATGGAAGCAGAACTTTAGTTGGTTACATTGAAGAGGTTTAAAGCCAGATTTGATTTTGATTATAGAGAGATGAATTCAAAAATCAAGAGAGTATTTACTCATGTCCATCATATAGAAGATACTTGGATTGAGTACATGTGGATGGAGTTGGATATAATGAAAATGTACTACTATAGGTTGACTTTGCAATAGATCATTGATCTTAATATGCTCGAGATCCCATCTAATTTTCAAATTGAAGACAATGGTAATATTCTTGATCCAAAATATCATTAGGCTAGTTTTGATAAAAAGTGCCCTTTCCTTGTTCAATGACAACAAAAGGAAGGCACTTCTATCCTTGATAGATTTCAATCCATTCTAGAAAATACCAACAAGTGGTTGAAAATCAAAGGTCTTAAAAGGGTCAGTTTAAAGTGGAGTTTGGATTGTGGAAGTTTTGGTTCCCTTGGAAGGAAGTCGCAATTGGCAATTATCAATAAAGATGGGGCATCTTCTTTTGATTTGAAGAAGTCCCTCAAATTCAAATTAAATGGTGGAAAGGGATTTAAATAATCTCAAACACTTGAACAAGTTCAAGAGTTAGAAGGAAAATCAGATGAAGGACTTGATGAAGAACTTGATGAAGAAGATGAGGAGGAAGAAGGAGAAGTCATGATCATATCTCCTCTAAGGCATGCACAAACTCAGGAACCATCTATATAGGAAGCACCTTTCTTGGCTACAATAGATGATGATGTGGATTCATTTTCCATTGTTTTCACACCTTCCATCACGACCTCAAAAGTAATTACATTGGCTCTTCCTATATCTTCAGCAACTCCTCCTATTTTAATGGCCAAACAATGCGAGCATTTAGGGAATGTGTTTAAAGATTTTCCAACTTCCACAGGTCAAGTTTCTAAACTTGATATATCCCTAACTGGCTTTGAGTTATTCATGACTAAATCCTCCTATCATGCACCAATGAATTCAGCTATGCAAACTGAATCTTGCTCAGTCACAATAGATATACAATCAGGATCAATGCCAATGGTCTCCACTACACTTGCTTCCACAAATGAAATTTTCAGTTTGCCTAAATGGTTGAGTAGGATCACAATGAAGAGAAGAAAGGTTGGTGTACCCCCTGATGATCTTCTTATTAAGAAAACAAAGTCCAAATCTTTGAAAGATAAGATTGTTTCGAGGATCTTAGTCGATTCTAAACAGACCAAGTTTGTAGAAATTGTTGAGTCATTGGTGAACGAGCCAGTTGAAGAACTTACTCATTTTGATTACAAATTCACCAAGATAGAAATTGGAAATCAGTCATGACTAGGTTGCTTGCAGGATGCTCAAGAAACACTTGCTAATGCGTCAAAGAGGAATCATGAATTATGGGAAAAGAAAAACCAGTTTAAGAAAGAGGTTGCTCGCTTAAACGAAGTTATTCAACAACAATCCTCACAACATGCAATTGCTTTATCTTAGACACCTAAAGAGACAAGGATAGTAGAAGTTGCTAAGTCTTGGATGGGAGAATTTATTTTTGAAGGAGTACAAGTCATTACAGATACAACCAAAGTTCTTGGATGTATCAAAAATGTTGAAAAAATGATACATGATTTGACTGCATCATTGGCCCAATAGGCTAATACTTTGAAAACAATTCTAGATGATTGAGGTGAGATTGCTAAATATGATCTAGACACCAAGATTACATGTGACATTCTTCCTTCTTGTGAAATATTTTATAAATGTCATGGGCTTATGGGCTATAAGGAGGAGATACTAAGAAAGCTTGTAAGAAAGTTGTAGGCTAATTTAGAAGATTGTTAAGCAATGAAAGTTGGGATCACGTGTGATTTGGAACAAATGGGATGCCAAATTCTTGATGAACATGGTAACTTGGTTGCAGTTGAAGGGATAACTTCAAAATATACAATCAAAATCAATCTTGATTTAGATTCTAAAGATTTTGGTTCTCATACAATGAACAAGTTTTCTTTTATAAATCTTTAGCAAAGCACATGCAAGATTCTTTGTTGACAGATTCCAAGATTGTGAAATCAACATATGTCGATGCAGTAAGAATAGAAATCATATCAAAGACAACGAAGATTTCTGATCTTCCTACAGTGCATGATGCCATCACCAAATTCAAGGCACTAAAGAACAATCTTTAAGATTGTTATTTTTTTTATAGGCCAAAGATGATGTATTGCATGAAATTGTGTAATTACATGTAATACAAATTGCATGTGTAGTGAAATGTAATCCAATAATTTCTCTTTCAGTTAGACTAGCTCAAAGTTGCTTGAGTTGCTCCCGCTTTTTCCTCCATCTTTTTCTCAACTCCTTTGCCTATATAAAGGAGTGTTCTCTTATTGTAAAATCTATCTTATATTGTATGCAAGAGAGCTCTAGACAAATTGTGCAAGCATAACGTTGATTGTGTAGTACTATTTTGAAAGAAAAGTGAATAAAAAGAATCAATTGAGACTTAACTATGATTGAGTGAAATTGTTACTTGTGCAAGTTAGAAGCTTTGACTGTGATTTGCATTTGTTCTCTTTGATTCACATATTTTTCATTCTTAATAATTGAGTTTAAGAAAGAGTTAGAAAGCAATCGAATTTGTCGAAGCTTTGACTAGGAGCGGTTGTAGAGATATATAGACTAGAAGCTTTGTTTGTAGCTTATATCTCTTTCTTGATTCACAAAATAATTAAGATATCTTTACTTTTGGAATTCTTTGTGCCCCAATAGTAAAGCTTATTAATATAGAATTAATTGGTACACTTTCAGCTAACCTTCGAGTTGGTGTCAATTTATCGGTATCATCATTTCCAGCTATTAGATAGAAGTGTAGTTAGAGATTTCATCTTGCACATTACTCGCTCCATAGGTAAGTGAATTCTTTTCTAAAAGTTAAGAGGAAAGACTTTGGAGCAAATCATTGATCGTAATATGCTCAAGATCCCATCTGATTTCCAAATTGAAGACAATGGTAATATTCTTGATCCAAAGTATCATCAGGCTAGTTTTGATAAACAGTGCCCTTTCCCTATTCAATGACAACAAAAGGAAGGTACTTCTATCCTTGATAGATTTCAATCCATTTTGGAAAACACCAACAAGTGGTTGAAAATCAAAGGTCTTAAAAGGGTCAATTTAAAGTTGAGCTTGGATTGTGGAAGTTTTGGTCCTCCTCGAAGGAAGTTGCAATTAGCAATTATCAGTAAAGATGGGGCATCTTCTTCTAATTTGAAGAAGTCCCTCAAATTCAAATTAAACCATGGAAAGGGATTTAAATAATCTCAAACACCTGAACAAGTTCAAGAGTTAGAAGGAGAATTAGATGAAGGACTTGATGAAGAAGATGAGGAGGAAGGAGAAGTCATGATCATATCTCCTCCAAGGCATGCACAAACTTAGGAACCATCTATGTAGGAAGCACCTTTCTTGGGTACAATAGATGATGATGTGGATTCATTTTCCATTGTTTTCACACCTTCCATCATGACCTTAAAAGTGATTACATTGGCTCTTTCTATATCTTCAGCAACTCCTCCCATTTTATTGGCCAAAAAACGTGAGCATTTAGGGAATGTGTTTGAGGATTTTCCAACTTCCACAAAAGGTCAAGTTTCTAAACTTGATACATCCCTAACTAGTTTTGAGTTATTCATAACTGAATCCTCCTCTCATGCACCAATGAATTTAGCTATGCAAATTGAATCTTGCTCAATCACAATGGAGATACAGTCAGGATCAATGCCAATGGTCTCCACTATACTTGCTTCCATAGATGAAATTTTCAGCTTGCCTGAATGGTTGAGTAGGATCACAATGAAGAGAAGAAAGGTTGGCGTATCCCCCGATGATCTTCCTATTAAGAAAACAAAGTCCAAATCTTGAAAGATAAGATTGTTTCAAGGATCTTAGTTGATTCTGAAAAGACCAAGATTGTAGAAATTGTTGAGTCATTGGTGAACAAGCTAGTTGAAGAACTTACTCATTTTGATTACAAATTCACCAAGGTAGAAATTGGAAATCATTCATGACTGGGTTGCTTACAGGATGCTCAAAACATAATTGCTAATGTGTCAAAGAGGAATCATGAATTATGGGTAAAGAAAAACCAGCTTAAGTAGGAGGTTACTCGCTTAAACGAGGTTATTCAATAACAATCCTCACAACATGTAATTGTTGTATCTCAGACACCTAAGGAGACAAGGATAGTAGAAGTTGTAAAGTCTTGGATGGGAGAATTTATTTTTGAAGGAGTACAAGTCATTACAGATACAACCAAAGTTCTTGGATGTATCAAAAATGTTGAAGAAATGATACATGATTTGATTGCATCATTGGCTCAGGAGGCTAATACTTTGAAAGAAATTTTGGATGATTGGGGTGAGATTGCTAAATATGATCTAGACACCATGGTTACGTGTGACATTCTTCCTTCTTGTGAAATATTTTATAAATGTCATCAACTCATGGGTTACAAGGAGGAGACACTAAGAAAGCTCATAGAAAGTTGCGGGCTAATTTAGAAGATTGTCAGGAAATGAAAGTTGGGATCACGTGTGATTTGGAACAAATGGGATGCCAAATTCTTGATGAACATGATAACTTGGCTGTAGCTGAAGGGATAACTTTAGAATATACAATCAAGATCAATCTTGATTTAGAGTCTAAAGATTTTGGTTCTCATACAATGAACAAGTTTTCTTTGTATAAATCTTTAGCAAAGCACTTGGAAGATTCTCTGTCAGCAAATCCGAAGATTGTGAAATCAACATATGTCGATCTAGTATGAATAGAAATCATATCAAAGACAACTAAGATTTATGATCTTCCTACAGTGCGTAATGTCGTCACCAAATTCAAGGCACTAAAGAACAATCTTTAAGATTGTTATTTTTTTTGTGGGTCAAAGAGGATGTATTGCATGAAATTGTGTAATTACATGTAACACAAATTACATGTGTAGTGACATGTAATCCAATAATTTCTCTTTCAGTTAGACTAACTCAAAGTTGCTCAAGTTGCTCCCACATTTTCCTCCATCTTTTTCTCAACTCCTTTTCCTATATAAACAAGTGTTCTCTTATTGTAAAATTTATCTTATATTGTATGCAAGAGAGCTCTAGAGAAATTGTGTAAGCATAATGTTGATTGTGTAGTGCCATTTTGAAAGAAAAGTGAATACAAAGAATCAATTGAGACTTAACTGTGATTGAGTGAAATTGTTACTTGTGCAAGTTTGAAACTTTGAATGTGATTTGCATTTGTTCTCTTTGATTCACATGGTTTTTTTCATTCTTAATAATTGAATTTTTAAAAAAATTAGAAAGCAATTGGATTTGTCGAAGCTTTGATTGGGAGCGGTTGTAGAGATATATAGACTAGAAGCTTTGTTTGTAGCTTATATCTCTTTCTTGATTCACAAAATAATTAGGATATCTTTACTTTTGAAAGTCTTTGTGCCCCAATAGTAAATCTTATTAATACAGAATTAATCGATACACTTTCAGCTAACCTTCGAGTTGGTGTCAGTTTATCAGTATCACCATTTCCAACTATTAGATAGAAGTGTAGTTAGAGATTTCATCTTGCACATTACACTCTCCATGGGTAAGTGAATTCTTTTTTTAAAGTTAAGAGGAAAGACTATTGGTAACACCCCTTTACAAAATCTCTAAACTTCTTGCTTACCTTGAGTTGATCCAAGGAACGATGAGAAGGGGAGCCTTCCCTTTAAGGTAGGAAAGACTTTGTCTCACATGTTGTAGTTGGTCATCCTATTTTGTGACTGGATTTTATCCAAAAGCATCAATTGCAAAATATCCACCTAGCATATACAACCCCTCTCATCCCTCACCACTATCCCAATCGTCCCCAAATTAATGCTACTCTGTCCCCCGTCCCAAAAACTTGTTCCCCAATTTCGTCGTCCCCCTATCCCTCAAGGTTGTGTAACTATGGTGATTACTAATTGATACAAATGATTAAATTTAGGTGTTTGAATTCTTAGTTTGTTGTTCCTATTAAAAAGGAAATACCATACTCCCTACTATGGAAACCAATTGTTTCAATTCTTTGTTTTAGAAGTTAATCTCATGCATGTGCCTAAGAGGTAGATGTAGAATTTTTCTTTATGATTTTAGGGAGAGGGGCATGGGTCAATAGAGCATTTTCTAGAATTAGAGTTTTGTTAAGGGTGACATAAACTAGGAGCTCTCAAATGTTTGGCAGTCCTTTGTTAATGGATTCCCTACAACAAATTGAGGACATAGGAGAATATTGAAAAGAAGCATTAGGTTGTTATGGCACCATGATTGGTGTCATTTTGGAGTAGCTCAACTTCTAGTGTGAATCTTGTGGAAAACAAGAACAATAGAGCTTTTCCTTAAAACCACATTTTTTTCCCACATTTGTTATAATTTATGCTAACTCTTGTAAAAAAAATTGAATATGGTCATTTCGTCCACCTCACAAGCTTATAAATATGAGTTCAGAGAGCTTGTGAATAATAAAGAGTTGTTTTTTATGCCTTACATTCTTCTCCTTATTATTCAAGTCAAGAAAATTTTTTTTCTTTGCCTTTTCCTTGGAATCTAAAAATTCTCTATTCGATCGATTTCCTCATCAATGTCACTATAATTGGACAAGAATAATAATTTCTCAGTCGATGTAATTTGTATATGTTAAATCAAAGAATACCTTCAAACAAACTAGGCTATAATTGCAAATATACTAATTGTTCATTTGGCACAGACTTTACTTTGTAACTATTGATAAGGGAATCTTTAGCTTTGCATTGTCCATTGGTTATGGTTGACACTACTAGGCAAAATTTCCTTGTCAATTTATCTACATTTCTCAAGAACTTTAATGTAAATGGTGCCAAACCTTATAGTAGACTTGTGGCATTAAAGTGGGCGAGCATTTTGGAATTTTTTGAAAGGATTCAAGAATTCTCAATAGCTATCAATGGTATTGGTGGTGTCGAAAGTGTTGCATCTGAATTGATAACAATATGTGGAATTGGTTGACTTTGATTTATGAATATAACACTATGGGATTAGCAAATATGAACTGACCTTTCTTTCGGCTAGAATAGATAGAGCGGAGTTGATTTTGTTTTGAGCTACATGGTTATGAATAAGGCTTGCAAGAGATAAACTAAACATGGGTGGAATGAGTTGTGTGCTTGTAGGAACAATCAATAGATGGGAAAAAATCCTTGAATTTGTTTATCATTTGTGATTTATGGCCTGCAACATATTCACACTTCTTGGGGACATTGTTTTGAGTGGTATGTGGGTGAGTTATTTGTTCTCGTGGACTTGTTACCTTGATTTAATAACTTTGGCACACCATGAGATTATTGTTGATGAATGTTATGTTTGGGGAAGCATTCTATTTGTGTTCTCTATGTATTTGTTATTAGGCACTTCGAGTAAGGTTCTAGCTGGCATTCTATTTGTGTTCTTTGTGTATTTGTTATTAGGCACTTCGAGTAAGGTTCTAGCTGTGTTGATTTATGAAATTTCTTTTACTTTTTCTTCTTTTGTGAATTTATTATCATGTTGCTCTTGGCATTTGCGTTCTTACTATTATTATTTGGGTCACCAATCTATAATCAATTGAAGCATCGCGGCCATTGTTCATTGGTTTTACTTGTACTGTAAATGTTGAGTTAATATAAGTTGAGAGGTGTATAATAGTCAAGATCTTTAAAACAAGTTTTAAGAATAATATTAAATGGATGAATTAAGCAATGAAACTACATTAAGACATTGAGATGATGTTACTCAATTCTTATATAATTTTTTATTTTTTCTTACCAAAGATGTCTAATCTATCTAATTTTTGTTTTGTATTAGTTTCCTATAGTGGTATTGTATTATTCTTATGATGATTTTGCATGTTGTGGATCATATTACAATTTTTATAATAATAAAAAAGTTTTGAAAAGGCCTTGAAATTCTTTACATGAAAAAATAGGCTAGCACAAACCCCACAAACTAACTTACCATCTAGTAGTCAAAAACTAACTTATGGAGATTATCATAGATAGGATAAAACAGCAAAGCACTGGCTACTCAAGACACGAACAACGTGGAGTAAAGAAATGAGACAAACAGATCCCAAACCACCTGTAGGGGCTTGATTGCAATCACCTACAACCTGGAAAAAAATTGAGTGCTAAGGGGATACTGATGTAATGTTAAATGTGTGTTGAAGGGTTTTGGTATTTGTGTTTCCTTTTGAGTACTAGAGGCATGGGTGTTAGCATTCTTTTCCTTTTTCAATTATTGTCTTAAAGTATGATTAATTTTCTATGTTATTGTGGAGTATCAGTTAAGGGATTTTAGATGAAGTTTTCATTATATTATTTTTTCCTTGAATTGTTTTGTTGATTTCCTCTTTACCATGTTTCTATGGCGTAATAATGTGTATTTGGGTAAATGATGTCACATGTGAATCCTACATTTTTCTTTGAGCCCTAGTTGTTGGGTTGGTTCCAAATGTGTTATATATTCAATGAGCTATGATGGTTTGAGAAATTTGAATATGGATTTGAATTGGATCTTAAGATGGGCTCTTACATGATTCTTGTCTTGTGGTTACTTCGATGAGATTCTTGATTTATTATTGACATGTCCACATAGAGTTGGACAAATGTGAATTCAATTATTGAGTATAAAATTCTTTTCTTTATGCTTCAAACCCTATATGTGGTTGTCTTGAATATGATGTATTTGTGAGGTTAGGTTATGAATATTTTGTTTTTGTTATGTTCCTGTTGGTTTTTAGTTTGGAGCATGAGTGATATTTTAGGAACATAGTTAGGGAAGTGTCTTGCAATGTGGGTTGAAACCTTAAGTGACTATTGGGGTAACCTAGTGTAGTTAGATAATTTAGTCATAATATTATTTTTTAAGGATGTGTGGCTTAAAACACTTAACAATATAATTATGCTACCTACCCCATTACACTGCGAGCTTATATAGACTAAGGATGGGTTGGAGAAGGCTTAATAGCACGTGTGACTTAAGTCTAGAAGATTGGCTCATTGCCTTCATGTAAGGTTAGTGGTTCCACATAAGTCCTCACCTAGAGACCAATGCCTAGAAAGAGACTACAAGGAAAACCCAAGATAATCAGGGGCTATGTGATGATACTCTCTTACATGTGTCTTATAACTCCATTTAGTTTTGTGGTTTGCCTCTAGTATTCCTATTGTATACCCCTTGTGAATTCATATGTTATACTTTGATTCAGTTGTTCCTCGCTTGGAGTCTTTCTTGTGTTTTCTTGTCATAACCATATATGGACATATGATTATTTAAGTATATTCATTATATAAATATATGTATTTGATTCCTTACCCTATAATATTGAATACATAATATTATACAAATGATATTATCCTTATTTAATTAATAAATACATATAAAATAAATATTGTGTTCTTACAAATTAAAGGGGATATTGACTAAGAAGTGGATTAGTAATTAAACATTTTCTAAGGGCCTATTTAATAATAATATAGCTGAATGTCAAATGTTATTGATAGTGTGATTAATACATATGAGTCACATTGTTTTCAAAAGAAAGATATTTCATTAGGGTGGACTAAGTAGTGCCCAAGAGTATGGAATAGAAAACATTTTCATTCCTAGTGACAACGAACAAAAAGATATGTTTATCTGGCCATGAATAAGGAATTAGGCTTAAGTTATTCTCCTTGTCAAATGTTAAGGATCAATTCAAAGACATGGGCAACAAAGGACATTAATACATACCAAGAAGAGTTGAGAAATAAGATTTGAATCATTAAAAAGGATAAGTCATTAAGTATCTCCCCTTTTGAAAGAATAAAAGTGAAAACACATGATGAACTATAAAAAAGGTAAACTCAAGGTATGAGTATATTTCATTTCTATACAATTATGTTATTTCGTATCTATATGAAATAAAGAATTATGTTATAATATGTGTGTGTGTGTGTGTGTGTGTGTGTGTGCACATTAATATAAATGTATACATATATAATGTTATGAAATTTCCAAGATAGATACAAATGATGTTATATTCATTAAGGTTACTTGATATTTTATGAAGAAATCAATATTGCCATTATGGAGGAAAAAATCAATCTTAAATATTAAAGTGTCAGTATCAGAGATGGGCATAATCATCATTTGGATAACACAACTAAGATTGATATCATCTCTATAATGTCCGTATGTAAGATTTCATTAAGGTTACTTGATATTTTATGAAGAAATCAATATTGCCATTATGGAGGAAAAAATCAATCTTAAATATTAAAGTGTCGATATCGGAGATGGGCGTAACCATCATTTGGATAACACAATTGAGATTGATATAATCTCTATAGTGTCGGTATATAAGATTAATCTCCATTTGACCGACATGATTGAGATTTATACAAACTCCATGAGCTATAATATTTTGACGACTCAACGTATACATATATGATGAACCTTGGATAGGAGATGTTCGTTCCAAGAAGAAACATGCTTAGGTGTTGCACTCCAAAGAAGATGATGGAATAAATGAGGGTTAAGAAACTTGATGTGTAGACCTTTGTAAGGTTTGAGGTTAGAATTGGGGTACAATTTACACCTATAATATTATAGTTACGCTTGTTATTGTTTAGTTTTAACATTTCTTATGTGGGTATTGTTCATCCCAACCTAACTCTAGTTGTGGGGACATTTTAGTGGTATCAAAGAATAATCCTTCCATTTTGTTAATTTGGCACACCCCTATCAACACATTAGACAAAGGAGAGGATGGCCAAACATCTAACACAAGATTTAATAAGCTTCATGGAACAAACCAACAAAAGGTTTGAAAGAATCAACAAAAATGTGAGTGCACTAACAAAATGATATTGAAAGCCATACAAAATTTGAACAATAATAATCATATTGAAAGACTCAACCCAAATATAGGGAGGGACACTCACTCTAATCATTCAAAGAATGAGCCTTCAACACAAGTTTCATTTCCCCAAGACTCCCTTCATTCTTCCCAAGCGAGGAACCAACCAAAAATAGTGTGAAAGAAATTGCACAAACATATGCAAGGATGGATCTAAATGTATGAAATTTTATCCTCTTTTAAGAGTATTATGAAATCAAAACCATGGGAAGAAAAAAGTAGAAAGAAAAATTAGGTTGACAAAGATCTTAAAAGGAAAATAAGTAAAGTACCAATACCATCCTTCGAGGGGGCAGGGAAAGAAACCACTCAGTCATGGGTGATCTCTTAGCCCCATGACTAAAGGAGATGTCATCAATTTTTTCATACTCTATTTTAACTAGATTGACCCACAATTGATGACACTAGGGTCTCTAGGCACAAAGAAATCACTACACTTAAAGGGTTATTATTAGGTTTAATGAAAGAGACCTTGAATGGTATTTTCAAGAGCTAACCCACCTCAAAAAATTTAGAACCATGGAGGAATTTCTCTATCAATTCCAAGGGTTTTCATTATGATCCCAAACCATCCCAAAAGAGGCTCACTTGTATGTTTCTAGAAGAGCTTAAAGATTCCACCAAAAACTTTGTAAAACTATTTGAATGCAGAAGCTTGAAGGAAGCCATCCAAAAGGAAAATAAAGTTGAGTTTAATGCACATAAGGAATTTATGAGTTCAATGAGTAGTGTTACATTTATTCTCATGATATATGGATGCATTTATGAATCACTACTCATGAAAAATGAGTCGATGTGTTTAACTCAAAAACTACACAATTAAGTCTTGATAACAATATCACAATTTGACTTGTTGTGGAAATATCTCCTACTTATCAGTTGATGAGCTTAAGAGGCTTTCTAATGAATGGTTCATAAGGCACAACACTTGTTCAAGGTTTTGGAAATGGGGTTGCAAGAAGATTGAGTTTAATCATGGAAGAAACTTTGTAGTTAAACATGATCGAGCTAGAGTAGTACTGGGAAGAGTGACCTCCTAGAAAATCTTGGTGCTTGACCTCTGTGAGCATCACCTAGATCCAATCAGTGCTAAATGTTCCATTTATTCTCATGAGAGATGGATTCATGTATAAATCAATACTCATGAAACATGGTTCAATGAGTTTGACTCAAAAATTACAATATTAAATGTTGATAACAATATCACAATTTGACTTGTTGTGCAAATCTCCCACTTATCACTTGATGAGCTTAAAGGGCTTTCTGATGAATGGTTTATAAGGTACAACACTTGGTGAAGGTTTTTTAAATTAGGTTGCATGCGGAGTGTGATTAAGCATGGAGGAAACTCTATAGTAAGACTCACTTGAGCTGGAATAGTACTAGAATGGGTGATCTCTCAAGAAGTCCTAGTGCTTCACCTTTGTGAGAATCACCTAGATCCAATGTGCCCTAAGTTTTCCATTTATTCTCATGAGATATGGATTCATGTATGAATAACTACTCATGAAACATGGGTCAATGAGTTTGACTCAAAAACTACACAATTAATTAAATCTTGATAGCAATATCACAATTTGACTTCTTGTGGAAATATCTCATACTTATCACTTGATGAGATTAAGAGCATTTCTAATGAATGATTCATAAGGAAAAACACTTGGTGAAGGTTTGACAAATGGGGTTGAAAGAAGAGTGAGTTTAATCATGGAGCAAAATTTGTAGTTAAACATGCTTGAGCTGGAGTAGTACTAGGATGGGTCACCCCCCGGGAAGTCTTAATGCTTCACCTCTGTGAGCATAACCTAGATCCACTAAGGGCTAAGTGTTCCATTTATTCTCATGAGAGATAGCTTCATGTATGAATCACTACTCATGAAACATGGGTCAATGAGTTTAAATCAAAAACTACACAATTAAATCTTGATAGCAATATCACAATTTGACTTGCTTTGGAAATATCTCCTACTTATCACTTGATTATCTTAAGGGGATTTCTAATGAATAGCTCATAAGGCACAATAATTGGTGAAGGTTTTAAAAATGGAGTTCTAATAGAGTGAGTTTAACCATGGAGGAAACTTTGTAGTTAAACACACTCAAGCTGGAGTAGTATTGGGATGGGTGACCTCCCGAGAAGTCCTGGTGCTTCACCTCTATGAGCATCACGTAGATTCGATGAGTGCTAATTGTTCCATTTATTCTCATGAGAGATGGACTCAAGTATGAATCACTACTCATGAAAAATGGGTCAATGGGTTTGACTCAAAAACTACATGGTTAAATCTTGATAGTTATATCACAATTTGACTTGTGGAAATATCTCCTACTTATCACTTGATGAGATTAAGGGGCTTTCTAATGAATCATTCATAAGACACAACACTTGGTGAAGGTTTTTCAATTGGGGTTGCAAGAAGAGTGGGTTTAACCATGGAAGAAACTTTGTAGTTAAATGTGCTCAAGCTGGAGTAGTATTGGAATGGGTGACCTCCCAGGAGGTCCCAATGCTTCACCTCTATGAGCATAACCTAAATCCAATGAGTCTGAAGTTTTTCATTTATTCTCATAAGAGATGGATGCATGTATGAATCACTACTCGTGAAACATGGGTCAATGAGTTTGACTCAAAAACTACATAGTTAAATCTTGATAGCAATACCACAATTTGACTTGTGGAAATATCACTTAATGAGCTTAAGGGGCTTTCTAATGAATGGTTCATAAGGCACAAAACGTGGTGGAGGTTTCAAAAATGGGGTTGCAAGAAGAGTGGGTTTAACCATGGAGTAAACTTTGTAGTTAAATATGCTCGAGCTGGAGTAGTGCTAGGATGGGTGACCTCTCGGGAAGTCTCGATGCTTCACCTCTGTGAGCACCACCTATATCCACTAGGTGCTAACTATTACATTTATTCTCATTACAAACGTATTCATGTATGAATCACTACTCATGAAACATGGTTCAATGAGTTTGACTCAGAAACTACACAATTAAATCTTGATAGCAATATCACAAATTGACTTGCTCTGGAAATATTTCCTACTTATCAATTGATGAGCTTAAGGTGATTTCCAATGAATGTTTCATAAATCACAACACTTGGTGAAGGTTTTGCAAATGGGGCTACAAACAGAGTGGGTTTAACCATGGAGGAAACTCTATAATTAAATGTGCTCAAGATGGAGTAGTACTAGGATGGTTGACCTCCCAGGAAGTCCCAGTGCTTCACCTCTGTGAGCATCACCTAGATTCAATGAGTGCTAAGTGTTCCATTATTCTCATGAGATATGGATTCATGTATGAATCATTACTCATTAAACATAGGTCAAAAGGTTTGACTCAAGAACTACATAGTTAAATCTTGATAACAATACTGTAATTTGACTTGTTGTGGAAATATCTCCTACCTATCACTTGATGAGCTTTTCTAATGAATGGTTCATAAGGCACAACAATCGGTGAAGGATTTTCAAATGTGGTTGCAAGAAGAGTGGGTTTAACCATGGAGGAAATTTTTTAGTTAAACGCGCTCAAGCTAGAGTAGTACTGGAATGGGTGACCTCCCGAGAAGTCTCAGTGCTTCACCTCTGTGAGCATCACCTAGATCCAATGAGTGCTAAGTGTTCCATTTATTCTCATGAGAGATGCATTCATGTATGAGTCACTAGTCATGAAACATGGGTTAATGAGTTTGACTGAAAAACTAAAGAATTAAATCTTGATATCAATATCAAAATTTGGCTTCTTGTTGAAATATCTCCTACTTATCACTTGATGAGCTTAAGGGGCTTTCTAATGAATGATTCATAAGGAACAACACTTGGTGAAGGTTTTGGAAATTGAGTTGCAAGCAGAGTGGTTTTAACCATGGAGGAAACTCTATAGTTAAACATGCTCAAGATGTTGTAGTACTAGGATAGGTGAGTTCCCAAGAAGTCCTAGTGCTTCACCTCTATGAGCATCACGTAGATCCAATGAGTGCTAAGTGTTCCATTTATTCTTATTAGAGATGGATTCATTTATGAATCACTACTCATGAAACATGGGTCAATGGGTTTGACTCAAAAACTACACAGTAAAATCTTGATAGCAATATCACAATTTGACTTGTTGTGGAAATATCTCCTCCTTATCACTTGATGAGCTTAAGGGGCTTTCTAACAAATGGTTCATAAGGCACAACACTTGGTGAAGGTTTTGCAATTGGGGTTGCAAGAAGAGTGGGTTTAACCATGGAGGAAACTTTGTAGTTAAACGCGCTCGAGATGGAGTAGTACTAGAATGGGTGACCTCCTAAGAGGTCCCAGTGCTTCACCTCTATGAACATCACCTAGATCCAATGAGTGCTATGTTTTCCATTTATTCTCATGAGAGATGGATACCTGTATGAATCACTACTCATGAAACATGGTTCAATGATTTTGACTCAAAAATAGTATAGTTAAATCCTTATAGCAATATCACAATTTGACTTTCTATGGAAATATATCCTACTTATCACTTGATGAGCTTAAGGGGCTTTCTAATGAATGGTTCATAAGGCACAACACATGGTGAAGGTTGCAAGAAGAGTGGGTTTGACCATGGAGGAAAATTCACAGTTAAATACGCTCAAGCTGGAGGAGTACTTAGATGGGTGACCTACTCGAAACTCTTGGTGCTTCACCTCTATGAGCATAACCTAGATCCAATGAGTGCTAATTGTTCCATTTATTCTTATGAGAGATGGATGCATGTATGAACCACTACTCGTGAAACATGGGTCAATGAGTTTGACTCAAAAATAGTATAGTTAAATCCTGATAGCAATATCACAATTTGACTTGTGAAAATCTCCTATTTATCACTTGATGAGCTTACAGAGATTTCGAACGAATAGTTCATAATGCACAACACTTGGTGAAGGTTTTGCAAATGGGGTTGCAAGAAGAGATGGTTTAACCATGGAACTTTGTAGTTAAATGCACTCAAGTTGGGGTAGCACTAGGATGGGTGACCTCCTAGGAAGTCTCAGCGCTTCACCTCTGTGAGCATCACCTAGATCCAATGAGTGCTAAGTGTTCCATTTATTCTCATGAGAGATGGATTCATGTATGAATCACTACTCATGAAACATGGGTCAATGGGTTTGACTCAAAAACTACACAGTTAAATCTTGATAGCAATATCACAATTTAACTTGTTGTGGAAATATCTCCTACTTATCACTTGATTAGCTTAAGGGGCTATCTAATGAATGGTTCATAAGGCACAAAAATTGGTGAAGGTTTTGCAAATAGGGTTGCAAGTAGAGTCGATTTAATCATGGAGGAAACTTCATAGTTAAACACCCTCAACCTGGAGTAATACTAGAATGGGTGACCTCTCGAGAAGTCTTGGTGCTTCACCTCTGTGAGCATCACCTAGATCCAATGAGTGCTAAGTGTTCCATTTATTCTCATGAGAGATGGATTCATGTATGCATCACTACTCATGAAACATGGGTCAATGAGTTTGACTCAAAAACTACACAGTTAAATCCTGATAGCAATATCACAAATTGACTTGTGGAAATATCTCCTACTTATCACTTGATGAGCATAAGGGACTTTCTAATGAATGGTTCATAAGGCACAACACTTGGTGAAGGTTTTGCAAATGGGGTTGCAAGTAGAGTGGGTTTAACCATGGAGGAAACTTTGTAGCTAAACGCACTCAAACTGGAATAGTACTGGGATGGGTGACCTCTTGAGAAATCTCGGTGCTTCACCTTTGTGAGCATCACCTAGTTCCAATGAGTGCTAAGTGTTCCATTTATTCTCAAGAGAGATGGATTCATGTATGAATCACTACTCATGAAACACGGGTCAATGAGTTTGACTCAAAAACTACATTGTTAAATCCTAGTAGCAATATCACAATTTGAATTGTTGTGGAAATATCTCCTACTTATAATAAGCCATGTTACTTTTGCAAGGAATCATGGGACAAGGATCATTGATGTCAAAAAAAGAGAGCAGTTGGTCTAGAAAAACATATGCCTTAGGTGGAAGGAACTTGGAAGCATGGGCATTGATGTTAAAAAAGGACAAATGAATAAGATAGAAGGGACATATTGAGAAGAGACCCCAAAAATAAGGAAAGATTCAATGAATGAGAACATGGGACACTACTTGTCACTATGCAAGAGATTGATAATAGCCCCTTTGGAATCAAAGGACTAGTTTAAGGGCAAAAAAGTCATCAAATCAGATTTCATAGTCATGTTGAAAGTTTGTATTGCTCGAGGACAAACAATTTTGAGAAGGGAAGATTGTTTTTGATTAAGGAAAACAGGTTTTGAAGGGTGCCTGAAACCCTTTACAGATCAAATAATTTTTAGTGAAGCCCAAAAAAAAATATAACATTCCTAAGGTGAAACAAGTCGCCCGCCAAAAACAAGGTGACCAGGGTGGCCTCACAGATAACACAGTTTTCTACTACCACCTAAATAGGTTTTGAACGGGATCTTGAAACCCCATGGTTGCAAAAGAAGACATTTAGTCTTGAACCATGTCAAAATACAAAGAAAAAATAGGCCAAAAGGGCCAAGGGAACCAAACAAAAAGGGACAGCCTCAAAAAGAACAAGCAAGCAACAGGTTAAGAAAACCGTGCCTCAAGATTTACATTTCGGTCTCGTCTTTTGAGAATGTAAAGACATATCAAACGATGGATTGGAGGGCTTGACCTTTTTTCCTTTTATTGTTGTCCATCCATCCTCTACCTTCCCAGTAACCTTCTACCATGCAAAGTCATCCACACCACAACCAACCCCCAAAACCCTCGCAGCAAGAGAAGAAATACCACCACCACATGAAATTTGGACCATAGCAGTAGGAAGGACAATAGCTCCATCCTGAGATAGAGCCTTTTTAAAGTCTAGTCCTATACCCTAGGCCAGCAGAGCAGGTACTTAGGCATGAAAGTTTCATAAGGAAAACTAGCCTACAACCTTTCACCACTACAAAGGGGAGTCAAACCTATGACCTCAAGGAAGTAAACCTCAAGACACAGACCAACTCACCTACAAGTGGCAGCTAAGAAGGGCAGACAGATATAACCCTATATGGACATATGATTAATATAAGTATATTTAGAATATAAATATACGAATTTAATTATGTACCCAATAATATTAATAATAATATTGAATGCATAATATTATCTAGATGATAACATCCTTAATTGATAAATAAGTATAAATAAAATAATAGTTATGCTTTTCCAAATTAAATAGAATGTCGACTAAGAAGTCGATTACTAATAAATATTGTTAAACAACGTTTTTAATAATAATTATTATAATACTAACAATCAAAGGTTATCAAATATTATCAATAACATTATTAAACATAAGTAAACGTTAAAACAATGTGTATGTGGTCATACCCTTTCGAGAAGAAAGATATTTAATTATGGTGAACTACATACCACCCAGGGGTATGGAATGGAGTAATACATTATATATTCCCATGACACAGAACAAAAAGTTATCTTTAGTTGACTGTGAATAAGGAACTAGGCTTATGTTTTCTCCCTATCAAGTGTTAAGGATCAAGTCAAGGACGTGGGCAACAAAGGACATCAATACATAGAGAGGAAAGTGAACTAGCAAGTTTCGAACCATTCAAAAGGATAAGATGTTAAGTATCTTCCCTTTAGAAAGGATAAAAGTCAAGACGCGTGAGGGAGTATGAAAAAGGTAAACTCAAGGTATGAGTATATTAAAATGAAGAATACGTACTCGCGCACACACACATAGACACAGAGGTAAACTCAAGGTATGAGTATATTAATATAAAATGAAGAATATATAGACACATGCACGTGCACACGCACGCACGCGCGCGCACAACACATCTTTAAGTATTAAAATGTCAGTATCAATGATGGGTATAATCCCCATTTGATTGATTTGACTAAGATTGATAAAATCTTTATAATGTCAATATACAGGATTAATCTCCATTAGCCAGAATATTCATATGATTCAATATTTGCACATGTGATGAGCCTTGGATAAAGGATATCCCTTCCACGAAGAAACCTTGTGTGGTGCACTCTAGAGAAGACGGTGGAATAACTAAGAGTTGCAAAACCTAATCTAGAGATGTCGTTAAAGTTTGGCGTTAGAATTGAGGTAGCATTTGTACCTAGAATATAATAGTTAAGCTTGTTATTGTTTAGTTCTAACATTCTTCCTTTTATTAATCATTTCTTGTTAAATTATTTCTTCTAATAACAAAATTGTTTTATTAAGTTTTATCATTCCCTTACCAGGTCACTACTATCTCAACAAACAAAACCAAAATATTAGTAATTGGAAGTGCAAGTTAATGACCTGTTTATGTTCTTTAAATTTGTATTATATTCTAATGTGGAGCACAACATAAGGATTACAAGGATAGCAAAGGGGTGCAACAAAAAATAGAGAAAATAAATCAAAATACACACGTATTCATTAAATTTATATAGCATATATTATAGATCATTAGATGTCCATTATGTTACTTTGTGACATAAAATCATCACTCACAAGATCATTCCCTCCCATAGAACAATCTCACAGCTGCATATCATAACTTTCACATAGATTTCCATGTTTCCTTCTATGGTCTTACATCTTCTTTGTTTCTCGATTGTATTTTGTTTTCTTTGTTATTATCTCTATGTACATTCAGAAATTACTAGATACAAGGGTGTGCCCCTCTTGTTTTGTTTCTTCATCATTTCTATACGTTAACTATAATAGCTCTATCCTAGCAATGCATCCAAAAGTTGAAACTTTGTTGCCAACCTTGGTAGTCCTTTTACAAAGATATGAGAGTACAATAAGGAAGACCTATTCAAATTTTCCATAGTAGTTTATTTTTATCTTTTGGGCTCTATTGAGTTATTAGAATCATACCAATAGCTCATTTAAGACAAATGTGTTACGAACATTTATAGAGATTACTTAAAAATGAAATTTTAAATTCTCATTGAAATTTTGACATTCAAACAATTGCCATAGTATTTTTTTTCACAATTGATGCACATTGGCTGTAGGTGATTGTTCTTGTGAAGAATTTCACGAGTATGCTTCCATGGCACATATTAGTTTAATGATTAAGAAGTTGTGTCTATGTTACTTATTTTCGTGTTTCTACATTCAATATACATGTTTACCAAGACACATGTGATTTTAACTCTCAACAAAGATCCACTTTTGTCATAGAAATTCCATCTTTTAGGAAGGGCACTTAAAATTCATTGTGATATCAAAGTTTACATCAACAATGTTGTAGTTGGCATGATGCATCCAGAGTTCAATCTCATTTACAAGACGTGATCAATATATGTTATTGTAATTGGCTTATGAGACCTGGTTGAAGTTGTAATGTTTCCTTGAATCTTTTGAACTTAGCTTGCCTCTTCTAATTTGAATCCTTGGATCTTGCATTGTCAAGATGAAAAACATATTAGTTCCAATTCTCGAAGGCTATATTCAATGGAATGAATGAATAAAAGATGTTAATAATGTCTAATGTGCCAAACAGACTATTGGACCCACGGATAGCCAACAGAACTAAATTAAATTATATATTCAAAGAGGTACAAATCATTTAGAATACAAAACAAAATTATTGTTGCTCATTTTTACTGGAAGCAACTTAATAATCAATTTCTATAATGAAATATCAAAACTCATTATATCTCCAAGAGAATAACTCCCATTTCTTTATGGGCATTTGATCTGGAAAGAGCGACATCTTCATTCCAGGGAAAGTTGTTATTAAATTATGCTTCTACAGTTGAATATAATGCATTAAAGCATGTACATAGAGCATTCGGTAAGAGAGTTGTATCCCTTAATTTATACAATGCACACTAGTCAATTTATTTTAGGATAAATAAGAACTCAGTATTGGTGAACTATTAGATATCTTCCATGAATTCATGATTTGCATTCCTAATCTTCTCAAGTTTATCCGAACTTGCTTGAATGAGAGCCTTTGCTGCATCAAATGTAGTGAGACGAATGCTGCCAAATATATCATAATAGAACCCAGGTTAGGAGAGGAATAAGTGGTTTGTCTATTATTTAGTCAGCAGTTGAGAGAAAGATAAATTGACTTTATCTTACAGTATACCTGCTATTTGGTAGATTTTTCAAAGCATTGGGTACAAAACCCCTGTACAATCCAATAACACCATCCCGTGCAATAATACCTAGGGAACACCATGAATTAAACAAAAAGGTCAAAGGATTCCACATATTTTAAGCTCCAGACATAAAATAATCAAAAGGAAAAACATTAATATTTTATATTTTATATTTTGACTAATTGCCAACCAATTGTAAGTAGAAAATATCTCCAGAATGAGAATAGGAAACTAACTGCAAATCTGTAGTACTTTCAACATTATTAGATGTCAAAGTATATGTTCCATGGCATTTTTAGGAAAGGTACAGCAAGGGACAATAGGATGCATTTGGGTACAAGAATTTAGTAGTTAATTTTAGGGGTGACAGCAGCAAACGGCAATATATATTATTATTATATCATGGATTTGAGCTACAAAATTTTGGATTAAGAAAAACATATTTTTATTATATTATAAATATATTTATTATATATAAGAAAAAATTGGTATGCAGTTTTCAAAGATCTAAGCACCCTTTCCACAAACTAACATCAATCGAAATAGACTCCTCTAAAGAAAATGGTCAATTTGGGTTCAAGAGAGTTGAAACTAAGGAGTGATTCATCCCCTCATTCATCAGTAGAAGATATGCAATCAATTGAGCCTATCACTCAAGATCTTTGTGCAATTCCATGTTTCCTCACACCTGCCCTAGGAGCCCATACTTCTTGGTCAGGCTGTTTGTGTAATGTCCCTACATTCGTTCTGATGAATTTTAAGATATGTTTATTCAAATTTTATTTTCAAGAGGCTCCTTTAGATCAACTGAGAATGGTTTATGAAAAATATTATAGGTGACCATGATGGATTGGACTATTTGTCATTGCCTAATTGCCTGGATCTTACTTTCATATATTTTCTTGGTTGAAATTAATAGTTTCTTGTTCTAAGATGATGTAAGTGATGTTCATTCTATGATGGTTATATATATATGTTTCTAATAAATTCTAAGTTTCATATTTGTTATCTTTGGTTATTGTTAACTTTGGTCAATGTTTACTTGCTTATTTCTACGTTATGTTCTCTGAACCGAAGAACCTTTGTTACTCTTTTCTGCATTTGCTTCTTTTTGTCCCCAAATCTGATGTATAAAATAGTCATATTGACTATAGCAAGTAGTAGCAATATCTCGTGATTCCCAATCATTATCATAGACATGCCTGGCGCTTAATTATCATCATGTAACCTGGGAAATTATTGTATGCTCTTAATATTTTAGTATCATTTTCTGAAATACTTTACCTGTGGTAATCCAATTTGTTCTTTCGTCCCTAGTGGTGTGAATGTGGATATGGTGGCATCCACATTTCAATCTCTAATCATCAGTAAGCTGAAACTGACAACCAATCTTTTATCCTATAACGTCCAAACTTATGAGTATTAATCCTTAAGGAGTGCGATATATGACCCAATCAAGCTACTAGTTATTATCTTGTTTACCAAAAGTAATGACTTCTTTTCCTATTATATAAATCTATGTTTCAATCGTATGAATCTGTTCTCTTCCCTCAATTCCACATCTTTGCTGCACTTGCGTATCGATGTCCTTATTTCTTCTGACTGGTCTGTCTATTAAACACCCGTAATGGAGATCTTTGTGCACTGGATTTTTTTTTGATGACCGCTGGTGATAACTCTTCCGATAATTAATGTATCGTTCCCAGTAATAGAAGAACCCAGGTATGTCTTATAGGACCGAACCCTTTGGACAGATATGACTCTTAAATCAAACCTCTTCGCCATTGAATTTGGTCTGTAGTTAGTTTGTCGTAACTTTGATATCCATTTAATATCATCGCTGCCAATTAATTGAGAAATCGATTTAATATTGTCATTGCCAACTGTTTCAGTTTGCCGATCGATAGTCGATTTGTTTTAGTATGATATTCGTCCAACTATCCCAAATGATATCTAATAATAGGATTTCATAATCTTTGATATCTAGCAGGAGATTGACGCGATAATTATATAGGAGCCAATTTTGTACACTACGCAAGCTCCTACATTTCTTGGTCAGTCATGACAAGTGTTTAAGGTAATGTTTTCTATTAAATAAATGACAATGTGTAAGTTTAGCAGTAATGGTGCATGCAGACTCGCATGGATGCATCTATTCGATTCTCGGTCCTCTGCAGGCAGATCTACCTCGCCTTACTTATTAAAAGGTAGAGGCCCGGGGAAGAGGAGAGCCGACTACAACATCTGATTGTCTATTTTTGGCTAAGTTTGATGCATTCGAGTTGCCATAATTGTTATCGATTTCTTGTATTAAATGGAAATTATATTGAGATATTTGCGGCAGTGATATAGTATATTGCTTATTTCATAATAGAATATTTTATCTAATAATAGGTCATATATTGTAATATTATTATAATTATACTATGTTCTCTTACCTTATTATTATAATTAATTTAATAAAATTTATTATTAAATTGATTTATTATATATTATTAAATGTTAATGGAGCAAGAATAGGGGATATGACAGTTCGAAACTGAACTCTGGCAAGATGAATCAAATTGCACTTTTTACATGGCTTAAACCATTAAAATTTGAGATAACAAAGTGACAATTATCCTACAAAAATGCAAATAGCAGGTTAACTGAAAAGAGAAAAATAACAAAAAAAAATGTTTGAGCTTTTTGCTAAGTAATGCCAACACAAAATCATTACTTGAGTGGCAATCTTCTAGGTAAAACACAACCAGCAATTTGAGTTAAAAAATAGAAAGATGTCTAAGAATCCATGACAAGAAGAAAATGCACTCTTTAGTGAATGCTAGCATAATGATGTGTCAATGCTCGCAAGTGTGTTATGAAACTACACCTCCGAGTGAAAAGGCTTGTGACTTAGGTTTATTGTAATTTTTCTTGTGGCAATGCCACCAAAAAATTTAATCAAGAGTGGGAAAAGATCATGAAATTATGACCAGCAAATAAAATGAAGAAAGAAAAAAGAAGTTGCACTTTGGCACCAGCATTGCCATCTAAAGCACACAAGGAAAGTAATTAGGTGAAGTTACATTCAAAAGCCAAATTAAAGTTTAAAAGTAAATAACACTCAAAAAGGGATGGCACACCCTTATCTCAAATGGTGTAATTTAAAGCAAAGAACATATTTGAAGCAATTTGTGTTTTATTTCTAATTTGCATTGGATACAGATAGGGATGCTCAGATGGGACTTTATTGAATGCTTTCTTAGTTACTTCCAAGAGTCCTACTCTTAGTTGCTAAGAGGTCGGCCCTCCTTCCTGGAGGATGCAATAACACAGAAGCTTACACTCAGCCAATGAGCACCAATCACTACAATTTCAAGTCAGCAATTACACAAGACAAAAAGACCTAAATTGTCTCCTTGACATGCTATCCACTCCATTCCTAAACCCAATATTTCACTCCCAAAAGCAAATTACCATTATCTCAAAAAGGAAAACCCATCCAAGTTGTCCTTTTCAGTGGAGGAGACCAAATATGTATTTGAATACTCAAAGAAAGAGCTAGGCTCTACAAATATATAGGTACTCTCCTAGGACTAGAAATGATAGGTTTTGGTTCCAAGAAAACTAGAAGACAAGCAGATCATTTGATGACCATAGGTTCCTTTATTGGTGTTGTTTCTTTTTATAGCAAAAGGGATATTAAAGGCCAATTGGCACATTTTAATTTCTCCAAAAATCAGGCATGTTTGTGAAATGTGGGAATTTTTTAAATTAATCCCAGTAAAACATCTTCCTTATAGTATTCTGCCAAATGGGGGAGACTCCTATCAAGAGAATCTTGGCAAGAAACCCCCTTCAAAAATATCAAGAATGTCATTTGTTGGATGCATATTTTGCAATTAACAGTTTTGGGTGAAAATTCAGTTGCAAAATAGGATGACCAGCCACAGCGTGTGAGATAGAGTCTCTCCTACCTTAAAGGAATGGCTCCCCCTTCTCACCATTCTTTGGATCAACTCAAAGTAAGCAAAAAGTCGAGAGATTTTGTAAAAAAAGTGTTACCAATATTCTTTCTTCTTAACTTTCAAGAATAATCCACTAACTCGTGAAGCGAGTTATGGGCAGAGTGAATCTCTAAGTACACTTCTATCTAAAGTTGGAAATGGTGATGCCAATAAACTAACACTAACTCAAAGGCTAGCTGAAAGTGTACCAGTTTGGCTCTAAGTTTGGTCATACTTTTATATGAAAAAAGCTTTACAAATGGGGCACAAAGACTTCCAAAAGTAAAGATTCTTAACTATTTTGTGAATTAAGAAAGAAATATAAGCTACAGACAAAGCTTCTAACTATATATTTTCACAATTGCTCCTAGTCAAAGCTCTCGCTCCAATTGATTCTTAACTCTTTTATATTCAATTACCAAGAACACAGGATAACATGAATCAAAGATAATGCATGTGAATTACAAATAAAGCTTCTAATTCACATGAGTAACAATCTCACTCAATCAAAGTTAGGTCTAAATTGCTCCTTTGTATTCACTTTTCTTTCAAAATAGTGCTACACAAACAAAGTTTTGCTGGCACAATTTCTCTAGAGCTCTCATGCATACAACCAAAGATGATTTTTACAATAAGGGGGCACTCTTTTATATAGGCACAAGAGTTGAGAAAAAAAGATGGAGGAAAAAGTGGGAGCAACTCAAACTTTGACCTAGATTAATTAGAAGAGAATTATTGGGTTACAACCCATGCAATTGCACATGTAACTCGCATTACATGTAATTACATATTTTCATACAACACATCCTTTTCAATTACAAATATGAAAGAAGAAGAAGAGGAAAGACGGAAAAGAATTGAAACAATCCTAGAGATTGTTCTGAAGGGCCTTGTACTTGGCAATGCGATCCTAGATGATAACAGGATTGGGAGTTCCTGTATTTTGTGTCACTGCATTCACCTTGATAACCATGGTGTTGCGTCTTTTGATAACCTCCGACTCTCTTTGATGAATCGTTTGTTGTCATTTGAAATCTTGATGTGGTCAAACTTTTCCTCGTTCAATTTGTCGTGAATTCTCCTTTGTAGATTGGCATATCCTAGATTCTCTGACTCTTTGAAAACCTTCTTGACGATGTCCGGATGTAAAACTCTGAATAACTTTCCATCAACACCTTTAACTTTTTTTTGTGTTGAAATAAAGCACTTGGCACATGGGAATGCGTGCAAATGAACATTGCTGATTTTTAAAAACGTGACTTAGGTTTCAAGACGTTATTGCATGGAAAATGGATTACATGTATGCGCAAAATGTAATAAGGGATGGAAAGTGAGATAAGATGCGAACGCAGATAGAGGATGAAGGATGAGCTTTACATATAAGTGCAGACGGTGAATGAAATGGAAAACATGTAATCGCATTTGTCGGGTGAGATGCAAAGTGGTGTGACATGGAAGATGGAAATGGAATGTGTTGACGCTTTAGCATGAAATGAAATAAGAACAAGTGCTTGGGAAAGAACTTGTAACTTCTCCAAAGTGGAGAAAACTGGAAAGCAAGCACACAAAACACAAAAGCTTAAAAAGGAAAATGTACCTTTGGAAAATGACATGTGAACAAGCAAAGCACTTCAATATGCAAATTCGAATTTGGAGTTTGTGGAAAAACCAAAAATGTGAAAATGAACAATTTCATCATTTTTAAAGGAAAAATGCACTTTCCATGGTATCAATTTCAACAAGTGGCAATCATCAAGCAATAATGTGCATAAAATCAACAAGATAAGCACAAATTAAATAGCAAGAAAGAATAAGTCCACTTACATGAAGATTAGATGCCAAAAATGATGGAAAAAGATGCTCCAAAGTTGAAAAGTTCTTCAAAAACACTTGGACTATTTCAAACTTTTGCAAATTCGCAATGGACAAGGCAGAAAATAAGGTGTTTTAAATGGTAGATGCCAAAACGTGCCCTATTCTTGCTCTAAATCCCAACATTTTTTGGTTGCATGCACCTGGGACGTTTTTCTCCAAAAACGTGTTTCTCCAAGGTATGAGATCAAAACATTTTGGTTGTTAAAGATCAAAACATGTACCAAGATGCAATGTAGAACACTTAAAAAGCCAAGTTGATTCCTCCTTGAGCAAAAACGTGAGTTATAAATGATGTATTTTGAAGATTTTTCCAAAAACTTGCCTTTGGAAGGAGTTTGAAAAAACGTTTTTTAGCAAGATAAATCGATTTTCATTACTTGAAAACCCATGGCTAAGCAAAAACGACCCTAGTAGACAAGATTTTGTGAAAAACAATAAGTAAATCTCCCACGATCTTCAAAAATGGGTTCTTGGAGGCTCTTTGCATGTGTTCTTCCAAAAACAAGTTTCTTGAGGGCAAGAACATGAACTTTTAGTGCAAAATGCACCTTTTAGTGTGCAATGCATAGATTAAAAGCATGCCAAGATGCAAATTGCACCTTTTAGGAGGCACTGCATCTTTTAAAAATCCCTCCAAAGTGCAAAACACACCTTTTGGGAGTGCATGCATATTTTAAGTGAAAGCTCACATTTTAGATGCAATAGCATATTTAAGTTATAAAACTCACCTTTTTGGTGTCATTGCACATTTCAAGTGAGATATATGCAATGGCATCAAAAAGGTCCACTTTTTATGACTTTTACATGCAGAGACATGAAAAAGGTCCGCTTTTGATGGATTTTACATGTAATGACATATAAAATGTCCACTTTTGATGGATTTTACAGGTAATGACATAAAATGTTCACTTTTAATAACTTTTAAGTGATTTAATAAACACATGTCAATTTAAATTCATTAAAATATTACTTAAGTGGGACATAAATTATATTTACATATCATTTTAATAATATAATATGTAAATATTATTTAAAAAGTAATATTTACTAGAGCATTCAATTTTAATGCTAAAAATTGAATTGAACTATATAGTTAATAGTCACTTAAGTGAAAAATCAAAAAGTAAACTCAACTTAAAAATATAACATAAAGTGCACTATAGTTACTTTAAGTGAAAATTTAAATGATAAAGTAACTTAAAAACATAACATAAAGTGCATTTAATTTATATTTTATCAAAAGTGAATGTCAAATTAAAAATATAACATGATATTTTTAATTCGCGTTGTTGCATAAAAAAGGTCCACTTTTTTGGCACTTAAACAATCATATCTTTTGACTAACAACTTTGATTATGCTCTAAGTTAGATCAAATTGGAGCGGAAACCGAAAGCCATGACTTGAGCAAGACTAAAGAACTAAGTTGAATTTTATATGTAATGACATGTAAAAGGTCCACTTTTGATTAATTTTTCATGTAATGACATATAAAATGTCCACTTCTGATGGATTTTACATGTAATGACAAAAAAATCCACTTTCAATGACTTTTAAGTGATTTAATAAGCACATGTCAATTTAAATTCAGTAAAATATTACTTAAGTGGGACATAAATTATATTTACATATCATATTAATAATATAACATGTAAATATCATTTAAAAAGTAATATTTACTAGAGCATTCAATTTTAATGCTAAAAATTGAATTGAGCTATATAGTTAATAGTCACTTAAGTGAAAAATCAAAAAATAAACTCAATTTAAAAATATAACATAAAGTGCACTATAGTTACTTTAAGCGAAAATGTAAATGATAAAGTAACTTAAAAACATAACATAAAGTGGATTTAAGTTATATTTTATAAAAAGTGAATGTCAAATTAAAAATATAACATTATATTTTTAATTCATGTTGTTGCATCAAAAAGGTCCACTTTTTTGGCACTAAAACAACCATATCTTTTGATTGACAACTTCGATTATGCTCTAGGTTAGATCAAATTTGAGGGGAAACTTAAAGCTATGACTTGAGCAAGACCAAAGAATTAAAAACCAACAAATGCACACTCAAAAGCAAAGAAAAAGACGATGAAGGCCTCAAAAATCAAGCATAGGCTTGATAGACAGAAAAACGAAAAAGATTCGACGAAAGCTTTCAGTAAAAGAATTTGATATGCGAATTGGAGTTGATTGATTGATCAACATTAAGCAATTAAATATCAAATTCAACTTAGATGTGAAACTAGTTTGAAAAAGTTTTGTACTATTACCTGCATTTTGTGGTGACAAAATGCAAGACAACGCCATTAAAGAGTATAATGTCATTTGAGCTCTCCAACAACCTTGATTTTTACAAGTGTGCATGCTTGTGTTAGTCTCAATCTAAATTAGGACCTTCTTGGTACAATCATTCCTGCCATGGAGTTATAGATTGGAACAACCCCTAGATCATGAGATTATCCACTTCACGTGTAAATTTTGTCATGAACATGTTCACTTAGCATGGATTTTTCATTTTGAAACATCAATTCTTAACTAGAGTCGAGAAAAAAAATAAAAGGAAATCAGAGAAAGAACCAAAGATGATCAAGCATGTATGCAACCGAAAAGGCCCATACCTACAAAAAAGGGATGAAAATATTAATCAAATTAACAAGTTTTGAAAGGCCTATAGTAGAAGAGAGACAGATCATGACAAATCTCAACATTCAATCCCATTGGAGGTCCTTCTAGAGGAAGAAACATAGTAAAATTGCAACCGACCAACCCCAAAGAATGCTATGCTGAGAAGCCTCAATGAGGAGCTTCTCAAACTCACAACCATGGAAAAAGCTACATCTCCAAACAATTGATTACAATCACAACAAAAGAAAAAAATCCACAAAAGATGATCTTGCCACTAGAAGCCAATATATTTGAAATCTAGAAGTGATGAAGACAAGAAAAAATAAAGGGAAATCTACATTTGAACTTTCCTCAAGGCCCTCTAAATTTGTGGAAAATTTGGGAATGCAAATTGATAAAAGATTCAAATTTAGATGCTTAATGCCCATATTAATTCTTTAAGAGCCTCATAGGAAACCAAGGGCAACTAGTACCAAATATGTGGGTTCCCTCTTGGAATCTAGAACATATTACATTCCACAACAAACTCAAACTTCTCAAGGAAAGAGTACACAAAATTAAATCAATATAGTCTTTTTTCAACAAAAAACTCAGTTTTGGAACAAAGCACATACAGGATATAGGGCAGCTATTACAAAAAGAATTGAGCACATAAATATTACCAAGATATTCATTAATAACATGAGAAGCATAAACTTTCTTGAATAACATTATAAGTAGTAAGTAAAAGAGATAACCTCATTTATGAATGTCGAAAAACAAAGAACAATCTAAAGTGAGATAAAATTATAGTATATCCTAAAGTCAAAACAACTATTAAATCCTATGACTAAATAGCCAAAGTTACCCAGGGATGTGTCCACATTCCTTTTTTACATGTCCCGAAATCGAGATAACCTGGGGATGAAGGATATGTCAGGGGCATCCCTTGAGCATTGCATAGTATTAACATCTAAGTTTTGATAATATGTTTGACTTCAACTCTCATATGAATTCTCATTTAAGTTTTTTCAACACGAATGTTATATGTTAAGGTTCTAAAATATATATATGAATGCTTAATCTATGTTTTTAAAACTCCCATAACGCTCGACGATTGCAACTCAGCTGCGATCATTCTAGCTTGCCTCGCTCGTGTGCCATCCATGGCTGCTGCTGGTGCACATAAACCTCGCATTTGTTGTTGCCCTCACATCAACCGAGGACTCTCATCATTGTTTTTGTGGCTTTTTCTTTGCGTTCAGTGTGCTATCTTTTCTCAGTTGTGTTTGCTTGCTCTTTTTTGTCGTTGTTTTGGTTGTCTTCGTGCTCGTGCCTTTGCATCTATTTCAAACTTCGTGTAGCCTTGTTGTAATGTCCCCATTTTTAAGCAAGTTCCTGCAGTTGACTTGGTTAGTTCACCATTGCGACCCTCGTGAGATGACAGTGGGATTCGAGGATCTCGGTTGTGGGGTTATAGACTTTTCAGCAGCCTATGTTGTGTTTTGGCTCCAATTGAGGGACTTACTATTTATAGTAAGTCAAATTGTTGGTTCTGATGAGCTCAATTGAGTTAGGGGAGTTGGGTGATGATCTCAGTTTTTATTTTGGGCTTCTAGTTTGGGCTCCAAGAATCTTGGAGGGAGCGTCTATTTATAGTAAGTTACCCTGTCAGGTTCATTCATCATCTTGCATCGTCAGGACCATTTTGGTGTTGTCAAATTTCAATTATGATGCTTCTTCAATTGTTTGCGCAAGACAGGTGAATTATTAATATTATTCATCTAAATACGTTGAGGTTGCTATTTTTGTTGGTATTGTTGGTCAGTCACCTTAGTATCATAGCTCATTGGAATTGGGACGAAAAGTTTTAAATCATAGAAACAAGAAACAGAGGCCTTGCATGTCAAAATATTAAGTTATGGTGGAAAAGGTCATTTTTTGAGCCAAAAGCAATTAATAAATTATATTAATGACACTTTATTATATTTTAGTGTTGTGTAGAGAAAATTTCTTAAGTAGAGTTCTTTCGAGAAACTGGTGCCATTTGGAGATTATAAATATGAGGACATTTGATGAGAAAAGCATCCAATTATTTGTTTCTCTCTACTTGTGCTCTTTGTGACAATTCTGAGTCTATGGTTTTGCACCCTTACTAAAGTATAAGGGTTTGTTCTGAGGTGTTCTCCATTGCTGAAGTATAGTGGAGATTAAAGTTGCGTATTCTGGAGATTGTTGGGTGTCTCTCCTACTGTATTTTTGTGTGGCTAAGGAGAAGTTTGCTGGTGGAGTTGTGTTTGAGAAAGTGAGGAATTGATTGGTGCATTTCAGACTATTGTTTCCTCCAAGGAGTCCACGTTTTTGGTATATTATTCATCTGCAACAAATCACTAAGGCTGGGACATCATTCTAGGAGGCTGGGCGTGATTCTTCTAGCGCCTGCGATTCTGATTTTGGGGTCTGCAGCCATCATTACCAGCTGCAATCTGAAATTGAGAGGGCGGTTGTAATTTCTGGCTTGTGTGTGGAAATTTGGGGATGTGATTGGGACATTGGAGGGTCACATGCTTAGAAGGGGCTGCTGGAGCATTTGTTGGGAGCCACGATCTGCCATTAAGACCTGTGGCTTGTATTTTATTGTTCTGCAATCACATTGGTTGAGTTGCCAACCCATTCTTGGATTGGGATCCATGCTGGGAGTGTAAGATTCTTGCTGCAAGTGTTTTAATAACTTTTTGGAGTGTCATTTGCTGCTACAGACGATTCCAGGTTCAGAATTATATTAAAAATTGTTTGTTGTTATTGCAATTTTCTTCAATAGATAGTGAATGGCTGGAACTACTTCGTTGAAGCTGCTTAGTATATGATCTGATTCATTTTCAGTTTTGCATTTATTATATATAATGAATGAGAATTATAACAGAAATAAATTTAAAAGGGCAAATATATTCCCAGCATCTTACATACACTAATAAATGAATTGCTCGCCAATTGTTTGACGAAATGTCAAACCTATCAACTTGTGGAGGAAATTATTGTTTGACTAGCCATAACTAGACAAGGTTATTACACTTGTGTTGGTTTGTTCTACTCTGCTTCAAGCCACTCTCATGCGACTTAAGTTGGCCTTGTGTTGGCTTTGCCTTCTCGCGTCTTCAACTTGCTTTCGTTCTCTCTATCACATCAACCTCCTTCACATCGGCCCCCTGCACGACTTCTCTCTACGGTGGTGGACTTTCCTTGATGGGCTCTACATTGGTTTTTTTCATGCCTGTGGCTCCCTCCCGCTTTGTCGTGTTTGTTTTGTTTTGGGCTTCCTGTGTCGTTGGACGTTGGATGCCTTGCTCTCACTTATTGCTTCTATTGTGCTCTTGTGGGCATTATGATTAGACACTTGTCAATTGTACTCTCGTGGTTTTTCTTTCCTACCTCTAGACACTTGTCAATTGTACTCTCGTGGTTTTTCTTTCCTACCTCTAGACACTTTTTCTTCTCGTGGTGTCTTTCTGGTGCTCCCGTGTTCTTTGTTTTGTTGTCGCATGCCTTTGTGGTTTAACTGCTCGACAATGTGATTGTTTTGTACTCCAGCTTCTACTAGTTTGGTTGTTTGATAGTGTGGTTGTTTCGGGATGGTGATTTCTTAACAAGCATTTATCTGATCGACAGCAATGACGACTTTTGTTTTTTTTTTTTTTTGCCGACTTTCTTTGGTTTTTGGCTCCCATTATGTCTATCTGCTACTTGGGTCCTAATAGTTTTCACCTCCTTTGTCCTTGCTTTTCTATCTTTGTTGGAGATGGCTGTTGTGAATGTTTCTTCTTCACAACAACACGATACTTCTAAATCCAACAACATGTTTAAGATGGAGGCTGAGAATCATAGCCTACACAACACGATTCAGTCCCTTGCTATGACTCTTTCTAGTCTACAACAGCATGTCACCTCCAATACCACACGTATTCACGAATTCTCTGCAACCTTTACCAATGAAATAGCAGGCATTAAGACACATATTTGCACCATTATTGACCACTTTGGGGATATCTTCACCATCAAGGATAAGTAGGCCGAAATCGTTGATAAACGAACCTCCCTAGTTTTGGAAACAAAATAGCAGATTAAATCTTGGGCCTCCATATGCAACAACACCAACACTCCACCTCTTTTTGGGGTTGAGTTGGTTGTTGAGGCAAAGTTCATTGATAAGCATGTTAGGGGCGTCTGGGAGCTTAACTTGAGAGTGTGAGGCCTTTCTCTCTCTTCCTCTAATGACCCCAGCTTGACTAGATACTCCTTCCTCAGTGACCAACTAGGCATCTCAAATATCACACTTGATAGGATTTGGGTTGGTTCAAATGGTACTCTTTTCGTCAAGTTCCTTTCATTATACAATTGATTGTGGGTTCTTGGAGTGAAGAGGAAACTTCTCTCTCGTCCTACTAAGGTTTATCTTGATGAGGATCTCATGAAGTCTCCAGTGGCAAGGCTGAAACACTATTGGGGTCTCATTGTGGAGGCTATGCGCAACGCAAAGTGGGCAATTATTCAGAACCTTAGAGTTGTTCTTCTTATTCCCCTCCCCGTGGGTGGGAATCGAGACCGGCCCTTAAGGCCAAATGACAGTCTCCACAGAAGTTGGACAAGAGGAATCCTCTCAATGGCTCCCTTCTTGTCAATTGTTTGAATGGCAATGACATTATTTGGTCCTTGCCAAGTCTATTTCAAGATGCTAATTCTGCAGATATTCTTGTTGTCACTGAGACTCGTGAGTGTCCTACCCATTCTTTACCTAGATTCATTGGGTACTAGTGGCTCTCTGTCTGTAGGGACAAGGTTAGAACTTCTAGTGGGGTCAGAGGTTTCGGTGGTGTTGCTTGCCTGATCCATGATCGTCTCTACAGTTCTAACTCAGTTGTCATTTTGATACTTTGGCCAGATCCGTGTGGATTCGTATTGGTCGTATTGCTCCGCACCACAAGAATATCTTCATTGATGTCTTCTATTTTCTGTCGGCCACCTCATCTTATACAGGACACGATGCAGATGATGGCGACCCTTTTACTGACTTACACAAAGATCTTCAGAGTCTTCTCCATGGCTATGGGTCTAACTCAATTTGTAACTCTGAGGCAGACCCGAGTGTGGTTGGTAAAAACTATATTATAGCCGACGGGATTAGTTAGTCTCTGAAAGGTTGCGTGACAGTTGAATCACCCTTTCAGGAAGTATATGTACATCATCCAAATGGAATTATGAATCATCATTGTAATTGCGATTGCATATTTGCTATATGAATAAAGTATCTTGTTTTGTGTTACATTCTAGTCTCTTAATGCGATAAATACCCGTTTACCCTATAAAATAAACATTTGGCGCCATTGTTGGGGACTACTAAGGAGCTTGTAGTGGAGAGCAAAGTTGAGCACCTGACACATGAAATAGTACAAATGTATCGGGAGGCATACTATGCTCTACGCAGGAGTGAGGCGGATCAAGTGGCAACAGTAAGGTCTCGGGAGGAGGCAGCTACTAGATTAGCCACAGTAGAAGCCAGTTTGGCCGCATAGCAAGGAGCTTGGGAGAAAGAAAGGGCAACACTCATTGTTGAGAGGGAATCGGAGAAGGCAACGTTTGTATCTCAGTTGGGGGATGCGAAGAGGGAGTCGAATGAAAAAGAGGTAGAGCTCTGGAACATTGCTGAGATGATGAAGAGAGCACTAGAGCTTCAGATGTAGGCCAAGATGGATTTGGATGCCTAGATGCAGTAGGTGCACGAGTTGCGGGCATAACTGAGTGAGCTACGGGCACAGAGGACGTCTACTACACCAGCCCTACGAGGGACACACCCCTCTTCTTCTTAGTTTGTTTTGAGTCTTTATGTACTTAGTAGCTAGTTGTCTCTATTTTGTCATCCAGAGACTAGTTTTCTTTTGGGAAGGATGATGTTGCTGGTAAAAACTATATTATAGCCAACAAGATTAGTTAGTGTCTAAAAGGTTGCGTAACAATTGAGTCACCCCTTCAGGAAGTATATGTACATTATTCATATAAGTAGATTGCATATCTGCTTATATGAATAAAGTATATTGTTTTGTGTTACATTCTAGTCTCTTAATGCAATAAATATCCATTTACCCAGTACGGTAAACACAGAGCAGCTTGGGTCTTTAGCATTTTTTGAAGAAGAGCCAAGGAACTCTCACAAGTTATAGGCGTCATCTCCATTTTTTTGAGGTTATTGATTTGGTAATTCTCAATGGGCCCCACTGTTTTCCTGATTTTAGGGATCTTCACCTATTGGCCCCATTGTGGGGGTGTGAATGTTGTGGATTATGCTCTCTAACATGCCTACTGTGTCCCCTCCATTAGCCACTTCATTGTCTCCCGCCTCCCCTTAGCTGATCAAACCTTGCTCAATCTCTCCCTCTGCATCTCTTTGCCTCCCTCCCCTCGCCATGTCAGCCCTCACCCGTACCTCCTTTCAGTTCTCGGAGAGCAACTGCAACCTCTTTACCCTCCATCTTAGGTGGCTCCTTCCACAGGCTTCCTTCACAAAGTCCATTGATGCCTCTTCCATGTTCAATCTTTTGGTTTCCGCACTTTGAGATAAGCCCTCCTCTCCATCCCCGACTGCACTAGTCCCTTCTACCTCAACCCTATACAAAGGAACACCTACCCTATGAACTAGTGGTTTGATGATGAATGCAAGTCCTTCCACCATCTAATTTGTTCAGCCTTCACCTCCCACTCCTCATCCTTCATCTCACTGTCTCTCCTACTGCTGCCTTCTTCATCACAAGAAGCGGTTGTTCGTTTCATTCCAATGTTAATTCCTCTATGCCTCCCTCTTGCATTCCCCTGAGCTCTTTAGGTGCATGTTGTTCCCTTGTCACCCCCCCTCCACCTTGGACCACAGCTCCTTAGTCTCCCACACCACTACTCTTTATGACATCCCCAGTCATCCTTCCCTCTACCTCACTCCCTCGGCCCACTGTCACCTCTTCACATTCTCTAGCATTCGTGAGGCTATCAAATCCATGAGTTGGAACAGGATTGTGGATGAGGAAGGGTTCTAGGCAGAACTCTTCAAGCTTGGCTATACAGTTTTGGGCTCCTTCCCCTTTGTGCTCTTTAATAGTGATTTTCATGGGTTTTCCTGATTCTTGGGCAAGACACATTATCTATCCTATTCATAAAGTCAGTTCGGTGTCCAACCTTGACAACTACAAGACTATCATGGTTGGGCACACTTTTTCCAAACTCTATGCTATTGTGCTGAACACTATCTTATCTAGAGAGCTTGACGGACAAGCTTGTTGTGCGAGAGGTGTAAAATGCCCAGCTAACCTTGGACTGAGATGCTGAAGTGAACTTGTTTATTTCTTAACAATATAATATTTTTCTGATTTTCTAAGCGAATTTCAGATTGTTCAAATGAACAAATAACTTAAAGAAATAACAGATATTTATTTGGGATATTATCACTTCATAGAAATTTCGGAACAACAAAGATTTAATTGGAAAACTTATGACAAGAACCTAGTATTTTAATATGAGTGTTGCAATGTTGTTGTTCAATTACACATTGGCAAAAACTTCTTCAATATCTCCAGACATTGAAATGACTCAGCAACAATCACGTCCAAGATGACAGCCACGTCCAAGATGAATTGGCAGTCAGCCATCCAAGGAGAATTATGTTTAACTTCAGGATGTATTTGCTAGTTTCACTCCCGCACTATTTGAAGGTGTCAGCAGTCAATTCCAATCCCAAGTCGCAAGCTATGGTTGCTCACGTGAATGAAAGTAGGGTCCTCACGTGTATACCAGTAGACCGCAAGTCTCACACAATGTCACACGTCCTCCAAACAAAATGCAGATTGCACAATCAGGCAGCAGGGTCGTATTCTATGTATTAAACCTATGATAAATACCCTCATTCCAATGTTGCCCAACTTTGATAAATTGGAGTCCAAGCTGGTATAATTTCTTAGACTTCAGAACCCTCACGTTGCTTCAGAATGACAATGGTCTGCCACCAAAATCCTCAATCAAATTCCACTTCAGTTGCTTCAAACAATAGCAATTGATTAACCTTACAAATGTTTGCCTCCTTAGCCACAATGAACACAGTAAGAGAATTTGATAATTGTTTACCTCAACACAATTATCACTGAAAACTCAAAATTTCTTAAAACCTTTAGGCAGTTGATATGAGCAAATAAAATATAATCAAGATGCCTTTCTCCTCGAAATGAAGTCATAATTATAAGACCTTGTGCAACCTGGCTTCACCTTGACACTTCTCACTTAAACCTTGCTTTATAATATAAAGTCAAAATACTGTGTATTAAAAGCACCATAATTAATCACCAATGCATTAAATAATCATTAAGTCCCACTATAATTGCAATAAATATGATTTCACCGAATCAATTCAACTGTAGCCCAAAAGCAAAAAGAAAAATAACCAACATTGTCAGAACCACCTTGACCAAAGTAGAAACTGGCCAAAAGTGACTTACTATTTTAAGTACAAAAATAGAAAATCCGTATCAAAGACCCCCAAAACCAAACGTCAACTCACAAGGATCACGCTAATGAGCTGACAAAATCCAACCTCTAGGAACCTCCTAAATCAGGGACATCACAAGAGGTTAGGCCGGTTTCACATCAATTTTTAGACTATTGACCATATTTTGACTCTACGGGCTATCATTGAGGCTTGGCACCGCTCGATGAAAGTCTACTAATGCTTTATAGATTTTCGTAAAGCTTTTGATTTTGTTCCCCACGAGGCACTTTTTCAGCAGCTTAAAGACATTGGGATTTCTGCGACTCTCCTAGCGGCTATTATGAGATTATACGAGACTGTGGTAGGCAGATTTAGGACTCCCCAAGGGTTCTCTGACCCAATTCTGAGCACCATTGGGGTGAAGTAAGACTTCCCTTTCTCTCCCACCTTATTTGGCATATACAATGAGCTTGAGGCTTTCCTCCAAGATTCCTTGCTCCCCAACGACAATTGTTATTTGCACCACATCTTGATCTCCATTCTCTTATTTGTTGATGATGTAGTTGTGTTGGCCTCTTCTCCAGAGGGTCTTCAACAACATCTTGATGGGTTAGCCTCCTTCTATGACTTGAGATAGTTGTGAACATGGGGAAGACTCGAGTGATGATCTTTAATTTCCTGAAGACCTCCCATCTTCACTTCTATTTTCACGGTCATGAGATCAAGATTGCTTTGTCGTACACTTATCTTAGGGTCATGTTCTTGAGTCCTCGCTTCAGCATGAGACCTACCATGCATCCCAAAGTCAACAAGGGTCTTGGCTCCTTAGCTATGCTTGAGAGATAGTGCTTCAAGCATCACTTTTAGGACACTATGTCCAAGTTGTCACTTTTGGACTCCTTGATCAAACCAGCTATGCTCTATGGCTCTATTGTGTGGGGGGCCTCTCTCTTCGACACCAATTGAACCTATATTGAGAGAGTTCAGATCCCTCTCCTTCGGCGCACTATCAAATGTCATTAATCTACTACTCACAGTATTATCTTGGCTAAATTTGGTGCTCATCCCTTTAGAGTCAGAGCCATCTTGGACCTGGTCTATTTCCTTCACCATCTTTGGGGTTTCGCGGATTCTGTTGATGGACATCACAGCTACTCTTACTTGGCCTACTGCTCTTTTGCAACTATTGTTGGTTCTATCCCTAATGGTCGAGCCCATTGTTGGTACACTTAGGCTTCTACCTTATTGAGCTTGATTGGGACCAATATTGTGTTGTCTTGCATTTTGTCAACACAAAATGTGGATAATAGTGCAAAACTTTTTCAACTTAGTTACACATTTCTCTAAGATAGTTCAATATTTGATTGGACAAAAATGATCAATCAATCGACCCCAATTTGCATAATAAATCCTTTTACTAAAGGCTTTAGTCAAGTCCTTTTTGTTTTTCATTTAATTAAGCTTGTGCTTGATTTTTGAAGCCTTCAATGTCCTTTCTCACATTTTTTAGTGTGTTTGTTTGCTTTTGGTCTTTTGGTTTTGTTCAATCCCTTGCTTTCGGTTTTTCCTTCAGTTCGGTATACCTTAGGGTTTAATTGGACTTGGCAGTCAAAAGATATAACCATTTAGGTGCCCAAAAGGTGGACTCTAGATGCAATTGCACATTTAAAATATCATGTTATATTTTAATGTCGACATTCATTTTTTGAAAAATATAACATTAATTGACTTTATGTTATGTTTTTTAATTACTTTATCACTTAAGTGACTATAGAGCACTTTATGTTTTATTTTCAAGTTGAGTTGCTTTATTTTTTTTTAAACATCTAAGTTAAATATTAATTTTTGAATAATATTTGCACATGATATATAAACTATATAGTGTAAATATTATTTTTGACCCAATTAAGTAATATTGACTCAAAATCAATTTAAAATGTGCTTAATTGGTCTTTTACGTTATGCAAACTCAACTTACATGTCTTTTACATGTTTTTATGCAAATGCATTCCTTGAGTGTGATTTGCACTAGAAATGCATGTAATGGACTTTCTAGAGTCCATTTGCATGAAAAATCAACTTTACATGTAAATCACTTTACATGTAATTGGATCTTGAGAGTGTGATTTGCACTAGAAATGCAATTTATGGACTTCAGCAAATAAAAAGTGAGTTTTCAAAACATGTAATGGACTTCTTACAGTCCAACTTGCATGTAAAAGACATTCCAGCCAAAGCATCACATGCAATGCCCTTCTAGAGTTCAATCTACACTAGAACATGTAAAAGCTAAGTTTTTAAAAACATGTAATGGCCATCCAAGGGTGCGATTTTTATGGAAATGGCCTTTTACACATTAAGTGTGACATCTAATGCCCTTGGGAGAGTGCGATTTGGCATTTTAAAACATCTAATTGCATCCTAAGTCCATGTTTTTGGCTTCCAAGGCCAAAATTGCCCAATGCATGTTACATGATACATATTTTTAAAATATGTAATAGCACATGGAGAGTGCGATTTGCATTTTTGGCCAATTACATGCAATTTAATACGTGTTTGGGCATGAAGAATGTGATTTTCCTTCTCAACCTCCAAATGCATATTTTTAAAACATGTAAAGGCTCCAAGAGAATGCGATTTGGCATTTCAACACATGCATTTGCTATTGGAGACCACATATTTTCCTCCTAAAGCCAAAAACACCCATGCTCATGCAAGGCAAGGACACGTTTTTGAAGAAAAACACCCAGATTTCTCCATTTCAAGCTATGAAATCCATCACAAGGGGGGCATTTTTGAGTTCTAATGTATACACATGCATTTGGGCCTCATGATTTTGCATATCCAAGCCAAAAATGACCAAGATTTTTGCTTGAAAAAGGCACATTTTTGTTAAAAACGCCCAGAAATTAGTGTTTTTAGCCCATTCAGAAGAGGCGTTTTGGGTTTTGGATGCATGATTTGTCATCCCAAGTCCATGTTTTTGCTCTATTTCTTCAAAAACAATTCATTTACATGCATTTGGAGGGCACATTTTGCCCAAAACTGTTCCAAAAGATGCATTTTATCAAAAACGTTTTGCATTTTGAGGTTCTGAAGATTATGTTTTTGGCATTTGCATACAAAAATGCCTCATTCATTGACCAAGTAAGATCACATTTGCAAGCATTGAAATAGTCAAAGAGTTGTTCAGAAAATTCGAAATTGAAGAAAAGTCTTTCATTTCAACTTCTTCCTTTTCCACACTTGGCTCTTTGATCTCTAAGTAGACATTTTCAACTTTATTTGTCTATTCTTTCTTACTTTGCTATTTTGTTGCATATTTTGGCTTATCATTGTACACTTGTTCAAAGACATGCCATGTATTTTACAAATTTCCTTTAAATAAGATGAAAACCTCTATTTTCAAATGCTTGAAATTTCCCCAAACTCCAAATTCAAAATTGCATAGAGGAGAGAAACTTAATAGTTGTCAAATTTGAGTCAATAACCAAAGGTATGTTTTTTTCTTTGTGCATGTTGTTTGCTTGCTGTTTTGATTTCATTTCTTCAAAATGGTAAAGGATTCTTTCCCAAGAATGCAAGAGCATATCACACCTTTCACTGTCCACCTTTCCATGCAAATGCATCACGTCTTTCCATATTTCACCAACACATGTCAAGGCATATTACGTCCATTTCCCAATATATGCAATTACATTCCATCTTCCATCCGCATTTCCATGTAATTTCATCTTTCAAACCCAATTACATGTAATTACATCCTTCGAACCTAATTACATGTTTACATCAAGTGTTAGTTACAAGTATATCTCTTTATATGTAATTACATCTAGAGAACCCAATTTTGGTAAAAGGTCACTCTTTAAATACCAAAGTCATCATTTGTCATTTACACATCCATATGCACCTAGATGGCATTCTTGGCTATACAAATAAAAGCCCATCATTGCCCAGTGCAATCCACCCTTCAGAGTCTGATTTTGGCACTTTTCGCCCAAATACATATGCTTCCAATTCATTTCCAGCCATCATATGTGTTTCATAAGTATCTAATCCATACTTTGAACACTCATCCCTTATGGATTCATCATTGTAATTCAAATCCCAAGGTGTTCATGGATCCAATCTCATTGGGAGATGTTTTCATCTTCATGTCATGACGCACTTTTCAAGATATGTCAAAACTCCTTCAAAGAATAGAGACATCCTGTCAAGGCATGCTTTGAAACAAAAGAAGCAGTATTCATTTGGTCTCCATTTTACCAATGGTTGCCTGTGAACCTAAGTTCGTGTGGAAATGCACCAAGCACTTTGCTTCGAAAAAAAAGTTAGAGGTGTTGATGGAAAGTTGTTTTGATTTTACATCCGAACACCATCGAGAAGGTTTTCAAAGTGTCAGAGACTCCAGAATGTGCCAATATACAAAGGAGAATTTACAACAACTCGAACAAGAAAAAGCTTGATCACATCAATTTTTCAAATGACAACTAGAAACTCATCAAAGAGAATGCAATGTTGCAGAATACAGGAATCCACGATCCCTCGATCTTCATGAAGTACAAGGCTTTTGTTGATAGTCTATAGGATTGATTCATTCAGAATCAACATTTTCTTTAAGTATTTTCCATCTTTGTAAATGCATAAGATGGATTGCATGTAATCCAATCGCATGTAACTTAAATGCATGTAATGCAGTCGCACATAATCCGATTACATGTCCTTCAGACATGTAATCCAATAATTCTTCTTTCCTAGTTAGACTTGGTCAAAGTGGTTGAGTTGCTCCCACTTTTTCCTCCTTTTTCTCATTTCTTTTTCTATATAAGAAGTGCCCCCCTTATTGTAAAAAATCATATTTTGTTGCATGCAAGAAAGCTTTGTCAAACTTGTGCAAGCATAACTTTGATTGTGTAGTACCAATTTGGAAGAGAAGTGAATAAAAAGAAGGAATTGGATTCGAAGCTTTGACTGGAAGCAATTGTGATAGCACAAATTGGAAGCTTTGATTGTAATTTGTGCGTTTGGTCTTTGATTCATGTTATTATTATGTGTTCAATAATAGAGCATAGTGATTTAAGAAGCAATCAAAGTTGAAGCTTTGACTTGGAGTGATTGTGGTGATACATGGACTAGAAGCTTTGACTATAACTTATATTACCATCTCAAATTCATGAAAATTAGTTAGAATTCCCCTACTTCTTGACGTCTTTGCACCCCAATGGTAGAGATTTTTCTTATAGAATAGCTTAAAACTAAAAATAAGTTATAGAATAGAAATCATACACTTCTGGAAGTCTTTGGTAGTGTTTTAGCTTATAAATTAGAAAAACAAGACTTAGAACCAAATTGGTACACTTTCAATCAGCCCTAGAGTTGGTGTGAGTTTATCAGTATTATCGTTTCCAACTATTGGATAGAAGTGTAGTTAGAGATTTCATCTTGTCCATTACTCGCTTTACGGCTAAGTGGATTCTTTCCTAAAAGTTAAGAGGAAAGAATATTGGTAACACCCCTTACAAAAATCTTCCAACTTCTTACTTACCTTAAGTTGCTCCAAGGAATGGTGAGAAGGGGGAGAACCTTCTCTTTAAGGTAATAGAGACTTTGTCTCATACGTTGTGGCTAGTCTACCTATTTTACAATTGAATTTGAACAAACTGTCAATTGCAAAATATCCACCCAACAGATTGATCATCTCCCCCCCTTCCAATACTCCCTTGATGCTCCTACCCACCTTCCCTCACAACAAGAGTTGAACAAACATGTTAGACTTGACATCAATAGTACATTACCATGACCTGGTGCGACCCTTCGGGTGGTCTTCGACAGAGGATGGTCTTTTATGTTGAGCACTTTCTGGATATTTAGGACAAGGTCATTGTATGCCCATCCTACCTATCTCGACGTTGGAGCCACGCTCTCCAAATCTCCTTGGGTTCCTTCCGCATCGCCTCCCACCGGCTCTGCATCCAGACTAACCACCATAATGGCAAAATTGACCAGGTCAATCACCTTTGTACCTTGGCTAAGGTCAAGACCAATGTTACAGGACTCGGTGAGTCCCAAGGTGAGCTAGGCAAAACGAGGCAAAAGGCCTCTTGACTCAGACTCGGCCGAGTCCTAACCGAGTCTTGGTTGACTCGGTTACTTGTTGAGTCTTGTCAACTTGACACGACTGACGATCAGGGTCCAAAAAGGACCCAAAAAAAGTTTTTAATGTTTTTGTTTGGTATGTAAATCATAAGACCTAAAAAGGAAACACAAAGAATATAGAAAGAAGAAGGTTGATGATATAAGCAGGGTGGAACACAGAGGTTGATGATCTTGTCTTCGGTGATGAAGACTTGGAGTGGGTTGGTCAGGTGAATCGAGAGGCAGAGGTAGTGGCAATGGCAGGAGAGGAGGCTAGAGCACGAGGAGACCTAGTGCAGGACCCTGAGGCCAAGAATGATGGATCCAACTCTGATGATGAGGATTATGAGGATGAGTATGAGGATGAGGAGGATGATCATGATGAGCATGTCACTAAGGTTCAACCTTAATAAAGGGAGAGATGATGGCTCTAGAGTCTTCCATGACCTATCTTAGGCATATTCGTAGGAAGACATAGGCCACTATGAGCCTTTCTTTTGATATATGTTTTGAACTTTTGATTCCATGGATTGCATAATCCATGGATATTTTAGATATTTGACAGTTACACTATATTTCAGATTTCTATTATGTTATTCAGTTTAACTTTAAGTAATTTCTTTAAAAAAATCGCATTTATACTTACGTAATCTACGAAAAGTTGTATATGTGTCCAAAGTAACTTCTATTTATCTCAATTATTGTGTATTGGATGTTAATTGGCTAAATGATGGATGAAAGAAACTTAAAATCCTTAAAAATCTTTGACTTTCATGGGTTTTTTAATTTGCTAAGTCCAGTCACCGAGATTGAGTCTGAGCCCAATTTGGGTCTGACTGAGTCAAAGTCGAGTCTGAGGCTAGTAACACTAGTCAAGACTAAGACCAACTTTATCTTCTACTACCCCACCTATTACGAGATCAAGAGGAGGTTTCACTGTGTTAATGCATGTAGCTTCGGTTTGACATTACTATGATAAGCACATACGTATGTATATATGCACAACAACATGATGCACATGTTGTTATGCATATATGCATACGTACATGTTGTTGTACCTTACACAATTTGCTACCTATGAGATATATATATGTTCCGAGATCATTGAGGCATGATCGAGATTATTTTTGGTTCCTTTGATGTTTAGACCATGATCGATCTATCCTTTATATTGGGCCGCAGATGTAATGATTGGTTATACATTTAATCATTGTGTTTATGACAGTAACTAATTATGAGTATTAGTTAACAATGAACGAGTGTGAAAATGAATGTCCATGTCTCCAATTGGAGACATGGACATTCATCCCCACACCCCTTATGTTGGTATTTATCCAATCTACCCGATATAATCTTGGCATCGAAATCTATTAATGCAAGCACTCCAAAAGGATTGAAGATAATTCTGAGTTTGATATACTTCATTTATGTTATTACTGCACTCACGTTTGCAGATTCTAGAAGCGATTCAAAACATTGGTGTTATTGTTTGTACCTGCAACAAAAATTCTGCAATCAATTAACTCTAGTAATAAACTTTACATGGTATCAGAGCTTGGCTAAGGAAAGATCACACTAAGTTTATAAGGATCAGATTTTACTTCAAATAAAAGTCCTCTCTCTCTCGAAAAAGATGACAAACACAATGAGATTCGAACATCACCTTGGAAGTGTTGATAACTTCAAACCTTGGAAACTTCAATTAATGATGTTAAAAGAAAACAAATTGGAATCATTTGTAAGAGAGGACAGAGAGGAACCTAAAGATGATCCTAAGAAATCAAAATGGATCGAGAAAAATGAAAAGGCTATGAAGATAATTGTGGATGTTGTTCAAGACCACATAGTACCTATTGTGGCAAAACATACCATAGCATATCGTATGTTTCGTGCTCTTGAAAATGCATTTATAATCAATAATACAAGCAAAAACTTGCTCTTAAAAGGCAAATGAATAATGGAAGCATGAATAAAGGAAAAACTATAAATGTTTTCTTTATGAGAACCACATATTTGAGAGATCAATTATCTGCACTTAGTTATGAAATTGAAAATCAAGAATTATCCTTAATAGCATTAGGACTTCCAAACTCCTGGGAATCCTTTGTACAGGGTATAAGTGCTAGGTCTAAAATCTCTAAACTAGATCATTTAAGATCAGATTGTCTTCAAGAAGAATCGAGATTAATGATTAAGGGAAAACACAAAACCCTAGATGAAGATGTTCAAGTTTTTAATCCAAATGCTCATAAGAAAGGAAAGAAGAAAAACAACAAAAGGAAAAGAAATTTTCATGGAAAAGGGCAATCAAAACAGAAGAAAGACTTGTCCAAAATCCAGTGCTTCAGATGTGATCTATATGGACATTATGCAATAAATTGTCCTGATAGATCTAAACCTCAAGCATCTTTTGCAAAATCTAAGAAGTCAAATGAAGGCAATGAATATGAGAAATATGCCTTCTATTCAGCATTATCGAGCCAGTTATCAACCAAAAGGAATACATGGATAGTTGACAGCGAGTCTTCTAGACACATCACTGGATATCAAGATAACCTAGAAAGCATGCAAATAGAAACAAATGAAGAAGTTACAATTGGTGATGATTATACACACTCAGTAAAAGGAATTGGACCTACACCATAAAATTGAAATCTAGAAATTCTATTTAACTTTCTAGAGTTCTTTATGTACCAGGTCTTAAGAGGAATTTAATATCTATATCTGCACTTGAAGATGATGGTTTTAGAATCACATTCATGGGACAGAAAGTACTAGCATGGCCTAGAAATTCAACCATTAAAAGGGCTCTAACAATAGGAGTAAGACAAGGACTCTTATATGAGCTATGTGCTAAGACAAACCTTGTACTTGTACATGAGACATCAAATTCAAATGAAATATGGCATAGAAGATTAGGTCATATCAACTTCCGTGCTCTAACATCAATGGAGAAGGTAGTAACCGGAATGCCCAAGTTAAAACATATTCACAATGAATCATGTAAAGGTTTTGCCTTAGAGAAAAACACTAAAAAGCCATTTCCTCATAGTTTGAGCAAAACTAAAGAAGTGTTGGAACTAGTACATTCTGATCTATGTGGGCCCATGTCTATACCTTCTATAGGAGGATTCTTGTATTGTTTGACATTTATTGATGATTTTTAAAGGAAGACATGGATATACTTCCTTAAATGCAAAGAATCTGAAGAGATTATCTCTAAGTTTAAAGAATTCAAAACTATCACTAAGAACTCTGGTAAGATCATTAAAGTTCTGAGAATAGATAATGGGAAGGAGTATACTTCTAATATATTTAAAGAGTTCTGCAAACTCACTGGGATTAAAAGAGAGTTCATAGTCCCTTACAATCCTCAACAAAATGGGGTTGCTAAAAGGAAGAACAAAACTATTGTAGAAGTTGCTTGGACTATGATTTTTTATCAAAATTTGAGTATGTCCTTCTGGGTTGAAGCATCCAACACTACAATCTATATTCAGAATAGATGTCCTCACTCACATTTGAACAATAAGACTCTTAAAGAAGCATTTTGTGGAAAGAAACCTGACATCAATCACCTAAGAATATTTGGATGTCATGTATATGTTCATGTACCTAAGGAGAAGATAACTAAGTTAGAACCTTCTGGAAGAAAGGGTATTCTCACCGGTTTTAGTGAAACAATAAAAGGATACAGAGTCTACATACCTAGACAAAAACAAATAGAACTAAGGAAAGATGTCATCTTTGAGGAAGACATTGCTTTCGGAAGAGCCAAAACCTCTGATGAACTAGATACATTTGATGTATCTCTAGAAGAGATTCCTGCTCTAGAGATTCAGAGGGAATTCCCTGAAGAGACTTCAATTGAAACTGAAATCCTTCCAAAGGCTCAAGAAGAGAGTCTTGATCACTCTAAAAGGCCACTTGGGGCAAGAAAAATAATACAGGAAGGAGATGGATTTGCAGCCCCTTTAGGAACCTTCCAAGAAAGCAAGAGACCTAGAAAGTTGACATATAATGCTTTCTTGTGTGAGAGCTTGAATCCTAAACCTTCTAGTACTTCTGAAGAACTTAAACATCAAGCTTGGAAAGACACCATGGTGGAAGAATACCAGTCTATACTAAAAAATGATGTTTGGGACATAGTTCCGAGACCTAAAGAAAAATCTGTTGTGACTTCAAAATGGCTCTTCAAAGTTAAGTATGTTGCAGATGGCAGCATTGAAAAACATAAAGCTCGTTTTGTTGCTAGAGGTTTTTCTCAAAAGGAAGGAATTGACTTCGAAGAAACCTTTGCACCAATTGCCAGGTACACTTATGTTAGAGCTATAATAGCCATCATAGCAACCAAAGGTTGGAAAATGCATCAAATGGATGTAAAAACTGCTTTTTTTAATGGAAAAATAGAGGAAGAAGTATACCTGGAACAACCAGAATGATTTGTAACTCATGATGTTGCTTCTCATGTTTGTAAATTGAAGAGGGCTCTATATGGACTTAAACAGGCTCCCTGGGCCTGGTATGAAAGGATTGACAAATACATTTTAAGTCTTGGATTCACCAAGAACGTGGCTGATCCAAATCTCTACTTCAAGGTAACCAAAGGTGATATGCTAATTCTAATTCTTTATGTTGATGATCTTCTAATTACAGGGGAAGAACATCTCATTAATCAGTGTAAGAAAGATTTGGCTTTTGAATTCGAAATAAAAGATTTAGGAATTCTTCATTACTTTCTTCGTTTGGAAGTACGTTAGAAGTCTGGTAATATCTTTCTACATCAAAAGAAGTATACTATTGATATTTTGAAAAGATTTGGAATGTGGGACTGTTGACCTATGTCTACACCTATGGAAACCAACCTTCACAAGCTAAAGGAAGCAAGTGCTAAGTCCAGACTAGTTGATCCCACCTTATACAAACAAATAATTGGGTCCTTGGTATATCTTGTAAATACTCGACTCAATATCTGTTATGCAATGAATGAATTAAGTCATTTCATGTGTGAACCTTTTGAGATTCATCTTGTTGCTTTGAAGTATATATTGAGGTATCTTCAAGGTACTATTGGGTATGAACTTAAATATGAAAATATCAGCTTGGAGTTACATGAATATACTGATTTTGATTGGGCCGGAAGTGTAAAGGCACATCAGGGTGCTGCTTCAGTTTAGGATCAGCCATGATTTCTTGGATTTGTAAAAGGCAAGCTTCTGTTGTGCAAAGTTCTATTGAGGCAGAGTATATTGCAGCAGCTATGGAAGCTAGAGAAGCAGTGTAGCTTCGGAAGTTGTTTTCTAACTTGTTTGGTGAACCTATGAAACCTACCACTATTCACTATGATAACCAAAGTTGCAACAAGTTATCTCTGAATCCGGTATTTCATGATAGATCTAAGCATATATAAATTCCTTACCACTACATAAGAGACATGGTGGAAAGAAGAGCTATTCAATTAGAATCTATTAATATAGGTGATCAAACAGCTAACATTCTCACCAAGGCTCTCCCTAAAGTGAAAGTTGATCATTTTAGAAAGAAACTTAACTTGATTGAAATGTAAGTTTATGAGATTGAGTCTCAACTTTGTAATTTTGTATTTGTTAGAAGTTGTAATCTTTCCTTGGTGTATTTATAAACCAAGGTTAGACCTCCTTTATTTATTATTATAATATATTAGGATATAAGCCAAGGTATCCTAATATATTTCTTTTTTGTCCTTTTTCCACTACATCTTATTTTGTCATCTAGTGGAATATGTGAGGATAAATATGTATTGTAATTTCTAATTTTAGATTATTCCTCCTTAAGAGGAATCTCACACTTGGCCTCACACACATATGAATGGTGGCATTCATAGAAATGGGAGTTACATTCTAACTCCTCTCTCTCATCTCTATTTAAGAGATGACCCTCTTCTCTCATTTAACGATGAGGTTTCTTCCTCTTCTCATTATTGTATGAGCAATTACTCTCTTGCTCTCTCTCTTTTTCTTAGGCTTTTCATGCCTCATTCATAATGTCACAAGGGGTTTTTTTTGCTTTCCCCTTTCCAAATATCTTGTCTCATGGTGTTGGAGCTTGAAGCTTTCTCTCTCCTATTTTATGGTAATATCTTCTCATGCATTTACTCACTTAGATTCTTTCCTGGTATTGCTTATTTACAGATTTCTTTTTCCATTTCTAACATGGTATCAGAGCAGTTTAATCTTTGTTTTGAGTGTTTGCATGAAGGTACGATTCGAAGGAGACTCTTGAGAGAGATTTCACTAATTTCTTCTTTAATCTTTTTAAGATGGAAGAAATTGAATTTTTTTTGGATTTGGCTGGTTTACCGCCAAATCCGTTTAACTTTTGTTTGCTCTAATTTGTGCAGGTTACTTCTTATTTTCTATTAGTTTTTTATCTAACCCCCTTTGGAAGGCTTGCCGCCAAAAGGTTTTTCCTTATTAGCAACTCTGTGCTCTTTTGATTATAAGTTGAGCAATGTTGTGGCGGTACTTGCAGTGTGCGTTTTAGGGGTTTGGGGGATTTGTGTGGCAGGCCTTGGCTTGAATTGTATGCTGTGAAATTTGTTGTATTCTATTTGTGTCGTATTTTGCGGAGTTGAGTTGTGTTGCTTAAGCCGAAGTAACCCGAGTTGGCTATTTTCCAGCGTCAATTTGTGTAGATTGATTGCCTTTGCCGTCCAATTTTCTCCTCTTAAGATGGCTATGCGCTGAGGTGCGTCTCTTGCAGCGCTGTTTTCATTTTTGATTTAAAGGTTTCGATGCCGATGACTCTTGAGGCTCTCTCCGTAGAACAAACTACTTCACTTCAACTCAAGTAGTCCTTTCAACGAGTACCGGTCACAAATATCATAGAAGGTTCTCGGTGTCTGTTGGTAAGGAAGGGTTTCGGAAGCCCTTTGGAAGGACTCGCTTGCCTAAAGTTAGACTGAGGCTTGGTGTTTTTACCATCTCTGGAGATGGTTTCTGGTCGCATTTGACGCACAGAATTTGTTTGATCGGATCTGGTTATAGGAAACCTGATGTTTTGGATGCCAATATAGATGTTTTCAAGGGGAAACTAACTGCTGCCAAGGGTGGTGAAAATTCAATCGGCCAGAGATCTTGAAGACCCCTTCCTGATCAGTTCCCCGCCAACTGGATACAGAAAAATAAACATAACTCGATTTGGGATTCCAACTGAGAGCGGAGCTGTTGAATAAGGACTCCCCACCCTCATAACGACCCTGGTGAAAACTCAAACCCTTTATTTGAGTATTAGGTTGTTGAACATAATTCTCCAATGGTTTTGACGCAGGAACGAATTCTGAGCAGTAATCTGCGTACAATTTATCCTGATCTTGAGCCTTCACAGTAGTTTGCAGGATCAGCAGAAAACAAAAAGGGCTGAAACTAAAGAATTTCTGAAGGAATAAGCCAAGTTTGAGCTCGAATTGAAGGGTAAGACATGGTGAAGCCTACCCATGATTCAGAATTCTCACAAAACGGTCTAAATGGGGAAGAATTGCAGGTGTTCCAATCACTACATTCTTCATATTCTAAACATGATTAGAACTATGCTTTTTCGTCTTTTCATGTCTGGACGTTTTAAGTTTCTAATTTTGTCTCTTGCATGTTTAGAATATTCTCTGTGCAATTATTATTTTCTGTTTTTTTTTTAAAATAGATCATTGCTCATCTTTTCTTGTCTTTTCATGCAAGACTCTTTTTCTTTTTTAAGCTCTTGACAGAAGCATCAAAAGCATCATTTACTTTTATTATTGCCTCTTGTCAACCTATTTTTGGCTTGAAATCATTCATTGCCAGACAAGTGCAATATTCTATTTTAAATCTCTCTTACTCATTACAAGCTTTTATTCAAACTTTTTTTAGAAAAGTTTCTTAACTCTTTTTAGTATATTCTTATCTGCCAGATCTGCACTCTATCATTAATTACTAAGTTTTTTTAGTTATATCTTTCTTAATGTTTTATTTCGAAAAAAAAATCTTTTTGAATCACTTCCAATCTTGAAGGCATAGTATGAGAAAAATGGGGAGATCTTTTCTTGCCCCATGACTTTATGTTTTTATTACTTTGAGGTTATATTTTTGAATCAAGGTAAATATTGTGACTTTTTATAAATTGTGACTTTCCAAAATATTAAGTATGGAAAGGTGATTATTTTCTTTAACCAATCTATTTTCGTATATTTATTTGAGTATATATGGGGGCCCACATATATGCCCAGATAAATATATAATTTATGACTATAATGATTCAGAAATTAATATATACCTTTGCAAAATGAATTTAATACTCATGTTTACCCTCAATGGAGTTTTATACGTGATATCTATATTTAGTTGATCTTCCTTAAATCATTTTACTTAATTGGATTATGAGTAATCTTACACTATTGCCTTCATTATTTAATGATTTGATTTTATTGATATATCTGCACATGGTTGCAGTTTTATGCTTTTATAGCATCGTTCTATGCCCATGTTGGCACTTTATGGTTTTATACCATTGATCTACATGATTTATATGATATTTGTTTTGAGTTGCATAGGGAGCCAATTTTTTCAAGGTTAACTATGTAGGTACCCTCAATATAACTGATACATAGTTTCCTTATCTGGCCCATGGAGTATCCCTCCATCCTATATTGGTATGCACTCATTTTATATGGAGTTTCCCTCCATGTTGTTCCATTTTTGTTCCTCCATGAAGAGGATGCTATTATTGGAGTTTTCCCTCCAAATTCAAATGATTTGATCCAATTTGAAGGCAATATGTTGTTATATCCTCATAATCCATTCTTTTGATTATCCTAACAAAAATCATGATAATTCTACTTTGATCAGCATGTCTCTCATTTATGTTATTTTCATATATTAATGTGATAATGATCTGCATACTTTATTGCTTAGATCATGAGTCATGCATGTTATGGAGCGACGCCCCCATTGCTTGCAGTGGGATGATTCATTAAGTGGATTGTCTATATCCACATGATTGATGCAATGTTGATGCACATATCATTAGTTGGCCTTGTTTGTGGTCATTTGTGCATTAGTATAATATTCTTTTCATGAGAGCATTGATTAAGCTTTTTACTCAATTTGTCCTTGTTGACAATATTTTGAGCATATACTTTATCTTGATATCAGGTAATCTCCATTGTTTTGTGGTAACATGTTTTACTCATTGTTTCTCTATGAGAGTTTTATTATCCTTATTCAAAAGGATTTCGAATTTTCATATATGATGGCATTCTACTTGTGGATATTTGTCTTGTTGTTCTTTTTTTTTCAGGTAATCCATCAAGGAACCTTCTTGAAGATGTGTCTATGCTCAAAGGACTCATGTGCTTCTCTTGGCCCTACAAATGGCTTGAAGACGATCAACTTACTTCATATTGAAGATTAAATTGCAGATTTTTGTAAATTATGGGTTTAATACCCTTTGATGTAATTACCCCAAGTAAAGATTAAAGGGGGGTGTTAGAAGTTGTAATCTTTCCTTGGTGTATTTATAAACCAAGGTTAGACCTCCTTTATTTATTATTATAATATATTAGGATATAAGCCAAGGTATCCTAATATATTTCTTTTTTGTCCTTTTTCCACTACATCTTATTTTGTCGTCTAGTGGAATATGTGAGGATAAATATGTATTGTAATTTCTAATTTTAGATTATTCCTCCTTAAGAGGAATCTCACACTTGGCCTCACACACATATGAATGGTGGCATTCATAGACATGGGAGTTACATTCTAACTCCTCTCTCTCATCTCTATTTAAGAGATGACCCTCTTCTCTCATTTAACGATGAGGTTTCTTCCTCTTCTCATTATTGTATGAGCAATTACTCTCTTGCTCTCTCTCTTTTTCTTCTTAGGCTTTTCATGCCTCATTCATAATGTCACAAGGGGTTTTCTTTGCTTTCCCCTTTCCAAATATCTTGTCTCATGGTGTTGGAGCTTGAAGCTTTCTCTCTCCTATTTTATGGTAATATCTTCTCATGCATTTACTCACTTAGATTCTTTCCTGGTATTGCTTATTTACAGATTTCTTTTTCCATTTCTAATAGTATTATTTAAATAAAGATGTTTAAAGTGTAAACTCTTTTGTCATATGTGTGACTCTATGACTCATGGGCCTACCCTATATTCATTATTTAAGGTGATAATCTTTTATAATGAAATATTGATTCTGATAATATAAGGTGACAACTTTATTATTATTAGATTATTATAAGGATAAATATCATTTGACTTGATATTCAAGGAAAAATCATGATAGTTAAAAGAGCATGGTGGATATCATGTGACTCGATATCTGCATACACACCATAACTAGAAAGAATATCATGAGACTTGATTTTCTTATACATATCTTGACAATATTACTTTTCATATAAAGAACTTATATATATGCACTTTTTCTTCCCTAGCTAAGAGGGAGTGTTAATGCATGTAGCTTTGGTTTGACATTACTGTGATAACCACATATGTATGTATATACGCACAACAGCATGATGCACACGCTGTATGCATATATGCATACATACATGTTTTTGTACCTTACACAGTCTACAACCGATGATATATATGTGTGCGCGCGCGTGTGTGTGTGTGTGTGTGTTCTGAGATAAGCACATATGTATGTATATACGCACAACAGCATGATGCACATGTTGTATGCATATATGCATACGTACATGTTGTTGTACCTTACACAGTCTACAACCGATGATATGTGTGTGTGTGTGTTCTGAGATCATTAAGGCATGATCGAGGTCATTTTTGGCTCCTTTGATGTTTAGATCATGATCGATCTATCCTTTATATTGGGCCGCAGATGTAATGATTAGTTATACATTTAATCACTGTGTTTATGACAGTAACTAATCATGAGTATTAGTAAAAAATGAATGGGTAGGAGAATGAATGTCCATGTCTCCAATTGGAGACATGGCCATTCATCCCCACACCCCTTCTATTGGTATTTATCCAATATGCCCGATGTAATCTTGGCATCGAAATCTATTAATGCAAGCACTCCAGAAGGATCAAAGATAATTCTAAGTTTGATATACTTCATTTCTGTTATTACTGAACTAACGTTTGCAGATCCTGGAAGCGATTCAAAACATTGGTGTTATTGTTTATACTTGAAACAAAAATTTTGCAATTAATTAAATCTAGTAATAAACTTTACACACTACATGTTCAAAACTCCAAAGAGTACAGGTCTCTCTCTTCTTTCTTTAGATATACCGATCAACGGTGTCTTGCTCATCTTCAAGAGGCCATGTGGCTTCGTGATCATACCTAATAGGATCTATTCCCTTTAAGACAAACTTCTTCTCAGCTTATAACTTCCTTTTTCTCGTTGATGTCTCTTACTCGGGGCATGAAGCGGATGCTTGATCCTCTTACTTCCAGTCACGGCAAGCTGGTGAGACCTTGTAGTAGGTTCACTCGATAGTGACACTCCACTGCGATTGGTATTTTGGACGATTGAAGGTTTGCCCCTACCATGGACCTTATCCTTTGGTGCTGGACTTTTTCCCCACCTAGGAAGGACCCTTAGTCTTCCTTTGTGGGTCTTTTACTTTCTAGCTTGTCTCTTTTCCAGTCATTGTTTGTGTTCTTGCTATTTGGTTGTTGCCTCCGTGATATGCTTTTAGTAACTTAGACCCTTTTGTGGTCTCTCATAGGACATTAATAAATTTATCTTATGAACATTTAAAATGTCCCTATATATTTTATATTGTTGTCCCCTAGCTATCCCCAAAAATGGCTCAAAGATCAGGGACAAGGAAATGCATCCCTTTGACATAGCTGATAACTAATTGACCCTTTGTCAACAATAATTACTTTTAAGTTTTAAAACCCTCCCTTATCAATCAATCTACTAACTACACCAAGTTTATCTCAAAATATTTTGGGGTCAAAGACTTGGTAAGAATATTTGTAGTTTGCTCTCTTATGGACAATATTGCAACAAAATAGAGCCATCAAATTCTCTAATGAAATGACAATGTATTTGCAAATGTTTGGTACACTTCTAGAAGAATAGATCTTTGGCAAGCTTAAGCATTTTAATTGTCCCTGATTAGAATTGCAGGCACTTACTTGGCATCTTTATGCTGGAAAGCATCTTCTAGAGAACAACTAACTTACATGCTCCATTCGCTACTCCTCAATATTTCACCTTAGGTCAAGGAAAAAAAACTACTGCATTTTGCTTCTTGCTAGTCCATGCTAAGGCTAAAAATATATTTAAAAATGGATCTTTTATCATATATAAAACATTCCTAAGCTAAAGTAAACCAACACAAGCTACAATCTTTGCTTCTGCTATACAGAATACCAAAGTCAAGTGTACCTTTCACACATCCCAACACCCTTTTTTGCTACATTCCAATGTTCTACCTTTAGTGTTCTCACAAATTTGGAATCAAAACTCAAAGCATAGTTTCAAATAGGTCTGGTGGCTATTTAACTCCCTATTAGTTGCAACTTGCATGTAAGCTAACTCACTAACCATTGGAGAGTCAATATTGGCTGAGAGCTTCAGCCCTTTCTCCATATGTGTGGACAAGATCTTGCAATCTATCACTCTGAATTTGTCAAGCAAACTCTTGGCATATTTGATTAGTGAGACAAAATTGCTGTTACCTCTTTGCCAAACTTTCACACCTGGACAGTAAGGTGGGAGGCCTAGATTAGTCTTGTCAAAAGTTGTGGTCTATAATACTTGATTTTCTCAACAGCATGTGCCTCACTACCTATAATAATGACATCATCTACATATATGAACACCAGTATGAGATCATTACCTATGCTGTATAAATTTGAATCTGAACAATTTTGCTAAAACCCCTGTTCATCCAAGTACCTGTGAGTTTTGTTCTGCCAAGTCCTGGGTGCAAATAACAAGATATGCTGCCCAGTGAGAAAGATTAAGTTATCTCTTGTGTCTAATTTGTGGTTTCAGATGCAATAATGAGAGAATTTTCTATACTGCCTGGATAAAAGCTTCTGCCTATGCATGGTCTGTGATTTCAGATGAGAACAATATAAACAGGTCTTTGTTGAAAATGGTCCTATAGCTTAATTTATTGCACTTTGACAGCTGACTGGATGAGGCAAGTATATTACTCTAAAATGTTGACAAAGGAAAACTACTATTTTCTTATATAAGACATTTACAAAAGAATATTATTCTTTTCTTTAGATTTCCTGTCCATTATCATACAAGAAGCTGTTTGATGACATGATATATTGCCTCTACAATATTGCATAAGAAACAACAACGACTCTTGCTGCATCCTTCAGATTTTCCACAAATAAGTGATTTTTCTCCATGGCTACTTTACAAGAAGAAGAAAAGAAGAACAATCAAACTGCAATTAATATGAAATAATTCTGTTTGAATCCTATTGATGAACAGTCTTTACAATTCCGGTTATCTAATACCTGAAAAAGCACTCAAAACATCTTTATGCGGGGAGCCCTTCATTTGCATCTGTCTCCTAACCGTGTCTAGAGGATAGCACATCAATGTTGCACATGTGGCTGAAATAATAGCAGTTGCAAAAGATGCCTCTGGTTTCTTCCTCAACTCCTCTGGAAGTGACTTCTTAACTCTGCCATTTGAATGGAAAGAAAGTGAAAACCTTCAATTTTATGCACCTGTAAATGGTATGCTAAAAGTAACAGGCATGGCTACTTGATTGGGGAAAAAAATCATGCATTGACTTGGAAACAATTCATTGAGCTGAGGTACTACTAGGTATACTCATGAATATTTACTTGTTAACAACAATTTCCAATCAGAATACTGATCTTAATCACAATTTACAAGGGAACCAATACAAAAAAGTCAACAGAGGAAAGATTATATACTCACAAATCAAAAATACAAAAGTTGACAGCAATGTAGGGTGCAATGCCAAGAAGAGATGGCCCAAGACCTCTATAAAATGATCTAAAACCCTCATCCTGTAACATATTTATTGCAACCTGCAAATAAGGCAGAAGATGGCAATAATAAACAAAATTACTTCATAAGAATATAGTAAATTTAGCTCAAAATAAAAACATACAATCCTGTTATAAATTATAACATGTATTTTGATTCCTCAATACTCAGCCCATATATGGATATCTTGGTAACCCATCCCAATTAAGTGGTAATTTTTTTGTCAATTTGTACCTGTAACTAAATCATCACAAGTTAAATCCTTTTTTACTTTCTATGTTTGCAATAACGTCAAAATGATGCAAAGATCGATTATTGTTCTTTTGTAGTAGCATGCTACACAACATATACTTTATTTTGTTGCTAATCTGATGGTTGTGGTTGCTACAGCTCCCTCCATACCTAAATGGGGAGTTGAACATGACTGATTGGCAATGGGAACAATGGTAAGCACAGGGTTTTGGTCCTCTAATAAACCTTCCAAGAAGGCATTGAACAATAGCCTATTATATGCTATCCACCAATTTAATGAAACCATATTGCATCTTCATGATACAAAGGTTATAAGGTGCATCTAAAAGGAGGATTCATTAAGGAATTGATGCAGGAGCATTCTGGGTGTAAGGGCAAATCTTGCATCATCCAAAAACATTTTTGTTTCTATCTTTTCAATAAGGGTTATTTCAGTGTAGAGTTGCTATTTGTGGAAATGTACTATTTTTAGCAAATTGGTCATACGAGCTCAAAATGTTTTAATTTCACAAGTGGAGATTCATCTTAGATATATCAGCCTGCTTGTTGAGTTTCATTACCATATAATATGTGTTGGTGAAGTTATTGAGGATTTTTGGTATACATTTTGGGTACAAAAAAATTGAGCTCAATTTTGAAGGCCTTTGAGGTTCTGAAATGAGGTCAAACCTTGGTTGATAGATGTTTGCGCAATTATGAGCTCTAGATTAGGAGTTGTTCTGAAAAGTGGTTATAATAGCCAATCAGGTCTACGGTTGAAAAGTTATGGCCTCCAGAAGTTGGGCTACCTGAAAATATTATTTGTAATTATTTTGAGCCAACTCTAATGTAATAAATATGATAATTTTAGGGTTAGTCGGTCTCAAGGGTTAGGGCTAACTATTTAGAACCTTTCCTGACAAATTGCCTATATAAGGAAGGCCTATAGGGTTGTCTAGGGCAGTTTTTGGTGGTTTCTCGTGGCTCTATCTTACAAATTAAGGAAAACACCCATGTGGGCTTTGCATATTATATTTCTCAAATTTGTAATTCCATAATTTTGGAGATAATAAGAAGCCCATTTTTTTGTTCTTGCAAATTGTTGTTGTTTCTCTATTTTTGTTACGTGTTTGTGGTTTTAAGGGGAGTAGCCTCCATCAAGTGGTATCAAAGAGGGAGTTTCTTGTGTGTAGACAAATAACTGATTGTAAGGCAATTTGAACCAAGACCGTGGTTTAGGATTTGAGTGATGAACACAAAAATGCCTTTACGAAGGGAACGTGGTGGAAGATTCGAAGGTGTGACACCTGAGGTTAGAGCTCTCTAGAGACAAGTGTGAGCATTGCAAGAAGAGATTCGTAGAGGAATGAATCTTGCAGTAAGAGATGAAAGTGAGGAGGAATTTGAAGAAGGAAATGTTGATCAAGAAGGGGAAGTCTAAGTTATAAAACAAAAGGAAGAAAGGCTTTTCAAGGCCAATTCCAAATTTTGGAAAAGACCTAAGATTGAGGTCCCCATATTTTCAAGAAATCTTAACCCAGAGGAATTGATCGACTAGATCAATTAATTAGACGAATATTTCGATTATGAAGATATCGAAGACCCTTATAGGGTCAAGTTTGTGAAGGCCAAATTGAAGGGTTATGCAAAAATTTGGTGGCAAGAGATTCCATTGGGGCAAAATAGAAGAGGAAAGGAGAAGACAACAAGGGATTGGATAGTGGACAAATTGATGCAATAATTCATTCCCGTTGATTATGAGTTTGGCTTGCTAAAAAAAATGTGAGGGTTGAAGCAAGCGGGAAGATCTATTCAGAAGCATACAGATATATTTTGTGTGAAATTATATATTTGTTCCTCTATCTGATTCCTTCTATTATAACCATGCAATTTATCAAACATTGTGTTTCAAATTTGGCATAAATCGATAGCATTATGTTCTTTATCTTGAACAAGTCTGAAAGTGTTCCTTGTCTGCGTCTAAAGGGATACCTTGTGTTGGCATTATGTTGTATTTGTCATTAGTGACAACACTTATTCAACTCTGTATGGTTACCGAGCTCATCTCTCAGTATACAGCTTATACTGAGCATTCAATGGTTGCCAAGTAAGTTCATCAGTTAAGCAGTTCACACTAAGCATTCCTGAAGCTACCGAATGTGCAATTCAGCAATGTTTACCGAGCCTACAGTATTCACTAAGCAGATAGTGGTCACCGAGCTTCACAGTGTCTACCGAGTCATCAGTTTGTGTAATGAGAAGCCAGTGTCTACTGAGTGATGGATGTATAGTGTTTACTGAGTGAATGTAAGGTAAACGAAGGATTTAGTATCTATCGAGTGACACTATATCTATCGAGTCTCCAATGGTTACCGAGTTCGAAGCTACGCTGTGTGATTAGTATGGACCAAGCTTCTACTTCTACCAAGTGCATGGCGATGCCAAGTAATGCAGTGGACGCCGAGTATCAGAAGTTCACCAAGTCAGCTTATAGAACCCGAGTTTCTACTGTTTGGCCAACTCAGTAATATTTTGTTTACTTGTGTTTTAGCTGACCTTGTAATTGTAAATATTGGAATGGTATATATGTAATGTATTGTATCATTTGCAATGAATGGATGGAAGTATCAAGGAATGAATATGTAATGTTTTGAGAAGAGTGAATGTGAATCAGCAGTAGAGCAGAGTATTCAGCAAGATCTACAAGAAGCAGTAAAGTTATATCAATCACAAGAGGTGATCTGTACTTCAAGGATCTAATCAGCAATCAAGTTGTAAGTTAGATCTACTGTTTCATCTTGACAGGTGAATCAGTTTTTTAAATCCTTTAGCAGGGTAGACTTAACAGTCTTTGTTTAAATCTCCTAACAGAGTGCATACTTCATTGTATGTTTGTAAAACCTCTAATAAGGTGGATGTAGCAGTCCAAATTACTCTTAACAGGGCAGATCATTAGAAGTGTTCAATGTAAGCCCTAACAAGCCAACTTTATACTGCAGTAGTGAAGTTTTGTGGGTATCATGCCCACCCCAGTTTTACTTTCCATTTGGAAGGTTTCTAAGTCACCAAAATTTTGTGTTCATGTGTTATGAATGTTTATTTTTTCTCATGCATGCAGTAGATTAGATGAATTAATGATGAATTAATTAATTGTGGAATTAATTTAAAGTTTTTGAGGTTACTGATTCACCCCTCCCCTCTTAGTAACCTAGCTAGTCTTGATTATTTCCAACACCTTGACCGTGTCTGAAGGGGTTCTTTGACCATCTTTGAAGGTTTTTCTTGACTGCATCTAAAAGTGTTCCTTGGCTGCATATGAAAGTGTGCCTTCTCCCTGGTCTGAAGGTTTACCTTGATTGTGTCCAAAGGGATAACTTGACCATGTATGAAGTTGTGACTTGTTCGCATCCAAAGGGGTGCCTTGTCTGCCTTTAAAGGGTTGCCTTTTTCACGTCCAAGGGTGGTGTGTATACCAAATGTTGTCACCATATGATGCATGTCATCTTGGAATTTATCATTTGTTATAGGGTTTGACCATACAAGCACTACACCATGTCATATGTGAGCTGTTAGAGTGTCAAAAAGCACTAGACAGGAGTATCGTACAACCAATGTTGAAGTATAGCATCAGTCGAAGTGATACACTCATTATATTTAGTATTTGTATTCATGATTTATATGAACATTGTTTTATGTCTTATATTATTGATAAGAATTTTATATATATATATATATATATATATATATATATATATATATATATATATATATATATATATATATATATATATATATATATATATATATATATATATATATATATATATATATATATATATATATATATATATATAAAATAATATATCAGCCGTTGGCTAGACCCCCTACCCCGGGCCTATTGTGTCGGGTCAAGGCAATGCCCTGGCGAATAGTAGGGGCACTCTGCACGCATGCATAGGTAGGAGATAGTTGGCGACAACTCCTACCCCCGACCTATTGTGTCGAGTCAGGGAGATGCTCTACATGCACACACGTATAGGCCCCTCCACTATATTTCAAAGGGCCATTGCCCATAGAATAGTAGGGACCTTACCTTACCTTACCTTACCTTACCTTACAATAATAGAAGAATAGGCCTTTACTATCAATAGGCCTAGGCATTCAGACGAGCCTAGAAAATGATAGGCCCTTAAATAATTTGCCCATCTTTTATAGGCAGGGGCTGCCCCATAAAATTCTAGGCCATACCATATTATATCCCCAGACCCCTTTTATGGGCTCTACTATTATATCCCCGTGCATATTATTGTAGTGCCCCCCCACCCCACTGGCAAATAATGAACCTTTAACTTTCATATTATTGTAGGATGGGGAATTATGGATAGGGGTGGGTGGATGATTGCTATAATGGTTCTCGAGGGCCTGGGAGCTCAAAAGAAAGTCATCCACTTCAAATTCGTACAAAATTATTTTTATAAGTGAGTGATATTTCCAGCACTCTCGAAAACACCACCGCAACCATTTAATATTTTTGACATACCAAATTTTAAATAGTAGCAATAATCCTATATCATCAGGATCCGAGTCCAGCTCAATATAGTCTAAAAATGTAAGCCAAGAACCATACCAATTTAAATTAGAAAAAATTCTAAGCCTTTTATAAGATCTAATCATTTCTCCTACTCTCTCAAAGCAGTAGAAAATATATTGCAAAACTTTCATGAGATGGAAGTTCCTATAGAACTGAATCAACCATAAAGGAATTATGGAGGAAATATAAAAGAAAAACCCAATGAAGATATAAAGAAAAATATCATATTCCCAAACATTTTGTATATATTTCCATACATCAAATGATATTGATAGATCATTTCCCTGAAGTACTTTTTTAAGTACTTCATTTGTTTCTTGCAATAATTTGTCAATATTTGAGCGGGATAACATAAGATTGAATATAGGGAGAATTTGATCATTCAATATTGTGATAATTTTATCAATTTTATCTCTAAATTCCCACTTTAGAACTTTCCAAAATTGATGATAAAGTGCCCACAAAATATCCAAATTGTGATTCCAATATTGCCTGGGATTAATACCAACTGATTAATATTATTTATTGGTATTTCTATTTCCGGAAAAAGAATAAAAACATATTTTTAGTATATTTCCACCTTGTGGAAGCAAAAAACCACAACCATGACTTATGTGTTTGAACTTTGAAACAAACCCCATTTCTCAAAAATAATATTTATTTGATCAAAAAGAATATTTATTTTATTTTGATTTAAAGGAAATTATTCCGAAACACTTTAGTTTTGAAAATACCAACTTTAGTTTTTCTTTATCAAAAAAGTCACCTATGGATTTGAATTCCATAAACTCACCTATGGCTTCGTCTTCCATTAAGTCACCTATAGCTTTGTCTTCTATTATATCTTTTAAACTTTCTCAGAATCAAATTAGATGGATTTAATTATCTTAAATTTAAACTTATTATTTTCTGGCCAAAGTGGTTTGACCCAAGTCTTCTAAATTTTTCTGACGATGTAGAGGTTGGGTAACCAATTCAAGTACATCTCTTGCATTGGCAAACCCATGAATCTGGGAAAAGTAAATTCAACTGACCATTTAGTACTAATTCTTCTTGCTTCTAGTGGGTTAGCATGATCCATTCCTGTGACAGCTAAATCAGGTTGTAATTCATGTATAAGTCGTATTTGATTCGAAATAATCCGGTTTCTCCACAATTTGTGGTATTGGTACACACATCTTTATACATGTATCTTGTTAAAGTGATAATTCAGCAGTTTGGTATCGTTTATCCATATATGGAATGCCAATTTCATGAATAATCATTCCACGTCTGATTAAGAATATTGCTAGAGATACTTCTAGCATATTATCTCCCATTAAAAGGACAGATTTACCATGTACCAAATCAAGATAATCTTTTAAACTTTCCCATATTCATTCCTTCCTTTCCTCCAAACCTTGGGGTTCAACACCGAATACAAGACAAATTTTCAATGCAAGCATGCATTTCGTTTGGACCATTAGGAAAAGGAGCTGCAATTAATTGACATTTTCCGCGTCTTATCAAAGTTGTTGTCCAACTCAAAAATGGGTGAACACCACAAACATAAACTCCATCACCCAATGATAGAAGATAGGTATATTTTTGAGCAGGTAACCAACCTGATACCTAGATAGATTGACATTTTGATTCTAGATTTAGTTGAGAAGCGACGTTGGATGAAAAAGATCCAAAAAGAACTAAGGAAGAGTGATTTGCATATTCAACCAATTCCTCTTTTGTTTCTAGAATGAAAAAATAAAAAGTGTCGTATAGTTTCTTTTCGTTCACGAACAGAGAATTTTGGTTATGGACAACAATGTGCCATAGCAACTACAACAGTATCTTCTCCTTGAGTAAAGGCATAATCGAGTCCATTCGCTCTTGCCACTAGAATTGGGATTCCAAATTCCCATTCTAGTTTGGGTGCCATACCCTCCAAATCCATTTTGATTATCTCTGTAAGACAAGTACCTATCCATATAATCACGCTAGGGTCTCTATCTTTTCTTATTCAAATACAAAGTTTTTTTAATCCTTCATAATCATTCAATTGAGTCGAGATATCTCCTTCTTCCAATTCTGCCATTGCATAGCAAAGTTCTGCAAAAATCATTACTCCAAGTGCATTTTGCAGAAAATAACCGCATGTCTTTGTACCCAAAACTAAAAAGAAACTATCTTCAATTTTTTTATATAACCAAGATACACAACTAATTAGACGAAAAGTATGATAATTACTTGTCTCACATTCGACAATGAGAGTTTCATCAATTTCATTGACATAAATGATTATAACTGTGTGGATTAAATTGTCGTAAACCCAAGTAAATTTTCCTTATTATTTTGATGTTTCCCCTCATCAACAGGATTGAGATAAAGGTCAGAGAGTAGATTGAATAATTCCATATCTAGAATCTCCTTAGGCACAATACCTTCTGGTTGGGACAATATTTGATCAGCTATGTTTAAATAATATTCACATACATAGTTAAGAAATGTTTCGGATCCAACCATTTCAAATAAGGTTTTCCCCTTGACCCTCGAAATTCGAATATCCTCAATAAGAGATAACACTTCTGTTACGGGCATTGGATAGGCCTCTACATATTTATTGATAAGATCTCTTTTAGATGTGCGGTTTCCAACCAAACCTGCTAATCGGAGTGGATGTGTACGAGCTTTTCCCCTTATAGAAGCAGTAGTATGATTAGCTACAAATAATGCCTCAAATTCATTATCTATAATAATGATACAGTAATCTGCATAGTTCAATGAAGGAACAAAACCTCCACAAACCCCATCACCAATACATCAAATAATATTATATCATATTCGTAAAATGCATTTAATTCTTTTAACAATTTCACAGTCTCTCCTACCACATATCCCCCACATCCAACACCTACAGGCGGCCCCCCAACTTCCACACAATCTACCCCTACATAACCTTTATGAATGACATCTTCGAACCAAATAACCTCATAATGATAATCTTTGGATTGCAAAGTATCTATAATTGTAGGTATCAAAAATCCTGTAAGAGTAAAAGTACTATCATGTTTAGGATCACATCCAATCTCTAACACTTTTTCACCACGTCTAGCTAGGGCAATTGAGATATTACAACTAGTGGTTGATTTACAGATTATGCCCTTTCCATAAGCTGCTCTAATTTTGAGTTTAACTTTGCCTTATTTGATAATAGTAAATAAATTCTAGTATGTTCCATTACATTCTTTGTAACATTGTGTGTGTTTTTTTCTTAGCTCCCTCATCCTCATTTTATCCTGAGTAAATGGAGGAAGCCAAGCAAAGAATCCTTCATTTCCACAATAAATGCAAATTTTTTCATTGCTTTGAAACGGGAACTCCTTGCTAATTAGGACTTATTTCTCTCTATTCAAATAATAGAATAATTTATTGCATGACAAATGAGAAGAGTATAAGACAGGTTTGGGATTCGATTTGGGCCTGCAAATGAATGCTTTTGTTATGTTATATATGATTTTAAACGTGTCGTGTATCATTATTTCAATGAATAAATTGAAATCACCATAAGAAATAGTTGTTTTGGAAAGATCCCAATCTTGTCGTCGATTCATTTTTTTCTAGAAAATAAAAAATCTCTATTTTCTTCTTATATTTTGTTATATATATGTAATAACATATATACACAAATGTATCGTTAACCAATAATCATTTGATTCATTATAGAAAATCACAATGAATTGAATCCGGTCAATTTTTTTTACTGGGCAAACGACGGGGATCGAACTATCGCATGGTGGATTCACAATCCATTGCCTTGGAACCACTTGGCTATGTCCGTCCCAAACTAATTGGCAGTCTCTGTCTATGGTCATTCCATTTCAAGATTGAAATGATACATGGTTCAATAAGTGGAACATTGATTACCAAGAATGCCCGAAAAACAATTCTGAAATAAAAAAATGGGTGGCGGGAAAAGTCAAATCTGTCATGTGGGCAAACCAATTAGGTAGAAAAAAAGCCTATTATGTCAAAGAATTTAATCCCACATGCGAACATAACAACAAAGAATATTTAGGAGCCAAGATCAAAAGAAAGGCAAAAATCCTAATCGTTCAATTGAGATCTAGTTCCCACCGTTTAAGATGTGAAACTAATAGATGGAAGGTCCCTAAGGAAGAGTGGGAGGACAGAATTTTTAGATTTTGCAACAAGGGTGTGGTGGAAACAAAGTGGCACTATCTAAAGGATTGTACAGCATCCGAAGACATTCACAGCCAACACAAAGAAACGTTAAAAGTGAACACCCTAAAAGACCTTTTCGAAGGACCAAGACTCCTCAAGGGGGTTATTTTACTTATGCAGATTCACAACAAAAGTGTAAGAGTTTGCCTAAGGGCAAAATTCAACCAGGAACTAAGAACTCAAACACAAGCACAACTGTAGACCAAGAGAGAGAGTATGATCAGAATGGCGATATATTCAATATGTCATGATAAGAGTACACTAGGAGTGCCTGTATATAAAGGCCTCTCAAGAAGCACCTAGAATGTCTCTAGAAACAACCAGGAGATGAGACAACTAAGCACCTTATCCAACATTCTAGATGAATGGATAAAAATGACAAAGTGTCATATGTTTGTAGAAAATTCCTGTGTTGTAGACAACATGTGCTTAAAAGAGGTGCAGACCCCTGTGATATCATCATAACAACTCACAAGAGTGCACAAACTCCTAAGTGTCTCACAAATAAAAATAATAAAATAATGCATTAACCTAAATAAACTTAAGTGTAATAAGTAAATACTTATTTACACCAACAACCCCCCTTAAGTGCAACTTAGGGGAATGCCCTTAAGCTTACGAAACTAGGATGAAGATGCATAATGGGTCCCAGCTACTAGGCCATGTTAGGTACCCATGTACAAAATGAAGATGTACCCATGTACAAAATGAAGATGCAAATCTCTCATAAAGCGGGGAAAGAGAGAAAACCTCATTGGAAAAACCCTCCCCCAAAAAGAGAGATAAATAGGGATGCATCGATGGATGGAGTAATGAAACCCCCCCCCCCCCCCCCCCCACTACAACATACATCCAGTATATACATAAGAGAAGAATGAGAGAAGGAATAGAGACAGAATAGGCTCCGCCCCCAAAAGAAGAATGCCGACAAGTGAAAGCCACTCCGATGAAGAAGCTGGTCCAAGAATGTAGAATGGTGTTCCTCCCCTTAGGAAGAAACAAAAGTAAAGGTACACTCCTGAAGATGTATGGTGACCCTAAAACCTGCTCAAGTATCCCTGTGCTGATGCTGGTGTTCACCCCTTCCAACTGTGCTGAAAAGAATGAATGCAGATCAGGCAAGGATGTCTATTGAACCTGTTCCACTGAACCATCTGTCTCCTCAACTGACAAAGAGACCTCCACTAATTGTTGTTCATAAGGATCCACAATCACGCCAACCTGTACAGATTGATCATGTAGAGAATGGACATGAGGGTCAAAGTGAGCCCTCGCAACAACTGTAGAAGGATCACCTTCATCAAGGAGAAGATGTAAGTCCTCAAGTCTGTCTCCCAAGTCAACTGAAGCTGGAGCTGGAAGATGAGATGTACCATGTTGTGTTGGACATTTCACTGTGGCAATGTAAGCATGTGGACTAGACCGATGTGACCTCTCACTGCAACTGTCGATAGAACCCCACGTGTCTGAACCTGTTGAGGAACCATCGCTGGTGTCACTATCAGTTTCCACTGTGTGTGATGTGCAGAGGAGTAGAGGATAAGCTAGGTGAACTTTCCTCAAAGTGAACATCCTTCTCCACAAAGATCTCATGTGTCTCGACATCCATAAGTCTGTTAGCCTTTGCATTGTCTTCATAACCGATGAAAGTACAAGGCCTAGGTGCCGGTGCCTTGCAACTCCTGGAAGATAGGTTTGCCCATGCTAGACAACCAAAGACTCTTAGGTGACTCACAACTAGTTTTTTGCCGCACCATGCCTCAAAAGGTGTCTTCCCATCTAAGGCATTATGAGGAGACCTATTAAGTATGTGAGTAGCACTGCTTATGGCTTCAACTTCTAGTGTAGGATTGAGAGACTTGGCTTTGATCATGCAACTTGCCATGGTCTTGAGTGTCCTAATCCTCATAGCTGCAACATGTCTTGTGCAGACTGAATGCTGGTGAATTCTGAAGATCTATCCCCTCAATTTTGCAAAAGTTCTTAAGTCTTCTATCGACATATTTGTTCTCATTGTCCACCCGTAGTACCTTGATGGCTTTCCTTGACTTGTGTTCAACATGAGTCTTAAAGTCTTGAAGCTTATGAACCAATTCATTCTTTGATGAAGTAGACCCAAGTGAATCTCGAAAAGTCATCAACAAATGTGAGTATGTAGCAGCCTTGGCTGACTGAAGTCACTGCAAAAGGTCCTGCTAATACCATGTGAACTGGCTGAAGAGCAACTGGAGCTTGAGAAGACTTCCCTTTATCATACTTCTCCTTGAGATTTATATCCACTGAACAAGATGAACATTCTCCCTTAGAAAAGTTGATACTAGGTAGACCTTTTACCATATGTCTAGAGCAAAGTTGTTGAAGAGAGCGGAAGTCAGGGTGACCAAACCGCTCATGCCATATGTTGATGTGTGAAGTAGAGTGAGTCAACAAGGCTTGAGAAGGAGACTTAGGCACAAAGTGGGAGGAGTAAAGCCTCTTGTCATCATTGACTTTCCCCACTGCAACCAATGAATCATCTCTTAGACTTCGCACCATCACTGAATCTGGAAGGAACTCAACTTTGTGACCATGTCCAAGGTGAGTGATTTGGTAAACTGATAGGAGATTGGAGCTAAGGTTTGGAACATAGAGAAAATCCTTGAATTCCCCATTTTCCATTTCCACATGTCCTTTCCCTTCAACTTCCATCTTAGTATCATCTCCCACGAAGATGTGTGGTACCTTTGACTGCTTCAATGAAGAAAAGTCTCCCTTTGAAGAACCCATATGGTAAGAGACACCCGAGTCAAGTACCCATTCTGAAGAACTTGTATTTGCCATAAGTGCTTTCCCTTTACCCTTTGAAGAGGTAGGAGTAGAATCCTTGGAAGTACCTGGCACTTGAATCTTGTTCTTCCTGAGTAGATTTTCTAACTCATCGATTATTTTTGTCTTGCAATGATGCTCGTCATGATTTGGCTTTTTGCAGTATGCACAAAAGAGTTTGTCCTTCTTTTCATTACTTTCCTTCTTGTTTGAAGAAGAACTGCCTTGTTGAGAGGAGGATTGTTGTGTCTCAGATTGTGTTTTCTGCTTCCATCGCTTCTTCTTCTTGTTGCTTTTCCCCCCTTGACTTGATTTGTGCTCATCACTAGCCACCAAGGCTTTGGTCTTAGATGACTTGAGAAGTCCAAAATCCACCAAGTGAGATTGTTCAACAATCAACATCTCTGCAAATGCATCAAAATAAGGCTTGTGGTAAGCAGATCCCATGGTAAACTTGTGAGTATTAAAACTCGAAACAAAGTTTGCGTACTCAGAAGGTAACCTCTTCAGGATGTGATGAATCAACCTGTCATCCTTCATAGGATTTCCATAATCTTTAAGAAATGCCCTATACTCATTGACTTTAATGATGTAATCCTGAATTGTGTCAAAATTCTAAGGATCCAAGAGAAGTAGATCATCTTCAATCTGAAATCCCTTTTCTTCATCCACCTTACCATACAACTGTTCAAGTTTATCCCAAGCTTCTTTAGAGTCTAAACAATTTTTAATGTGGGAGAGAAGATCCCCATGTACACAACTCCTGATAACTCCTAAAGCCTGTTGGTCTTGATTTTGCCAATCAATGAGTTCTTTAGCATCAGTAGGTTGGGTAATTGTACCATCAACATAAAGACTATATCCATTTTCCATTAATCTACTCCATGCAATATCTTTCCATGTAGAATAGTTGCGTGAAGTTAGAGGACATTTAAAACCCATGGTGCAGAAATGAAAAAAGCACAATAGACACAAAAACACTGTACACACCCCTCCCTTTTCACTCAATCAAAAGACCACCCCAAAAAAGATGTTGTTGGCACTTTATAAGTAGTGCATTTACAATGGGCCACTTGTCGAAATGAACAAAGTGGACTTTTTGATTTTGCTTTTACAATTGCTTTATGAAGCTCAAATCTGTCACTTAAGCATTGTAGCTCATATTTACAACAATTCTGAAAAAGAATCAAAGCTTTACAGTGCCAAAAAAGGCCTAATTCTGGAAGTGAGATTTTGGTCCACACAACCCTAGAATCTGACTTTAGATCTAGAAAGTAGACGAAAAAACGCACTTTCAAAAAAAACGAAACCTGAAAAAGTGACTAGATGTGCCCGTATGGAGCTTCTGAAGTTGCAAAACGCAAGATTATGCAGGTATAGTCGCCAAAAAAGGCAATTTCTGCAAAATCTGTGCACCAAAACTAGAAAACAACACTACCACTAGAAACTCAAGAAATTCTACCCAATTTCAAAAAAAATTGCACCTGAATCGGAGTCCGGATGTCCAAGTTATGGGCTCGCAAAGTTAGGCTGCCAAACTGAAAAGAAATCTAAAGAGGGATCTGGAGCAAAAACTACGAGTCTAAATTTGATAGTCAAATGGTTGTCACTATAGTTATAAAACATCCGGTTTTGACCGTCAAACGGCCGTCAATTTTAACTTCAGGAAAAGATGATGTCAGCAAAAAAAATCGCGTGCTAGGGATGAGTGGCAGCTAACTGGGTGCTGACTGTATGTCCGTACTGTACAAATGCGACGTGTCAAAAAACTCAGATTCCACAAGTGATGTGGCAATTCCGGCTGAGCTGGCAAAAGTCCTGCATGGCTGGGTATGCAAACGTGTCAGACTCTGCGTGGTTCCACGTGTCTAAGGCAGAGGTACTGAAAAATCACCATGTGGCAGCTCCTGCTGGTGGGCAATAAATCTGTGTATGGGCGGGAAAAAAAGGGTGCTAGCTTTAAAAAATTGTTGCCGTAAAACTTCTTCCAAAGATTGCAGGTGGTCGGACTTCAAACAGCAATTGTCGGAGTTTTTAAAATCCACGATGCGAAGAAAACACGTGGGCCGAGACTGTCATCTGAGATGCACTGGAATATTCCCTAATGTAGCACCGGATCGGATTTTCAACGCCGCCAATCATAATCGTTGCCGGAACAGAGTCGCGTGCCGAGAAAACACGCCCCCAGTTATCGTTTCAGGCTGTCGGGAAAGTGAGAAATATCCCACATGTATTGTGTTTGCGCTTTGAGCACTCTTTATATTGAAAAAGGCCAATGTAATGAATAAAGAACGAGCCGCCAGTATTAAAGGCTCGGCTGCTGGAAAATGATAGGCGCCAGGAGAAATTTGGTGCCTGGTCGGTGGGCTTTGGTCGGAGTTTATACCCGCTCATCGGAAAATTGTTGGTGCCCGCTGCGAGATCCGCAGATTTGTACTATACGACCACAGTGCATGAGGCCGAATTGCAAATGCCTTTGACAAAAAACTATACCCTCCAAATGGCAGAGCCAAGTTGTCACTGCTCGATTCTGCTAAAAAAAATTTCTCTGTTGCGTGCCCGATGGGTGAAATTTTTTTTGAAAATTTGCAGTCGAAAAAGTAGAGAAAAAAATACAAATCCGAAAAATGAATTAAAGAGATCTGCAAATGACCATACCCGAATTGCAAATCGGGCCTCCGAGTTTTGATTTGCAAAAAAAATTTGCCTCACGGTCGACTTTGGGCCAAGGTAGCCGAGTTTATAGTCGATTTTCTCCGGTTCAGCATTTTTGACGCAATGGCGAGGTGAGATCTGGCTCTAGGCTCCCAATTTCTGCAGCACTCTGGATTCGGGCTGAGGTGCTGAAGCAAGCATGGTCTCGAACAGCTATGTGATGAGAAAATCTCCAAGCTCTGATGCCATGTAAGAATTTGCCTATGGGCAAAATTCACCCAGGAACTAAGAACTCAAACACAAGCACAACTATAGACCGAGAGAGAGAGTATGATCAGAATGACGATATATTCAATATGTCATGATAAGAGTACACTAGGAGTGCCTGCATATAAAGGCCTCTCAGTAAGCACCTAGAATGTCTCTAGAAACAACCAAGAGATAAGACAACTAAGCACCTTATCCAACATTCTAGATGAATGGATAAGAATGACAAAGTGTCAGATGTTTGTAGAAGATTCCTGTGTTGTAAACATGTGCTTAAAAGAGGTGTGGACCCCTATGATGTCATCATGACAACTCACAAGAGTGCACAAACTCCTAAGTGTCTCACAAATAAAAATAATAAAATAATGCATTAACCTAAGTAAACTTAAGTAAGTGTAATAAGTAAATGCTTATTTACACCAACAAAAAGAGACAAGCTGGAGAAATCACATCAAACTAACTAAGAGTTCTATATGGGTCCCTTAGGCTTATGGCCTCATGGACATCATTAAAGTTCTCTCATTCATTTATTCATTCAAAGGTTCTAAGCCCTGAAAACCAAGTAATAATGAAACTATTATATTATTTAGTTTAGTTATTAATTTGTTGCATGTGCAATGCAACTCTCACACAAGTTAGTGACATTGACATTTTTTTAATAAAAAATTTTTGTTTTGGGTATTCAAAAAAAGATCTGAGCCAATACTCAATACCAATTAATAATAGTATTATGTATCCATGGCTGAATGGTAAAAGCACCCAACTCATAATTGGGAAGTTGCGGGTTCAATTCTTGCTGGAAGCACAGTAAATAGTTATTGTGCTATGTTCGCAATAACTATAACTTTTAAGAAAAATGGATATGCCTATATTATTTTAATATAACTATACTACAACACTCTCAAAAAATAAGAGCCAGCAGGGGATGTGACAATGATATTGATGAGTGGCCGATGTCTAACATCGGTCCACCCATCCATCACAATAGAGCAGCCTGTCCTAACCCAAGTGCGTCTCATATCCTCAAATAATAAAGCAACCTTTGAGTACTCTTCATCTAGGATAGTGGTTCGTAGCTTATGCTCACCGGAGGGCACAAATGAGGAATTCATGCTCATAATATCTTTCACCATTTGTTTATAATAAGTGGAACGGGCTGCATTATATGGGATACCATTAGCAACAAAGAATCTACCAATGGATGCCTCACACTTCTCCTTTAGCTGTGCATTAAACATACTTTTCACCGAGCCCTTCTCACTACTACTTATCTTTCTCTTCCCTCTAGACCCACTAGGGCTGCCACTAGTACCAATGGCGGATGAAATATGCCTAGATGATTGTGAGGGAATGGATGGTGATGTCACTGTCAAATTTTGCCCCTCCATTTCAGCCTCTAAGTGCAATCTTTGACATTCTAATTTTTGTTCATCGGTTAGGTTAGGACAAGCTTTGACTCCTTGGCATGTAACACCTAAAAAAGGTGACTTCACTCTTGTATAATTGCCCCTAAAATCATCAAGACAAACATGACAATTCCACACCCTAGTCCCTCCCGAATTCTTTTTATCTTTTGGCCTAGGTGTGACATATTGGAGAAGAGGTTTTTTCCTATTGAAAGGACCCTTTGCAAAATTCTTCATAATGTCGGAAGGACATTTAAACAAATCAGCTTTAGGATTGGATTTTTGCCTAGTGTCACTACTAACAACATCAACCTCTACATTTTCTTCTTCACTACTACTACTTGTACTCCCACTGCTGCTCATTGTGTTTAAATATGCAATTGAATAGATATATGAGCTGAAACAATGAAAAAATAAAAAAAAATCAGACTTTGCAAGCTACAAATTTATTAAAAAAATGATAGATGAAAGCACAAAGAGTTTTATACTTACTTGGTGGACAAAATAGAAGATCAAACCCGTGGTCAAGCTCTTGGAAGCAAAACTATTACCTCCTCTACTTGCAAAATGAAAACTTCAGCCGGCTCCAACATAAAATGAAAACCAAAGAATGGTTAAAACAATTTAAATGTGTTGAGTTATATACATTTTAGGGTTTTTGGAGGAGTGGGGCCCACTAGCCGACCAAAAAAGACACAACAAATGTTTTTTTAATGTTTTTTTTTAATGTTTTGAGCTTGCAAAAAAGGGGGACAGCCGGCCGTACCCGGTACGGTTGGGAGACGGCTAGACGTCCCCTTTCCGTACCGGGGACGGCTGTCCCCCCCACGTCCCCAAGTTTCGGGGACGTCCCCTACAAAAAAAGGGAATTTGGGGATGGCTGGGGGACGTCCCATACCCGTCCCCCCGTCCCCGAAATGGGGGGTTTTAGGCCGGGTACGCGTCTCCAGGGAACATAGATCTAATATAATATATATTATATATTATATAATAATATATTACATATATGGTTAATATATTAATATTACATATATGCTTAAAGATGATTAACTATAGGAACATGTCTCTTGAAGAGACATGCCTCCTCTTCTCATATTTATATGACATCCAAATCGCATTTGAAAAACATCAATCACATTGGCAATGTTACTACATTTGCAAAAACGATTCTAGAAAAATCAACAACTAGGTCATCTAGGAGGGACTTTACATAGATAAAAATTGTATTGACTTGGTCCTACTGCTATCATTCCAGTCAAGTCCTTGGTACAATAATCATCATTGCCTCTTGATACCATTACTTAACTAATAATATATGTTGAAGCCGAAGTTTTGCTAACTAGGAGTGACTTTGAAAAATTTGGCGTTGAATCATGGCAACAGAGAAAATAAAATGATTAGCGAGATCACTCTGTGAAGCAAGAAGTAAGCTTAGACTTAATTCCAATCAAGGAATTTTGACTTGAATACACTTAGAACAGTGGAAGAATGTTTCACTAAAGAGTCATCCTCCCATGTGTTAGACATATCTCTAACTCCTCCATTGACCGCCTTAAAACAACACCATGGTTGAGGCATCGTGATAAGGAGATTGAGTTGTGGACGACCTCTTGCTTTATGCGAGGTAATGAGAATCTTGGTACCTGTAGTTCCCTATGATGATGACACAATAAAGAGGTAGTATGCCTGATTGTATATCATTGCAAAGATCCTAATAACAGTACTAGTACACATTATTCCAAAAAGGTGACCATATTGAAGATATTTGGGGAAATGAGGACGAGTATCCTTCTTGTGGACTTGGGATTCCAAGACGTGATCCATGTTCCATCATTCTTTGAAATGATTAAGAACACAACAGATATTTTTGCAGCCATGAAAGGTATTCTGATTCTAACTATCAAGATAAATTGGACTCAATAAGAGAAATGTGTAGAGTTCCATGTTTGTACACGAATTGGACTCATTAAGATATATGTTAGGATTTTGACGGAGCCTTAGGGTTTATAGCAACAATAAAGATGAAAACTTTCATGAATACATGCACCTACGGGAGTGAAATATTTCTCTAGGGTTTTGTGAGAGTCTCAACTTGGGGGTTTCAATTGAGCATCAAGAAAATTCAGTTTTAAGGAGTTTTTTTGCTGTGATTTCTCAGTAAGCTACCTCCATTTTCAGATCTACACTTGACTGTCTTGAGCTTTTTACAGGAAAATAACAAAGGAAATTTTCTGGGCGTTTCAAAATCTGCTATAGGATACACCTTTCTAAACTGGGTTGCTCCCATATACATCAAATCTTGTGATTTCAGACCTGCAATAAAATCTAGAAATTATTGTTGAAAGTGGTATTTTTGTTGTTTGCACTTATTCCTAACAGTTCTAGCTGATAAGATTTCTTAAGTTACTAGTAAATGTTTTAATGAGCAGTTTTTATTATATTTCATGCAAGTGACATCGTAAATCAGAAGGCATCAAAAGAAAAAGAAAAAAAACACAGAATATGCAGATTATAGCATTCTAGACTAGAGTGGAACATTATACTGGTATCAGTAAGTAATGTCCCCTGTATTTTTAGGTGAAAATTAATTAAATTGATTTTTTTTATTAAAAAAAATTCAAATGATGACTTAAAAGTTAATATTAAATTAATTAATTAGATAAATATAAAATAATAAAATATTATAAATGTAATTTTATTTAATAAGTTCATAGAGTTTCTAATAAGGAAGGGTTTAGTGGTGTATTGTTCAGGCTTATGGATATCAATTTGATGGAATTGTCTGATGCTTTACATTAGTCAAATCTTTGAGAACACAAACCTTCAGTAGATTGATAGAATTGTTGGACAAATCCTTAGTTCTTTGTGGAGTGATCACAGGGCAGTGGTCACTATAGAGCAAATTTGTGAAGTCCTCCTAAGACAAATTTGCAGTAATAAAGGCACCTTATATATTATTTGGAAAAGCAAGATGTAGGTACGAGAAAGCAATTATATTATTATATTTTAAAATTATCGTCAAATATTTGTGTTGATGGGGAGCAACTGTCAAAGGCTAAAAAGTGATATTTATCAATTGCAGCATTTAGGTTGGCAAAATAGTTTAAGATGTAGGGTCATTTCATAATTTGGCTTTTTGTAAATAGTTGGGCGGAAATAAATTAAGGAATCATTTCCGAAATCATTTTGGTAAGGAGATAATATTTGTGGGCCAGATATTATATTCTGAAGATATTATTATTGAAGCCAATTTACAATCATTTTATTCTGCATAATATTTTATTGAGGATGTTATTGAGATACACGAAGGGGCTAAACCTGTGATTACCACCCCTTATAGACATCTCAAGATGCTTAAGGACACAATCAAGAAGCTGCTAGATATGGGGAATATTAGTACGAGAAAAAGTCCTTTAGCATCTTTGGTTGTGTTGGTCAAGAAAAAACATAGGAATTTGCAGATGTGTAATGACTACAATGAATTGAATAAAAAGACCATAAAAAATAGGCACCCCATCCACGTATTGATGAGCTACACGGAGCATACTTCTTCTCCAAGATTGACTTGAGATTTGAATTCCATCAGATTCAGCTTACACAAGAGGATGGGGAGAAGACTGCACTTTATTGCCATTGAGTTTTTGGTTATGCCTTTAGGTTTCACCAATGGTCCAGCTACTTTTTTGTCTTGTATGAGCACACGGTATCAAGATCAGTTGAGCAAGTTTGTCATATTTTTTGATAATATTCTGATTTTTAGGACTTGCAAGGAGCACCTAAAACATATTGAGATGTTAAGCATTCCGAAGAGGAATTCTTTGTATGCCAAAGAATCCAAGTGAATTGTTGGCAAGACAGAGTTGTTAGATTTGGGTCACACAGGAATCAAGATTGATCCAGTTAAGATCCAAGCTATTGTTGATTGGCCCCCACCCAAAAATCTCACACAACTTAACAGATTCTTGGGTTTTCATGAATTCTACTGCCACCGCCAATTCATCAAAGGATTCTCAAACAAGCTACCCCTTTTAGAAATTTGACAAAGAAGGGGGCTCTGTTTGGCCTAGTGAGTCACAATAGTGTTTTGGCTAGTGTAAAAAAGTGACGAGTTCATGCCCAATATTAGCTAGACCGGAATTTACTAAGCTTGAATGTAATGCCTTGAGAGAGGGCATAAAAGCAACACTTACACAAGACAAACACCTAATAGATTTTGTGAGTAGGAAACTACAAGGTATAGATAGAGGTTACTATATCTACGAAAAAGAAACATCAGCCATAATGCACGCTCTAGATAAGGCTTGGGAACATTTGGTAGGACGCAAATTTGTGGTTAAGACTAATGACAATAGCTTTAACCATTTATTTAATGAGCATGACATCAACAATAGACATCAAAAGTGGGTGAGTGTCATGTCCCGAAGGCGAACTTGGCTTGAAGGCGATCTCGGCCCAAAGGATATCTCATTTCGAAGGGAATCTCTGTCTGGAGGCAATTTTGATCTAAAGGCAATCTCGGCCAGAAGGAGATCTCAACCCGAAGTAAAACACTTCCCAAAGGGGATCTTGGCGATCTCAACCTGAAGGGGATCTCGTCCCGAAGGGGATCTCTGTCTGGAGGCAATCTTGGCCCGAAGGGGATCTCGACCCGAAGAGGATCTTATCCCGAAGGAAATGAAGGCAATCCCAATCTGAAGGGGATCTTTGTCTGGAGGCAATCTCGATCTAAAGGGAATCTCGACCCAAAGGCAATTGCTCTGATACCACTCTAATGTCCTAAAGGCGAACTTGGCCTAAAGGCAATCTCAGCCCGAAGGCAATATCAGTCCGAAGGGGATGTTTGTCCAAAGGCAACCTCAACCCGAAGGGTCTCTCTGTCTGGAGGCAATCTCGGCATGCAGGGGATCTCGACCTGAAGGGGATCTCAACCTGAAGGCAATGACTTCCCGAAGGGGATCTCGTCCCGAAGGGGATCTCTGTCCGGAGCCAATCTCGATCCAAAGGAAATCTCAACCTGAAGGGGATCTTAACATGAAGGCGACGAAGGAAATCTCAGCTCAAAGGGGATCTCTGTCTAGAGGCAATCCAGATCTTAAGGGAATCTCAACCCAAAGGCAATTGCTCTGATACCATAGTAATGTTCCGTTGTCCGAATGCCAGTGTAGGTTGAACATTGTCCGTAAGGTATAGGCAAGAATGGGCAATATGGTAATGTCATACGGTTGTCAACTGATGTACGGAGGAGTGAAGATGTCATATTGTCTAGGAGACCGAACGATGAGCAAGGTTGTGTGTGTCATACAGTGATGTTACATGTTCAGTACGGTATAGGTGAGTTGTAAGGTTGTACAATGTATGAGAAGATGTAGTCGTACGATTCAAGAAGGTAGTCGTATAGTGTTGGAATGGTGACCGTACGGTAGATAGGAGTTATCTATACAATGAGTGTAGAAAATGGAAATGTACGATTTGTACGCCTAACTGAGTTCGCAAATGACAAAAGATATGTGATGTAATTTGGTGATGCCAACACGTAGTGTATTATATATGATATATTGAACACAGACAACTTGGTACACAAGAGAGAGAAAGAGAGATCACAAATATATGCAATTAATCTCCGAATAGTAATTATATTTGTAAACAAAGATGGTGTGCGGATTTGCCGAATTCGAGCAAGTAATACAAAGACAGAATAGGTTGAGGGTTGAATACCACCAAAACTAGAATAGCCAAGTAGGGAAGATCTTTCACTTCCGAAATCCGCAGTATAAGAAAATTTATTTCAAATCACATGACAGCAACTACCTACATGTCATGCTTAAATACACTTCGGAGGAACTCCTGAGGGTTTACAAAGATAGCCGACAGCAACACCTATGGAAACAATTAAAATAAAAATGGGTTCAAGATATACTAAATCAATCGGAACCACAAATACAAATATTATTAACTTGGGCCCCATATTAATTAATTAAAGGTCCTTTTATTATATTATTTAAATTCTGGGACCAATTAATTAATTAATTTAATTATTACAATAAAATTTGGGGACATGACAGTGAGCAAGCTCTAAGCCTGCAACATTGACATTGTACAATATTGTTCCTAATGCACTTTCGAGAAGATCTCACTTGTGTTTTTTGAGAGAGATTGCTACTGATTGGAGAGAGTACATTATAGCTGAGTATGCAACTGGGCTTTAGATATTATTGATAGTACCATCCAGAATGATAAGTATACAATTCCAAATGACCTTATCATTTACAAAGGGGAGATATTTTTGGTACCAAGATCAGCAATGAAGAAGAAAGTTTTGAAAGCCTTTCATGATGTTCCCATGGTTGGTCAGCTGGGTTGCTTCAAGACATATAGGCAGATTCAAGAGACATTTACTTGGAAAGGACTCAAGATAGAGGAGCTTAAATATGCAAGAGAGTGTCACACCTACTAAGAAAACAAACATAAACAATCCTTAGCAGTTGGTTTGTTGCAGCGTCTAACCATCCTTGATTGGACATGGGAGTGCAATACTATGGATTTTATCACGGGCTTGCCCAAGGCCCAATGCATTGACTGTAACTATCATTGGAAATGCGAATGCATTTCTATAGATTTTATCAATAGATTTCCCAAGACCCAAGGTGAGGACTGTATCTGCATTGTGATTAAGAGGTTAACAAAATTTCATCATTTCTTTGGAATTTCAACCACATATAGAGCTTTTCCAGTTAATGATTTGTTCTTTGTAGAGGTATTCAAGCTTCCTAGGATGAAATGAAGCATAGTAAGTGACAAAGATAGTAAGTTCTTGAGTCATTTCTGGTAGATTGAGATTGAGTCAAACTGAGATCACTCCAAGCACTAACTATCACCAACAAACAAATGGGCAAACTAAGATTGTTAACAAGTGGGAGGAAGGATATTTCAAGAATTACACAAGGAAGCAAAAAACATGGGTTAAGTGGCTACATATGGGGGAGTTTTGTTATAATACCACTTATCCTATTTCTATTCAGATGGCACCACTCATGGCTCTTTACAACTACAAGTTCCTCAACTTCCAAGAGTTATTATTTGGTGATAGTAGAAGCTCAAGGAAAAGGGGTTGCTTCAGGAGAGTCAGGATATATTGAAGACCTTAAATGAAAATATCCAAAAGGCACAAAACCAACCGAAGCAATATACAAATCAAGACAAAGTTGAGTGATCCTTTGAGGTAGGGGATATAATGTAATTGATGTTGCACCCATACAAATAGTCCATTCTCAAGAAGAGTGGTGCAGAGAACTTGAAGCTACAATAGTATTGGAATGTCCCTATTTTTGTGAACATCAAGGTTCAAGGAATTAGCCTATTATTTTGACCCTTGTAAGCTACTATGGTGGATTAGAGAATCCAGTTTGGGAGTTTTGGAGTTCTTTTGGTGGCCATTGTAAGTGTTTAAATCACTGGATCTTTCATTTGTTTTGAGACATTGATATTTAGAGGTTTCTAGTTCCGTTTAGAGGGGCTTACTATTTATAGTAAGAAGAAGTTTTGTTAATCATACAAATCTGAGTTTGTTAACCTTAAAATATATATATTAGAAAGGTGGTTGGATGCACAGTGGATACAATGGTTAACTCTCAAGTTCAGATGGAAATAAAAAATAAAAAATATTTCTGAAGTTATGTTATTTTAATTAGTAATAAAGTAGAATTTTATTAATACTTAATTATAAAGTGCAATAATAAAGTTATATTTTCATTTAATGTGAATGGGGCCAATTAAAGACTCAAAAGTCATTTAACATAGTGCATCACAATAATATAGTATAGCTTTAGGGTTCAAGTGGTTATTTAAATGACTTGAGTGAAATTATAAAAAAATTTAATGATTTTTACTGAAATTAAAGGCCTCAAGAGAAATCGACCTAATTGGAGATGAATATAGAAGGCACCAAAAGAAAAGAAGAGAGTATCATTGGATCATCTTTATTCTTGTGCTTTTGCAGAGAACCTCTCAAGGAAACCTAGGGTTTATGCACTTCTTTGATCATTGAGATTGAAACTGTCATTCATTTGCATGCCTGAGATTGTCAAAGATCTTTCTGGCTTACCTTTCCGATTGGCTTCACTTAGGAGTCAACATTATGCCTCATTTAAGGATTAGCAAGGGTTTCAGAGAATACTATTTTCAGATCAGAAGTTGATTATTAATGAAAGAATATCTAATTGCTGGTTGTGCATCATTCTCTTCAGCACATGGAGTTCTATTGTTGCTTCCAGAGGCCATACTATGTCTAAGAACTTGCGCATATGAAGTTATGGATAGGAAAGCCTGGGTTCAGAGTTTTATTAGTTTATCCTTTGGAGTGGCTAGACTCCTACTATTAGCACAATACATTGATAGTGTGAAGAATCCAACAATCAATGCCCAGCGTCCATGAGTAAGGGTTTACCATTGTTGCACTGATCTCCAGAATTGCTGATATTGATTCTTTCGTATTAGACTTAACAGTATTTGACTTCAGCCATCAGAATATGAAGATTAAAAAAATTTCAATCTTTGTTTATACAGCTGAAGTAAACATACTGAAATACATGTTACTGTATTCTGAAACGAAGTGCATCAGACCTGATATAGTGGCGATATAATTTCATTTGAAGGTTTGAATGCCCATTATTTGTAATTTTGTATATGCAAGTTATTATTTCTATGCATTGATATATGTTTTGGAATTGTAAATCATTCAAATACAAACAAGACAAACACATATACACTCAAAAAACAGAACTTTGGCATTGCATGCCAGCCATTTGACAAAAAATCTAAAAGACAATACTAAGTTTTCAAAGCATTTTTTAGGTAGGATGTAATAATAAAAATATATTGATGAACATATAATTAACAATACATTATAATAGAATTATATTAACTATAATATTGATAAATAATTATAATATAAATGTTATCATGTCTTATCATAAGACAAATATTTGATCTTATATTATAATATAAATATAAAATTATATATTATCATAATATAAATATTACATATAGGCAAAAACCTACAATCCAATGGTAAATTGTGAGCCTCTTATTTGGGAGGCCTTAGGTTTGAGTCTACTGGATCTTAACACAATAATAATTAATCTCAACAAATAATACTAAATAAATAATAAAGAATCCTGGCTTTGGCCCATTACCGATATATATATATGTGTATGTGTTTATTTAATATACTGTCATATATATGAAATACATATTAGTTAAAAATTAACATAATAATCTGAAATATATTATAAAATAGTAATTAATATTATAATATAATGTATTACTGGATATAATATAATATATTAATATTATTAATACAAAATAATAAAAATAAAATTCAAGAAATAAAGAAATAGATAATGATAAACACAAGACAAAGATAGATAACCAATACTATTTGTGCTACATAAGAATCTTCCTTATAAAATAATGCGGGTCCCACAGGTTAAGATCCTTGGCATAGTAAATTACATTGCTTCTTCATATGTTCAACCGGTAGTGATAATTAACTTCCAACGTAGGATTAAATTAATAATAAGAAAAAAGTTAAAACATAATTAAAGATGGCTGAAAATTAATAAAGACACAGACGCATCTCTTAAACTCCATAAGGACAACAATTCGTTGCACAATATAATAATAGATTATTGAGAGTAATCAGAAAAAAAAAATACCAAATGTGAACAGTCAGCAACAGAAATAAAAATAAATAATCAACAGCCAGCAAGGAGATCTAGAATAATGTATATTCTGGCTTCTCGCTAAAATGGACCATTATATATATATAGAGAGAGAGAGAGAGAGAGATCGGTCATCCACTACTGATGAAAACCCAATTATCCATAGGCATTTACAAATGACAATGATCAAAGGAAGACATTGAATTCCTTTGGCCATATAAGACAAGAACCAGAGCTAGAAAAATCTGGGAATATATTTCAATATCAAGGCTAACATGGACCATTATATATATATATATATACAGAGAGAGAGAGAGAGAGAGAGAGAGATCGGTCATCCACTACTGATGAAAACCCAATTATCCATAGGCATTTACAAATGACAATGATCAAAGGAAGACATTGAATTCCTTTGGCCATATAAGACAAGAACCAGAGCTAGAAAAATCTGGGAATATATTTCAATATCAAGGGCAACACAGTTTATTCTTGGATAAGTACTCAATCAGATAATTATATATTGTATAGATTAACATAGAAGTAATCTAATATTAATAATCAATCCAGATTGCATAAACGGAGATGCTAATCAAGAATTATGGTATGAACATAGCATAAACAGGAAGCTTTATACTAGAAACAACATTATGACAACATCAGTCTTTTATAGGGCCATCGTTAATGTGGTCACTGTAAGCATGAACAAGGGTAGATAATGATCACCATAAATGCAGCTCAATGGCACAGATTGCAAACCATGCATATATCAGATTGTGTGTGTATATCAGAATTGTACTTTGCCAGATTACTTCAGTCTTTTGTAGATCCATTGTTAATGTGGTCACTGTAAGCATGAACAAGTGTAGATAATGATCACCATAAAAGCAAATTCAATGGCACAGATTGCAAACCATGCATATATCAGATTGTGTGTGTGTGTCAGAATTGTTCTTTGCCATATTACTCTCGCATAACAATAAGATAACCAACATTTACTGAAAGATATTGTTACTATACCTACACGCATGGCATACTAAATGCATACACTAATCACCAATAAATAAGTGAATAGAAAGAAGACTTGTAAATTGGAGAAATTAGGCCAAATCCTAGGTCATTTTGCCAAGGGACATAACAGTGGTCTTAGAGCATGATCCTGCCATCCTACAGGGTAGGAGATCTACATAAATATTTCAATATGAAGAATTAATTCAGTAGACTCTTAAAGCAGAATTGGGGGAGAATATGAGCAAAGATACAAGTAGTAGTTGGAGCAAAAATTAAGGAATTCTTTGTGAGTGTCAAAACTTGATTTAGAAGTTCTTGGTAAGCGTCAAGGTTTGATCAAGGATATTCTTGGAGAGTGATAGCTTGATCAAAAGACATTCGTGGTGAGTGTCATAACTTGATTTAGACATTCTTGCTGAGAGTCAAGGCTTGATCAAGAAAATTCTTGGTGGATGTCAGAATTTGATCCAAAGACATTCTTAGTGAGTGTCAAAACTTGATTTTGACGTTCTTGGTGAGCGTTGAGGCTTGATCAAGGATATTCTTGGTTAATGTTAGAGCTTGATCAAGAGACATTCTTTGTGAGTGTCAAAACTTGATTTAGACGATCTTTGTGAGCATCAAGGCTTGATCAAGGACATTCTTGGTGAGTATCAATGCTTGATCAAGAGACATTCTTGATTAGTGTCAACTTGATTTAGACATTCTTGGTGAGCATCAAGACTTGATCAACGGCATTCTTAGTGAGTGTCAGAGCTTGATCAAGAGACATTCTTGGTGAGTGCAACAGCTTGATTTAGGCATTCTTGGTGGGTGTCTAAACTTGATCAAGGAAATTCTTGGTGAGCATTGGAGCTTGATCAAGAGACATTCATGATGAGTTTCAAAACTTGATTTAGGCATTCTTGGTGAGTGTCAAAGCTTGATTTAGAGTCTAGACATTCTTGGTGAGTATCAAAACTTGATTCAGACATTCTTGGTGAGTGTTGAGGCTTGGCTAGGGACATTCTTGGTGAGGGACATTATCGGTGAGTGTCAAAGCTTGATCAAAGACATTCTTGGTGAATGTTGTAATTTCTAGAAAGGAATTAAGGCAAGAGATTAATATCTTGGAAGTTTTATTCATATAGGAGCAGATCAGCAAGTATCACAGAAGAAGGAAGTGTACTGTAAATCAAGATAAGAGCTACCTTTTAAATTTTTATTACAATTTTAAAATTGAATTTTAAAATAAAATATCTTCAAATTTGATAAGTTTATGTTTACAAATATACGACCATTCTAATCTCAAGTTTAAATTACCATTTAAGGTTAATTTCAAATTGAGATTTATTGAGGCTACTCACATCTAAGGTTTACCCGACAATCAACATTTGGTGGGAGCAATTGTAGATACTCTAACTACAATGCTTCCTAGTAGAGATTTTGTGGTTGGGTTTATAGAGAGCGTTACCAAAAGCTCTACCCAATCATTTGTTCGAGGTTAGGGATTGGAGTCATCTCCTGATTCCAAAGAGTTCTGGGGTCCTACATGTGCATTGGGGTTCTTGTCTAGATTCACTGGGGAGTATTGCAAGGTGTACATGGTGTGGATTACTTGTAGTTCCACTTTTGATTCTTATGTACATGATTTGTTCAGATGTACAAAATTGGTGCATAGAGATTGGATAGTCCAATCGTTGTTCATTTCTATGCAGTTGTGGTTATGTTGGTGCTTTAACAATGCTATTGTTGTCTAGGATATTTCACTGTCTTCCTCTGGACTTCTAGTGTAGTGGAGTTTCCTTGCAGTCCTGATTTCTTAGGGAGGGTGGATTGTAATGTCCCAATTTTTTTGAGCATCAAAGTTTGAGGGATTAGGCTATTGTTTCGATTTTCGTAGGCTAGTATGATGCATTAGAGGGTCTAGTTTGGAAGTTTTGGAGCTCTTCAGGCGGTTGTTGTAAGTGTTTATCTCACGAGATGTTTCATTTGTTTTGGAGCATTAATATTCAGAGGTTTCCAATTCCTTTTAGAGGACTTAATATTTATAGTAAGATAAGGGATGTTAAAGAGGTACCCTTACTTTTTTTAGTAAGATAGATGCATAATGGATACAATGGTTAATTCCCAGGTTTAGACGAAAAAAAGAATAATCATTATTTTTGGAGTTATGTTATTTTTTATTAATAATAAAGAAATGCTTTATTAATAATTAATTATAATGTTATATTTTCAATTTATGTGAATGAGGTCACTTAATAGCTTAAAAGTCATTCAATAAAGTGCATCACAATAATATGATATAACTTTATGGTTTAAGTGGTCATTTAAATGACTTAACTACAATTATACAAGCATTTAATGATTTTTAGTTAGTTTAAATGCCGCAAGATAAATCAACCTAATTGGAGATGACTATAAAAGGTGCCAAAAGAAATGAAAAGAGTATTGGTTCATTTTTATGCATGTGTTTGGAAAGCACCTCCCTTGGAGTAGGAAACCTAGGGTTTTTGCACTTCTTTAATCATTGAGAATGAAACTCTCATTGATTCGCAAATCTGAGGTTGTGAAATATCTTCTAAAGGCTTGCCTTTCAGATTGGTGTCACTCGAGAGTCATAATTATGCTTCATTGAAGGATTAGTAAGGGTTTCAGAGAATACTTATTTGCAGATCAAAGTTGATGATAGCATGAGAGGATATTTGAATTCTGGTTGTGTGTCACTCTCTTCCGCACGTGGGGTTCTATTGTTGCTTCTAGAGGTCATACAATGTCAAAGGAATTGGGAATATGAAGCTATGGATGGGAAAGCCTAGGTTTAGAGTGTTATTAGTTCATCCTTTGAAAAGGCTAAACTTATATTATTAGCATCATGCATTGATAGTGTGGACTTGATAGTCAATGCCTAGCATCCACAAATAAGGGTTTATCATCTCTGCACTGCTCTCCAAAATTCCTTAGGCTGTAATTTTCATATCATATTTACCAGTCTTGACTTCAGCAATCCAGGTACAAATATCAAAGATATTTCGATCTTAGTTTGTAGAGCTTAAGTACATATGTTGAAATACTACATTATTTAAATCTAAGACAATGTGTCAAACCTGATGTAGTGGCAATGAAATTTCATTTGAAGGTTTGAATGTTTGTTATTTGTTGCTGCAAGTTATCGGCTACCATTTCTATGCATTGGTATCTATTTTGGAATTGTTAATCACTCAAACACAAACAAGACAAACACATAGATACTCAAAAAATGAAATTTAGACATTGCATGCCAGCTATTCAACGAGCATTCATAATATATTTGCAAAACGCATCAAAGCATTTCGTCATCTGTTGTAATGTCCCCATTTTAGCTCATCATGGTTGGTGGTATGATTAGCCTATCAGTGGCCCTCGTAGGTTAAGTCAAATGGATAAAGGGTCTCAATTGGCAGAACTATAGGCAAATTCCCACTCTAGAGGACTGAGGTGTTCAAAATAGTTGTCAGTTTGGATTAGTTTGGCACACTTACATGGGTATAATTGAATTACTAGAAATAATAAGTCACTCAAACTGAGCCAATTAACCAGCGGGAATAATAGAGCAGTAGGGCCACCTTTAGAATAGTAAGGCCACACACCACATGTGGTCCATTCTACCCCTATTGGTGATGCTCATAAGTCAATTGGCTCAGTTTGAGGGACTTACTATTTCTAGTAATTCAATTATGCCCATGTTATTTTTGGCAATGCACATGGACTTGGTATCATATTTACATGACTTGGACTCGCCTCAAACTCGACAAGGACTTGGCAAATTGAAAAACCCAAGAAATTTAAAGACTTTAAAGGATTTATAACTTTTTTCACGCATCATTTAGTCAATTAAATCAAAGACACAATAAAATGAGCTAAATAGAAGCTACTTTCCACACATACACAAGTTTACATTGTTTACATACGTATGAACATGAATTTGTCAAGAAAATAAGATAATTGTTAAACTAGTTACTAGTTACTAAATAACACATTAGAAATATAAATTGTGTTACTGTCAAATGTCTACAATATTCATCACTTCACTATGCTTTATACACTTCGAAGTGGGTTGCTTTACTATCTTCTTATACTAGTACTTTCCACATCTTCCCTATCTCCGTTCTTTAGTGCCCCAACAATACCATTAGTACTTTGCACTGTCTGTCTTTCAAATCATAGAACTTCTACTTTGTACTAGGATCACTGACCTTGACATAGATGCATATATCATTCCCTTTGGTTGATCTCTAGACTGCTTATTCGTAATTGCACTTCATCTTTCCACTGTTAGATATCTTCTTGAACACTCTTCATTAATACCCACTATCTCAATTAATATTGTGACCGTGCTTGTATCTTGTTGATTCTACGGTCTTTTATGTGTATCATTGTTTTGAAAAACCATCTCATATCATATGACAATTCTTGATCAATCTTTGCTCCCAACATTGTTATACCTCTTGTGTTATGCATTGTATAGACTACTATGGTGCGCTCTATTTATGATCTGTTTTGAAACATTCATTGCTACATATTTTTATTAAATGTGTGTTATTCACTATCCCTTTATCTCACACTATCCTTCTTGTGTCTGTATTATGACAATAATGTATCCTTTTATTAAAATTGTTGCCCATGCTATGATACCACTACTAATCTTATAAAATATGCCCTATGACTGTAAGTCTGTAAGAATGCTTCATTATATATGTCTTTGGGTTTGCAAACAATGGAATGACCTTCTAAGGTCTTAGAGAAGGGATATATACCAAAAAGAATCATTCAAAACAATTTTAAAATGTTCATTTTTTACTTTATGGCTCAGCTGGCCATGATAGAGTCCTGGCCACAGGTCTCGTCAAGTCAGCAGAATCTATGGACTCTGTGAGTCCTAGCAAGACTCGACAAGTCTCGGTCGAGTCAAAGTCCAAAGGCCAAAATACCCTAGAACCCCGACTCGGCTTGGGACAAGCAAAGTCTTGTGTTACTACTTCATATAACAAACTTCATCAATTGATTAAGTGGAATAAGTTTATTGGCTCAAGTTCAAGGTATTAATTATTATTAATAAAAGGTTCTTTATTAATAATTAATTATTATAAAGTTATTAATTAAGAGGGGCCAATTGACTTTATAAGTGCATTAAATAAATGTCATAATGAGGGGACCTATTTATTTATTATTTACCTAGACAACATGGGACATTGAAAAGGCATCATTAATGGTTATTAATTATATTTTGAGAGTGGGCACCAAGTTGAAGGACTTAACTTATTATAAAGTAACTTTGCATCAAAAGAAAATGTCTGTAAGTAATTAATGAATCGTATTCCTGAAGCCTCATGGATCAATTTGTTATGATGCCTGAAAAGGGGGAAATGGATTCATTATGTCATGTTTGATGAAATTGTTTACTTGAGAAGTCTCTAGAGTTTGTTTGAGGGTTTCAACATCTGCTTGGAGAATTGTGAATTCTTTGGTCTTTGAGCACTTTGAAATGGTGAATGAGCCAATGATGTTGTGCAATTAGCTATGGCTTCATCTAGGAGCCATAAATGGTGTCAAATGCTTTAAACTTTATGAAATATGGAATAGGTTTCATTAGCTATTGAGCAGTGGTGATAAATAATAGACAGCAAATTCAAATCACAGCCTTTCAATTAGTATTTGCAGAGTTTTAAGGCAGCCACACATCTGATAAGGAAGCCGCATGAGCCTCATTGATAGACACCTAGCGTCAGATTGGCATGTGCAGGGTTTTGAGCTTCAGACTTTGACATGTTGGGGTTCGATATTGCAACTATTCATCATATTGGCCACTCTAACATCTATCATAAGATTCAATTCATTCTGAGATTCCAATTCCAAGCTACAATTTTATCCAAGTTCTTTAAATTGCAATTAAATTATTCAAGGCATGAATTATTAATTGTATATGAATCTTTTCCTAAAATGTATATAGAGGCTTTCCTATGACTAATTTTCAGCAGTCAATTTGCATGCAAAGTTTTTGACAATATTCCTTGAACCTTTAATCGGTATTTTGCGGGCAAGATTGGCAATGGATATTATAATGGTGGAGAATTGGCAAAGGATATTCAAAGGCAAAGTTGAGTTGAGAATGAATCAGGAATGAAGCTGAACCGTTTGAGATCTGACCGTGATGGAGAATTTACATCTGGAGAATTCAATGCATATTGTGAAGAACATGGAATAAGGAGATAGATGTTTGTCCCTAGAGCCCCACAACAAAATGGATAGCACAGCGAAGGAATAGAACAATCCTTGACATTGCAAGATGTTGGAAGGAAAAGTGTCTCGGATGTATTGGAGAGAAGTTGTTACTACTGCAGTCTACACATTGAATAGAGTTCAGATAAAGCATGGAACCAATAATACACCCTATCAGCTATAGTATGGTCATGTACCTACATTTAAGTGTTTTAGAATTTTTGGAAGCAAATGTTACACTAAGAGAGATGATAACATTGGAAAGTTTGATTCTAGAACTGATAAAGGAATATTTCTTGGTTATTCTACTAAAAGCAAAGCTTATCGATGCTATAATCACAGGTTAAAGAAACTTGTTGAGAGTGCTAATGTGAAAGTTGATGACAGATTTCAGATACAGGAGAGGTTGTGCAATAATGAATCAAATGATGAAGTTAATCTCATACAGGATACAGAAGAACATAATCGGAATCAGAATAGAGAATAGGAAGGTCTAGTTGATGAGATTGACAATGGAATTGAAGTTGATGAGTCTCATGGCCCTAAGACTCCAAGGTATGTAAAGCTTAGTCATACTGAAGGTCAAATTATTAGTGATAAAAATCAAGGAGTTAGATTGCTAGAGATGAAATTTGTTTGATTTCACATGTTGAACCTAAAAGTGCTAATGAAGCTTGCAAAGATGATAATTAGATTAAAGATATGAAAGAAGAATTAGATAAGATTGAAAAGAACAGAACATGGATTTTAGTTCCCAAAACTAAAGATAGAAATGTTATTGGAACTAAATCGGTTTTCAAAATAAAGTGAGAGAGAATAGTGAAGTGGTAAGAAACAATGCTAGATTGGTTTGCAAAGGATGTTCATAGATGGAAGGTATAGATTTTGATGAGACACTTGCACCTATTGCTAGAAGTTGTTAGAATGTTTCTTATTTATGCAGCTTACAAAAATTTCAAGGTATATCAGATGGACCTTAACTCGGGATTTTTGAATGGAGATCTTGAGGAAGAAGTCTATGTTGAACAACCTTGTGGATTTAATCAAAAGGACATGGTTTACTAATTGAAGAAAGCTTTATACGGATTAAGAAAAGCTCGTAGAGCCTAGCATGCTACAATAGATAAATGCCTATTTAGGCTTGGATTCAATAAAGGAATCGCCGATAGTAACTTATACTTTAAAATTAATACTATAAACATTTTGATTGTTGAATTTTTTGTGGATGATATCATTTTTCATGGTGATGACAAAATGAGATCAGATTTTGTTAATGAGATGTAGAAAGAGTTTGAGATGCCTATGATAGGAGAGATGAAATTCTTTCTTGGTTTGCAAATTACTCAAACAGAGAAAGGGATTTTCATATCACAGAGAAAATATGTGAAAGAATTATTGAAGAAATTTGGTATGGAAAATTAAAAGGCAGTTGGAACATCAATCGTTACAAGATGTAAATTGACAAGAGATGATGAATTACAGAGTACTAATCAAAATAGATTCAAATCTATGATTGGTAGATCACAATATCTAACTCATGCAAGACCTGACATATCTAATGCAGTTGGAATTGTTGCTAGATTTCAAGCTGAACCAAAAAAATCACATGTTATTTCTCTTAAACAAATATTCATATACCTAAAAGGAACAATGGATTATGGATTATGGTATGACATAGCAGATGATTTTACACTTCATGCATATATTGATGTTAATTGGGCAAGAAATGTTAACGACTGAAAGAGCATTAGTTTCTTGGTTATGTAAAAATAAGAATTGTACTTAAAATCTACAATTGAAGCAGAATATGTTCTTGCTTCTATTAACTGTACAAAAGTAATTTGAATGAAGAAAATGAAGGATATCCGAGTTATCTATGAGGAACCTATTACTATTCATTGTGATAATTCAAGTGCTATAAATATTTCAAAGATTCCAGGCTTGCATTCGAAGACAAAGCATATTTCAATTATCATTTCTTATAAGAGAAAGTGCATGAGAAGGAGGTGAAGTTAGAGTATGTAACTACAAAGGAACAAATCATTGGCATCTTAAAAAAGCCCTTGCTAAAGGATGTCTTTGAATATCTCAGAGGTATGCTTGGGGTAAAGGCCCCTCCTTTCCAAAATTGACTGATGCAAGATGGCATCCATAATGTTCTTAACTAACTTATCCTACATCTAGACTTGATGTTTAGAAAGCTACTCCTAATGGGGAGTAGTTGGGTAGTTGGTACACTAAGGCATATATACCTTGGGGGGTATTTTTGAATGAGAGTTCTCTAAAGGGAGAGTTAAACCTTTTACCATTAATGTTAAAGGGGGAGAGAGAGTTAGGTGAAAAACAAGAGAGATTTATCAGAAAGAGATATGGGAGAAAAATATTTTGGACAAATGTAATATTTTGGAGAAATACTTTGTGCATTGAAATTATTTCACATCATAGGTTGTCATCAATGCCAAAGGGGGAGATTGTTGCATATTGGAAGAGATTCCTATTAGGAATTGTTGATTATGTTTGGAAATAATGTTTTATCATTGATGTCAACATATATGTCTATCAGACAGTGTTCCTATTGATAAACAGTACAGAGAGAATTTCGATGAAGACACGGTTTGTTGAACTTGAGCTAGCAAATTATTGAATGATTATCGGTGAGTTTACATGCTATATTTGTCATCACATGTGTTTCTGAGTTGATTTGGATAAGTTACAAAAGTTTTGCTGAAGACTAGTTCTGGGATGATGATTAATGAATCTACATGTTATATTTGCTATTGCATGTGTTTCTGAGTTGAATCAGAGAAGTTACAAAAGTTTTGTTGAAGACTGGTTACAGATAGGATTTACTAAGAATTATTGTAGACAGAGGTCTAGTATACTTTTTGGTGAGTTTCGATGGGACATAATTTTGGTCTGTGATTTTGCATACATCATGAAGACTTGGATTTGCGTTTACATTTGGATTTGTTTGAGGATTGAAGACTTGGAAGTCAGTTTGCTTGATTGGACAGTGAAAGGGAAATTATTTCCTAGCCGACTTAGTCTGGAAACATGTTGATTGGACTACTATGATTAATTATTGGTTGGTAGCGTGTTGAATAATATTGTAATGTATTCTCTATGTGTTCTACTTGACACTTTTGAAATTTCATTAGTTGATGCAATTGATTTTGTAATTAAGTTTCATATGAGCCAACCTAATAAGTGTTAGGCTTGTATAAAGAAGTGAATTCATTTGTAAATTCAAGTGTGTGAGTGTGTGTGTTGATGGAGAGAATGATATGATGCAAAGCTAATTATGCAAGTTTGGGCCAGAGACGGAGATAAAAGTTGATTGAAAAGAAGTATGGGTGATATCTAATAAAGTGCTTCAAAGGAATTGTTTTGGCATAGTTAATGCTTTCAGTCAATTCATCTCAGTGGATTATTGTCCACTTATTGGGTTGTTCCACTTATTGTATTTGGATTGTAGTCCAATCTAGGTTGTTGCCCTTGTTGTAATAGAGTGAGCTCTAGGAAAGTACAAAAAATGCATTCACATTCTTCATCTACCTTTAAGAAGCTATTATATGTGCTAAGACATCATTTAGTGAGTTTGATCCCAAACATGGTTTTTCCCTTAACAGGGTTTCCACGCAAAAAAAAAAAAAATTGGTGTTAGGTGTTATGGTGTTATTTTCTTTAAATTGTCTTGAAGTTTACAAATCTGATATATGGTGAATGGTTTAATGTTTTAATTTGGTCACAATTGATTCACCCCCTCCCCACCCCCTCTTAGTTGTGCGTTGTACACTATTATTCGTAACATTTTTCACACTAATGATAGTTCATCAAAAAGACTAAGGATGTTATCTCCACAACCGATATCTCATGACAGCTATCAAAATGGCTAGTTAGAGGCTTACAGCTCAAACACAAATCTGTTCAAATATTCAATGCATCATGTAATCCATTTTTGAATGTGGTAACATACTCCCAATTATCATAAGAACAAGTAACCAATATTAAGAACAACATTCTAACAGTCTATAATAATATTTGTACCAATCACAAGTGACCAATTCAGTTACATAATAATGCCAAAACGAGGTTGCCATAATGAATTCAGTTATGTTGTGAAAGAATGGTGATGCTTAAACTTTAATACTGATGAAACATTTCTTCAGCCAAACTGCAGGTTAAGGGACAACAACCTTTCCATTACACGGGATTTCCTCTTTGACAACTCATAAAGCTGAGCATGCACCAAGAGCTTGAATAGAGAAACAAAGTTCATGATATGCAATTGTTATTGTGATGTCTTTAAAGCCCGCAAACTATAATTACCCAAACAAGATGTTCAAAATACACAAAAGCTCCACAAATTTTACACGAGCACCACAATAGTGGTGTGACGATAAACATGACCCCTCAAATGCCACTAATACTTGATATTCCACCCTTGTGACTCAATTTCTCAACATCTCCTTTCAAGATGGTTGGTATTTAAAGAACTCGGCCAAAATAATAAGACCATTTACAAAGATTAACATCTTTGAAATAGTGGATTGAGGCCCTGACTTGATTGCAAGAGCTTCTTGTTATGAAGCACAAGGTCACAAGGTCCAATCTCCCCCATCTCACGTGGTATTAAAGGACTTGTCGTGGAAGCAGATATAGCGCCCCTCGCCGGCCATCTGGATCACATTAAAAATTTTACTTGGCTCAATTTATAAGGTGTGCTATATACGATTCCTACAATCTTTATATTTATATATATATATATATGAAACAATATGAATCTTGTAAATTCCTTATCATGGTACAAGAGCAACTGTCCTATTTTTCTTTGAGCAACACCCCTCATGCATGGCAAAAATGAGAATTTATTTAATCACAATGTTATCCTATTGTTGAGCAAGAAAACAATTAATCACCACAAAGGAAATAGTTTTTCATTATAACTTTAAGTTGTCAAGCTTGAATAATTCTTATCATAAGCTCTCTATTTTTATCTATCCGCTTATTGTTCAGAATATAAATTTCAAAATAAACTTAGAAGACTCTTTCATATAAATATTGGGCCCTGTTGGATGGATATTTTGCAACCAACAGGTTTGGGTAAAAATCCAGTCACAGAATAGGATGACCAGCCACAGCGTGTGAGACAGAGTCTCTCCTACCTTAAAGGGAAGGCTCCCTTTTCTCACCGTTCCTTGGATCAACTCAAGGTAAGCAAGAAGTTGAAAGATTTTGTAAAGGGGTGTTACTAGTATCCTTTCTTCTTATCTTTCAAGAAAGAATCCACCTACTCATAGAGCGAGTAATGGGCAAGGTGAATCTCTAACTACACTTCTATCAAGAGCTGGAAACAATGATACCAATAAACCTTCACTAACTCAAAGGCTAGCTGAAAATGTACCAGTTTGGCTCTAAGTTCCAGTCGTACTTCTATATGGAAAAGTTTTACAATTAGGGCACAAAAACTCCTAAAAGTAAGAATAACTTAACTATTTTGCAAATTAAGAAAGAAGTATAAGCTATAGACAAAGCTTCTAGCTATATATTTTCACAATTCCTCCTGGTCAAAGCTTCGGCTCCAATTGCTTCTTAGTTCTTTTGTATTCAATTCACAAGATAACATGAATCAAAGATAACGTGGATAAATTATAGACAGCTTATAACTCATACAAGTAACAATCTCACTTAATCAAAGTTAAGTCTCAAATGCTCCTTTGTATTCACCTTTTTCTCAAAATAGTGCTACACAAACAAAGTTTTGTTGGCACAATTTCTCCAAAGCTCTCTTGTATAAAGATAAAGATGATTTTTACAATGAGGAGGCACTCCTTTATATAGGCACAGGACTCAAGAAAAAGGTGGAGAAAAAAGTGGGAGCAACTCAACCAACTTTGACCTAGTCTAACTAGAAAAGAAATTATAGGGTTACATGCATCTGCATGTGCAACTCGCATTACATGTAATTACAGCTTTTCATACAATGCATCCTCTCCAACTACAATTATGAAAGAAGAAAGAAGATGGAAGAGAAGGAAATAATCCTAGGGATTGTTCTAAAGGACCTTGTACTTAGCAATGCAATCCCGAATGATCACAGGATCGAGAGTTCCTGTATTTTGTACCGCTACATTCACCTTTATAACCATGGTGTTGCATCTTTTGATAACCTTTGACTTTGATGAATTATTCATTGTGATTTGAAAACTTGATGTGATCCAACTTTTCTCGCTCAAGTTGTCATGAATTATCCTTTGTAGATCAGCACAAACTGGAGTCTCTGACACTTTCAAAACCTTCTCAATGATGTCTGGATGTAAAATTGGAACAACTTTCCGACAAGCATCCGCAACTCCTTTTTTTTTTTTGAAGTAAAGTGCTTGGAAGGATGGAAATGCTTTGAAACATGAAAGTGGAACGCATGGGAATGTGTGTGAATGAAGACTGTTGATTTTCAAACGTGATTTAGGCTTTCAAGATGTCATTGCACGGAAAGTGGATTACATGTATATATAACATGCAACAGGGAATGGAAAGTGAAATGAGATGCGAATGCAGATGGAGGATGAGCTTTACATGGCAAAGTGCAAATGACAGATGAGATGGAAATGGAAAATGGAAGAGGGATAATGAACTTTATAGTCATCTTTGGTGAAAAGGTAAAGTCAAAGTACATCGAAAATGAAAATGACATCTTTTTGACTTTTCAAAAAAGTAACTTTAAGTCGAAATCAAGGTTTTGAAATGTTATTCCACATAAGGCTTTTCGTGTAATTGTGCCATGCGAGTGGATGCAAAAAGTGAGATGAGTGAAAATGTAAGTGGAAAATGCGATTACATGCATGTGCAGATGGTGAATGAGATGAAAAACATGTAATCGCATTTGTCGGAAGAGATGCGAAGTGTTGTGACATGGAAGATGGAAGTGAAACATGATGATGCTTTTGCATGAAGTGAAACAACAAATTCTTGGAAAAGAACTTGTAACTTCTCCAGAGTGGAGAAAACTAGAAAGCAAGCACAAAACACAAAAACTCAAAAGAAAAACGTACCTTTGGAAAGTAACTCAAACATGTCAATATGCAAAGTACTTCAATGCACAATTTCGAATTTGGAGTTTGGGGAAAAACCAAAAACATGAAAATGATCAATTTCTTCATTTTTAAAGGAAAAATGCACTTTCCATAGTATCAATTTCAACAAGTGGCAATCATCAAGCAATAATATGCATGGAAATAATAAGATAAGTATGAATTGATGAGCAAGTTTGAAAATGTCCACTTACTTGGAGGTTAAAGAGTCAAAATAGCAAGTTTTATAGACTTGAAGAATAATTCTCCCTCAAATTTGGATTTTCAAACAACTATTTGACCTTTTCCATACTTGAATGTAATTTGCATTTAATGGTCAAATTTGACATGAGAAAAATCGTGATCTCTAAAGACAAGAGCACGCATTAAAACTAAAAAATGACCCCTCTTGATCCAAATGTATAAGCTGAAATGCCATTTTTTGAGTTTTTTGAACAAAAGCATGACTTTTTAATGCAAAAATTTGGGCTGTTTTTGCAAAAACGTGGCCAAAAAATGCATGTTTTTTAGTCATTTTTGACTTATGAATGCAAAAACGACTTTCCCAAATGTATATACATGGATCCAAATGTAAAACAGTGGCTTCAAAACGCATAAGTGGATTAAAACCCTAATTTTCGGGGTATTTTTAGCAAAAACGTGATTCAAGAAAGGCATGAAACAAAAAAGTATTGGCTTCTAAAGTTGAAAATGTGTATCACAATGCAATGAAAAACACTTAAAATACCAAATCAATTCCTCTTTGAGCAAAAACGTAAGCAAAAAATGGTGTTTTTTGAATATTTTTCCAAAAATGTGCCCTTGGAGGGAGTTTGGAAAAACATTTTTTAGCAAGATAAATCCATTTCCAAGCAAAAACGACCCTATTGGAGAAACTCTCACGCAAAACCATCAAGTAAATCTCTCACAATCTCAAAAATCGGGTCCTTGGAGGCCCATTACATGTGATCTTCCAAAATCGGACTTTTTAGCAAAGCTTATGTAATCCACTTTCCGTGCAATGACATCTTGAAAGCTTAAATCATGTTTGAAAATCAGCAGTCTTCATTCACATGCATTCCCATGCATTCCACTTTCATGTTTCAAAACATTTCCATCCTTTCAAGCACTTCAACAAAAGGAGTTGCAGATGTTTGTCAGAAAGTTGTTTCGATTTTACATCCAGACATCATTGAGAAGGTTTCCAAAGTGTCAGAGACTCCAGTTTGTGTTGATGTACAAAGGAGAATTCACAACTTGAGCGAGAAAAGCTAGATCACATCAAGTTTTCAAATGACAATGGACAATTCATCAAAGTTAAAGGTTATCAAAAGATGCAACACCATGGTTATAAAGGTGAATGCAGTGGTACGAAATACAAGAACTCTCGATCATGTGATCATCCAGGATTGCATCGCCAAGTACAAGGTCTGTAAGAACAATCTCTAGGATTGTTTCCTTCTCTCTTGTCTTCTTTCTTCTTCTTTTATGATTGTAGTTGGAGAGGATGCATTGCATGAAAAAATCTAATTACATGTAATGCGAGTTACATGCGTATGTAAAAGGATGTAATCTGAGTTGTATGTGCAGTTGCATGTAACCCTATAATTTCTCTTCTAGTTAGACTAGGTCAAAGTTGGTTGAGTTGCTCCCACTTTTTCCTTCATCTTTTTCTAAACTCCTGTGCCTATATAAAGGAGTGCCCCCTCATTGTAAAAATCATCTTTATCTTTATACAAGAAAGCTCTAGAGAAATTGTGCCAGCAAAACTTTGTTTGTGTAGCACTATTTTGAAAGAAAAGTGAATACAAAGGAGCATTTGAGACTTAATTTTGATTAAGTAAGATCATTACTTGTATGAGTTATAAGCTTTGTCTATAATTCATCTAAGTTATCTTTGATTCATGTTATCTTGTGTCCTTCGTGATTGTATTTTGTGAATTGAATATAAAAGAGTTAAGAAGCAATTGGAGCCGAAGTTTTGACCAGGAGCAATTGTGAAAATATATAGCTAGAAGCTTTGTCTGTAGCTTATACTTCTTTCTTAATTCACAAAATAGTTAAGCTATTCTTACTTTTAGGAGTCTTTGTGCCCTAATTGTAAAGCTTTTCCATATAGAAGTACAACCTGACTTGCCAAACGGGTACATTTTCAGCTAGCCTTTGAGTTAGTCAAGGTTTATCAATATCACTATTTCCAACACTTGATAGAAGCATAGTTAGAGATTCACCTTGCCTATTACTCGCTCCACAAGTAAGTGGATTCTTTCTAGAAAGATAAGAAGAAAGGATATTGGTAGCACCCATTTTATAAGATCTCTCAACTTCTTGCTTACCTTGAGTTGATCCAAGAAACGGTGAGAAAGGGGAGCCTTCCCTTTAAGGTAGGAGAGACTCTGTCTCACATGTTGTGGCTGGTCATCCTATTTGACGACTGGATTTTTACCCAAAACTATCGGTTGCAAAATATCCACCCAACAAATTGATGAGCAAGTTTGAAAATGTCCACTTACTTGGAAGTTAAAGAGTCAAAATAGCAAGTTTTATAGACTTGAAGACTAATTCTCCTCCAAATCCGGATCCTCAAACAATAATTTGACTTTTTCCGCACTTGCATTCAACAAATATTAATGAGCAATGAAGGAACGAATTTGACATGAAAGTGTCAAATACATGGTCTCCAAAGACGTGCGTGCATTAAAACTCAAAAAAAACTCCTCTTGATCCAAATGTATAAGCTGAAATGCCATGTTTTGAGTTTTTTGAGCAAAAACATGACTTTCATATGCAAAAATTTGGGCCGCTTTTGCAAAAATGTGGCCAAAAAATGCATGTTTTTGAGTCATTTTTGACTTATGAATGCAAAAACGACTTTCCCAAATGTATATACATGGATCCAAATATAAAACAATGGCTTCAAAATGCATAAAAGTGGATTAAAACCCCAATTTTCTGGGTATTTTTAGCAAAAACGTGATTCAAAAAAGGCATGAAACAAAAACGTTTTGGCTTGTAAAGTTGAAAATGTGTATCACAATGCAATGAAAAACACTTAAAATGCCAAATTGATTCCTCTTTGGGCAAAAACATAAGCAAAAAATGGTGTTTTTTGAATATTTTTCCAAAAACGTGAATGGTGTTTTTTGGAGGGAGTTTGGAAAAACATTTTTTAGCAGGACAAACCCATTTTTGATGTTAGAAAATCCATTGCCAAGCAAAAAAGACCCTATTGGAGAAACTCTCATGCAAAACCATCAAGTAAATCTCTCACAATCTCAAAAATCAGGTTCTTGGAGGCCCATTACATGTGATCTTCCAAAATCGGACTTTTTAGCAAAGCTTATGTAATCCACTTTCTGTGCAATGACATCTTGAAAGCTTAAATCACGTTTGAAAATCAGCAATCTTCATTCACACGCATTCCCATGCGTTCCACTTTCATGTTTCAAAACATTTCCATCCTTTCAAGCACTTCGACAAAAAAGAGTTGCAGATGTTTGTCGGAAAGTTCTGATTTTACATCTAGACATCATTGAGAAGGTTTTCAAAGTGTCAGAGACTCCAATTTGTGCTAATCTACAAAGGAGAATTCACGACAACTTGAGCAAGAAAAGATAGATCACATCAAGTTTTCAAATGACAACAGACAATTCATCAAAGTCAAAGGTTATCAAAAGACGCAACACCATGGTTATAAAGGTGAATGCAGTGGTACAAAATACAAGAACTCTCAATCATGTGATCATCCGGGATTGCATCGCCAAGTACAAGGTCCTTTAGAACAATCTCTAGGATTGTTTCCTTCTCTCTCGTCTTCTTTCTTCTTCTTTTATGATTGTAGTTGGAGAGGATGCATTAGATGAAAAGATGTAATTACATGTAATGCGAGTTACATGCGTATGTAAAAGGATGTAATGTGAGTTGTATGTGCAGTTGCATGTAACCCTATAATTTCTCTTCTAGTTAAACTAGGTCAAAGTTGGTTGAGTTGCTCCCACTTTTTCCTTCATCTTTTTTCTAAACTCCTGTGCCTATATAAAGGAGTGCTCCCTCATTGTAAAAATCATCTTTATCTTTATACAAGAGAGCTCTAGAGAAATTGTGCCAGCAGAATTTGTTTGTGTAGCACTATTTTGAGAGAAAAGTGAATACAAAGGAGCATTTGAGACTTAACTTTGATTAAGTAAGATTGTTACTTGTATGAGTTATAAGCTTTGTTTATAATTCATCTAAGTTATCTTTGATTCATGTTATCTTGTGTCCTTGGTAATTGTATCTTGTGAATTGAATAAAAAAGAGTTAAGAAGCAATTGGAGCCGAAGTTTTGACCAGGAGCAATTGTGGAAATATATAGCTAGAAGCTTTGTCTATAGCTTATACTTCTTTCTTAATTTGCAAAATAGTTAAGTTATTCTTACTTTTAGGAGTCTTTGTGCCCTAATTGTAAAGCTTTTCCATATAGAAGTACGACCAGACTTGCCAAACCGGTACATTTTCAGCTAGCCTTTGAGTTAGTGAAGGTTTATCGGTATCACTGTTTCCAGCACTTGATAGAAGCGTAGTCAAAGATTCACCTTGCCTATTACTCGCTCCATGAATAAGTGGATTCTTTCTTGAAAGATAAGAAGAAAGGATATTGGTATCACCAATTTTATAAAATCTCTCGACTTCTTGCTTACCTTGAGTTGATCCTGTTTACCGCATAGGTTAATAAAGAAATGCACACAAATAATGAACACGAACAGCAGAACTCCTTAGATTATTTGCATATGCCAGAACATTACATTATGCTTCATAAGATAAGATAAGATGATTTATAATGTACCCAGACGGGGTATAAATACTTTCTGCCGAACCTTCCAGAAGGGGTCCGTCGGCCACATATAATATTAATCTATTCGTCGGCTACAAATCTTTACCAACGACAACACCCTGTCGGCTACAATTTATATTGACATCATCCCCCCCAAAAGAAAAAGTCGTTTCCAGACGACAATTACAAAATACTCGAGACAAATTAACACACAAAATACATTAACTGACTAACTATAACAAGATAAATCTGCTTCTGTCACATCCCTTTCACATTTGTTCTGTGCTTGCACCAAACTGGTCTCCAATCCACGATGCATCTGTAGCCTCTGCCAACACAATATTATCTTCTTAGTCAAGCTGACCTTGATAGCCACCTATGTTGCCAACTCTAGGTACACTGAGCCAAGTGTTGCTGAACTGCCTTCAACTGGATGATCAACTCCTCCCGAGCTCTCTGTGCATCCACCAAGACAGCCTCACGTCCAACACCCACTCCAAGTGCCTCTAGTACACAGACACTCCATGCCTGCAGCAGCTCCAGGTCTCATCAACTAGTCACACTTCCCACGACTGATATCCGCAACGACTGGGGGTCCAGGGGACAACGCCCCCGGCGGGGTCGAGGGGCAGTGCCCCGCGGGGTCCTACTGCATGAAACACACTGTTTTTATGATTTCTTCTGATCCCACACTCTTTCTGGCAATTGTTGATACTCCCCCTTCCCTTTGGCATTGTACATTACTCATTCTGAACTACTTCAATTCGTCGTCTTTTTTTTTTTTTTTTAGACTCTCCTGCTTCCTGAAAAGTACGACTCCTTCTTGGTACACACGCAACCCAGTTAATTGCTGCTCATGTGTTGTAAGGCACACAAACTGTGAATGACATTAATGCTAGCTCCAAACCGGAATCCTCCAAGGCTAATATGGTGTTAATTGCTATAGTGAATGAAGTAATTCCTGCGTTAAAAAATTATCCATTGCCTGCATCAATGCAAATCCTAAACGATATGTCCCTGCAAGGTTGAAAACTCGGCTCAACTGAAATCAAGGTCATTCTTCCATTTGGCTGCTCTCGATTTGCGCTCTTCCTGGTTAAAAACAAACCCCATATGTTTAAATGCCGGGTTTTCTACCTCCCACGCGTGGCTAAGGCATTGGGCGGAATGGTATATACTCCGCGGGAAGGTAATCTCTGGCAAGAAGGTGACGCCCATCGAAGACGAGCAAGGCACCTTGTGGAAGACAATACACCACGTGCGGAAAAGCTTAGGAAGAACCAGCAAAGGTGCCCAGAGCAGAGAAAAAGCCCACGGAAATCACAAAAGCCATGCCCGGAAAGGTCTTGTTGTGATCGGTGAATGAGGCTCTAAGGATTGCGCCAACACCTTTTGATAAATCAAATTGTTTGAATAACATCCATGGGTGAACAAAAAAAACTCCACAGAAGGTGAGGGAAGTCCATGGAAAAATTAGAGAAGACGCACGGGATAATAAAGAACACGCGCGAGAGAAAAAAAAAAAAAAGACACAGAATTTGATGAAGTCCACGGAGTGGGACAAACCACTACGAGACCTAAACAGTCCACAAAAATAAGGGCATCCGGGGGTCTGAGTAGCGCACGGGAATCTGTCCACGGCTCACAGCAACACTACCCGCGAACAAGTGTCCACGGGACACTCTACCCGTGAAGCGGCATTCCACAGGGTGAGTCCGCAGGCAAGCTTCCGTTCCGAATTTATTTTAGTTTATTTTTTTTTGATCAAAATTTATTTTTCTTTTACCTTTTTTTTTTTCAAATAAAAAAATACAACCCAATTTTCCCTCCACATTTCGCCATTCCACGACGACGAGGGAGTCGAAAGATACATAACGCCACCCGATGAACCAAGGAGCCATCCATGGATAGAGAAGTAAGTATGCAAGAAATAAAAGAAACTATGGAAGAACGAACACCACCAAGGGTGGAAGAATATGTCACCGAGGAAGAATGAAGACAACCCGCAATCACAATGCACCCTGCAGAAGAATCAGCGGAAGACAGGAAAAAACTGCACGACGCCATGTTTAAAAAAATGAAGCCACCAATGAACAAGATGAGCCCGCGAACACCAAGATGCAATCCGCGGAAAATAGAAAGCCAGCCGCACAACAAAAGTTCGCGAGAGATAAAGGCAAGCCACGAGGAATAGAAGACTTCTTGTGGAGACACAGCCCACGAAAAAGGTGTCCCCAGAACAGTCCGCGAGACCCCTATCCGGGCAGACTCCGCTCACTCTTCGATCATCCTCTGGTTTCTTCTCTACTTTTCCATCAACCTTCGTTGTCTTCAACTGTCCTTCTTCCTGTGTGATTTTCTTTACTTCTCCCTCTTCCTCTGTGATTTTCTTCCTATGTCCTTCCACTGTGGTTTTCTTCTTTACTTCCGGTGGTATTTTCTTCCCTTCTCTATCTTCCTCTTTGATTTTCTTCACTTCTCCTCCTTTTACTTTGTTCGCTCACTTTCTTTTCTTACTCTTCTTACGCTTGCCCTCGCTTTCTTCATTCTCAATTTTTTTCTCCATCATTTCATTGATCTCCATTTTCTTCGAGAGCTCTTGATTTGTCACTATTTTCACAGTAACCTCAATCTCCTTCTTTGATTCATTCTGCTGCAGCTCCACTTTTTTCGAAGTTGACTCATTGGCCTCATCTCCCAAATTCATGGTTTGTAGTGTAGCTTCATTATACTTGATTGTCTCCCCCTCACTGAATGGATGGGCGGGTGTAACATCCAACAGTGCATCCCCTTCGTTTACCTCAGTGAACTCCTTTGGAAATTCATCCCCGCTCGAACCTTCCTCAATTGTCAGTACATTGCAGTTCTGGAATAGTTCGTAGTCCTCTATTTGCCAATGGTAGAGACCGTTGACCGAATCCAAATCGTCATCTGTTGATCCTCCCTCCAACCGCAGGACTCCCTCCTAATCCGGTTCCATACGCTGTCTGCCTTCTTCCTCCTCTTCTTCGGAATCTGATAACAAAGTTTCTTCCCTGACCATTTGGGTGTGCAAATCAATGACAAATCGCCGGCCTTTACTTTCGAGTGCCAAGGTGTTCTTCCAGTCGTGTCTGACTCTAGCTTGAATAAGCCATCTGCAGCCAAGGATGGCGTCGTACCCTTTTCTCTTTAACGGGATCACGACAAAGTCTACTAGGAACAGTTGTGTGCCAATCGTTACCGACTGTGCCATGAGTACGCCTAGAGGTTTAATGCCGTGCTGGTCCGCTGTGAGCAATTTAAATGTAGGAGGCCACAATGTCGGTTGCCCCAGCTTCTTCCAGGTCTCCTCGGGTAAGACATTTACACCGGACCCACCGTCGACTATTGTGTCTGTGAGAACATGTCTGAGGATCCCCATCTTGACAACCGCCGAATGTCGGCCGGATGTGAGGGCTAGCAACATTTGGTCTTCTCCGCCTACATCACTTTCCTTCCCTCTACCTTGTTCTCCTGGTATCCTTGGAGCTGGTGCAGTATTTGTGAGAGCGGTTCAGAGCTGGGGCATTGTAAGAAGCAAATCATTTATCTTGACCCGTACCTCTGTTTGTAAAATCTATTGTAGATGTTTTGTTCCGCGGCATTCCTCATCGAAGGGCCAGTGGTGTCCTTCAACTAAGATGTTTCTGCCTGCGATGCCTTTGCAATCTCCACCCGCGCTTCTCCAAATTTCCTCTTTTCCTCCACTAGGTCCGGGTACTCTTTTGCTTGCCTTCGTGTAATCGTCAACACCTCTTCTTCAGCTGTCCCGATAGTGATCAAGTTGAATCCAGATTTTGGACCTTTGGCATCGTCATGGTCGCCGGGTCCGCACCATCTGCATAATAGTTTCGGTGTATTTGCCGTTGTACAATCCCGCGCAAAATGACCCCACAAATTACATGCTCGGCATTGAACGATTGGCCGTCTATTTGCATCATACTGGATTTGACTTCGATTGCCATTGTTATTATTATTGTTCGCATTGTTATTGTTGTTTTGCCCTCTGTTATTATTCTTGTACCCACCCGAAGTGGCACCATCAATGTTTGCATTTTCGTTCCCTCCTGACATGGAAGCTACCTGTGCCAAAAACAACTGTTGAGGTCCTCTGGCTTTCATGTTGAAGGGACATTCCTTTGTGGAATGTCCCATGATCTGACAAATATCGCAAAATTGGTTTTTTGGACGGGAGCCCTTTGTGTGACCTTCGACATTACATTTCGTGCACCATAATTCACTTCCTTTGTTTCTTTCTGCATGTTCTTGAATTCCTTCATCATTTGGATCATGTCCTTCTGGAGGGCTCAAACCTTTTTGCTGCTGCCTTCATCGTTGCTGCTATCTTCTCCGGAAGGCTCGTCATTATCAAAATCAGATGAGCTAGTCTTCTTCTTCTTCTTTGTCTTTTGCTCACTTTCAAGGTTCAATGCTCTGTTATAAGCTTTTGTGTATGACAACGGTGGCACATTTTCATTTTCCTCCGCAAGTTTGGGCGTAGACCTTCCACGAACCATCTTTTCTGAAGTTCGCCTGTCGGCTTATTTTCCATTTTGTTTATCAAATCTTTTAATTTCCTGGCTTAGACACAGACAGTTTCATTCTTCCCCTGCTTAGTATTGAAGATCTCTGCTACAATTTCATTATCATCGCGCAACAGTTGAAATTCGGCCAGAAACTCCTTTTTAATGTTATTCCAACTGTCTAACTTCTGCGGATCTGTACTAGTAAATCAGTCAATTGCCACTCCCTGTAGGGTGGCCGAAAATTGCCTCATCCAATCATCTTCATCAGTTATGCCATTTGCCCTCCAGATCATCACATGTTTTGCAGTGTAGAATGGGATCGACCGTACCATCACCATTGAACTTCAGCAGTTTTTCTTTTGGTCTCGCCATCACAATTGGTTTTTGTAAACAGGCGTTGCTCGGTCCTGCAACACTGGCACTGTTCACTCCCACACCGTGGCTTTGCACTCCCACATCGACGATCTACAATCCCACACCGGCGAACTGTTCTCCCACACTGGCGGTCTGCACTCCCACACCGGCGATCTGCACTCCCATACAGGCGAACTGTTCTCCCACACCGGCATTCTGCAATCCCACACCGGCAAACTATTCTCCCACACCAGCAGACTGTACTCCCACACCGGCGGCTTTCTCTCCCACATCGGTGGTCTCAACAGCTGCGAAGCTTGGTCAAGAATGATCTTCTGAAGTTGTCCCGTGCAGAAGTGTATCTCGGACGAAGAGGTCACTCCACACTCATGCTCCCTTGGCACTTTGAGCCGTGCAAGTCGATGCTCTTCCGTCTGGATTCTCTTCCCTCGGCGAACACAAATTCAAAAACTCCTCCCATGCTTCTTCCACCAATTCCACCCACTGCCGAGTTTCCTCCAAGAATTCTTCCGTGCTCCGGTTTCCGTCAGCAATCTTCTGGAATCTCCTTTGGTGTTCGACTTGCTGTGCTAGAATTAAATTTTCTTGTGGAGTAAGGATTTCGTCTTTTCCCTTGACCCTATTTCGGTCCTTGTTAAACTGATTTGGCATTAATCTTCATTCCTCCCACCTTCCAGGTTCATAGGGCAACGGCACCAAATGTTTACCGCATAGGTTAATTAAGAAATGCACACAGATAATGAACACGAACAGCAGAACTCCTTAGATTATTCGCATATGCCAGAACATTACATTATGCTTCATAAGATAAGATAAGATGATTTACAATGTACCCAGACGGGGTATAAATACTTTCCGCCGAACCTGCCAGAAGGGGTCCATCGGCCACATATAATACTAATCTATTTGTCGGCTACAAATCTTTACCGACGACAACACCCTGTCGGCTACAGTTTCTACCGACAACAAATCCAAGGAACAGTGAGAAGGGGGAGCCTTCCCTTTAAGGTAGGAGAGACTGTCTCACACACTATGGCTGGTCATGCTATTTTGCGACTGGACTTTTACCCAAAACTGTCGGTTGCGAAATATCCACCCAACAAATTGATGAGCAAATTTGAAATGTCCACTTACTTGGAAGTTAAAGAGTCAAAATAGCAAGTTTTATAGACTTGAAGGCTAATTCTCTTCCAAATCCGGATCCTCAAACAATAATTTGACTTTGTCCGCACTTGCATTCAACAAATATTAATGAGCAATGAAGGAACGAATTTGACATGAAAGTGTCAAATACATGGTCTCCAAAGACAAGAGCACGCATTAAAACTCAAAAACGACCCCTCTTGATCCAAATGTATAAGCTGAAATGCCATTTTTTGAGTTTTTTGAGCAAAAACATGACTTTCATATGCAAAAATTTGGACCGCTTTTGCAAAAACGTGGCCAAAAAATGCATGTTTTTGAGTCATTTTTGACTTATGAATGCAAAAACGACTTTCCCAAATGTATATACATGGATCCAAATGTAAAACAGTGGCTTCAAAATGGATAAAAGTGGATTAAAACCCCAATTTTCCAAGTATTTTTAGCAAAAATGTGATTCAAAAGAAGGCATGAAACAAAAACATTTTGGCTTCTAAAGTTGAAAATGTGTATCACAATGCAATGACAAACACTTAAAATGCCAAATTGATTCCTCTTTGGACAAAAACGTGAGCCAAAATGGTGTTTTTTGAAGATTTTTCCAAAAACATGCTGCCCTTGGAGGGAGTTTGAAAAAACAATTTTTTAACAATATAAATCATTTTTTTATGTTAGAAAATCCATTGCCAAGCAAAAACGACCCTATTGGAGAAAATCTCATGCAAAACCATAGTTTAAAATTTCGGTATCGGCAATATCTCGGCTGACCCAAAAATTGTGAAAATATCGGAATCGGCAAAAACTCGGCAAAGTATTCGGCAATAAATCGGCACTTTTATCGAACATTTGAAAATATAAAATTTCTTAAAATATTTTTAAAAATGCATACATACACACTACATTTGTAGAACTGTGAACATATAATGATTTGAGATATCTACCATATATGAAGCAAAGTTCTAAGTTAAACAATAATTTATAATTTCATAGCAATTAAAACTTAGTAGATTAACATAGTAATAGAATCATAAACCGAAAAAAAAGTATAATTGTATAACATCAAAATATAAATAAGTTCAATACATATAGCAATCAAACTCCATGAAAGTTCGAAATAACAACTTCTGAATACATATTAAGTTCAAGTTTTAGTATCAATGAAAACTAAAAGTAGCAATCATAAATTGCGTCTACGAGTAAAACTCAAAAAAGATCGCTGCTGCTGGGTGAGTGGTGTTGAAGTAGTTGCTGTAGCAACATCCTCAACAGGTGCCTCACACTCCACAGAAGCCTCTGATGGATGACCAAGCTCAGGTTCCACCTCATGTGTTGCCACATCTGCATCCCAGTCATCTGCCTCCATCTCAAACTCAGCTAACTGCTCATCTGTCAATAAAGGTTCACCCACATCCTCATCTGCACCCTCACCATCAGGAGGAGCAATCCAATCTGCTGAATATGGATCAATGTCATCCAAGTCTAGTGCTGCATATGAAGCTTGCCCTTTCACCTTCTTCTCGTGCAAGAGAAGGTTGTACTTCACATAGACCAAGTCATTTAGGCGTTTTTGAGTCAACCTATTACGTTTCTTTGTGTGTATGTTTTGAAAAGTACTCCAATTTCTCTCACAGCCAGAAGCACTACAAGGCTGCGATAAAATTCGGATGGCAACTTGTCGAAGATTAGGCGTTGTGGCACCATAATCTTCCCACCACAGATCTGCAAAGTTTTAAAAAATATTTATGATGCGGTAAAACTTCCAATAAACTTCACGAGTGAAATAAATGGTATGATAAAAGTAAACGCAAGTTCTTTTTTACCTGGCTGCAAAGTGTGTCTCCTACGCTTGCAATCAGGAGAAGAAAATAATGGCCCCTCTTCCCTCTTGTAGCTCTGCAACTCATCAAGTATGATGTCTCGGAGGTTCGTATCAGCAACCAATCTTCGAATACATGTGTCCAAGCCAATTTGAACCTCTGCATCTGCTTTAAAAGTGTTGGAAAAATAGTACTTGGGGTTCAAGTAGTAGGCAGCAGCATGAATGTGTTGGTGGAGTTGTCGATTCCACCTACGATCAATGATGTTCCATACGGGTCTATACTTGGTCTCATTTGACCTATACAAGTGCTGAATGGCCTCTTTTGCGCTATCCATAGCCTCATATAGAAACCCCATGGGGTTTTTATCCCCATCCACAATTCGTAGAACCTTCACCAACGGCTCTGATACCTGGACACAATAAAACATACAAAATCAGCCAACGAAAATATTTCAAAATTAAATTCTAAATCATCAATTAAGATTTGAAAACTTACTTTGAGGGTCTCCTCCATTAGCTTTTCAAAGCTACTATCAAACACAATCCTCACAATCTTCTCTGCTTCAGGCTTCTTGGCATAAGGACTCTCTAACCATTTCTTATCAAGAAACATGCGCCTAAGGTCTAACAATGTCTCTGATATGCTTTGCAAATTTAGAAAATTAGTAGCAAAGCGTGTGACCCCTGCTCGTACAAGATCCTTACCACTAGTGTGCTTTCTCATAAGACTCAAGACCCATGTATGATTGTAGATGTACTTCGCAATATTCCTTCCATCTTCAACCACCTTCTCCACCCAGCTCAATTTCCCTAGATCCCCAAGAAGCAAGTCGAGACAATGGGCAGCACAAGGGCTCCAAAACAATGTGGGATGTCTCTCCATCAGAAGTCTACCGGCTGCCACATACGCAGCTGCATTATCAGTCACAATCTGGATGACATTAGCCACTCCCACTTCTATTACCACCTCATCCAACATGTTACACAAATTTTCTACATTTTTCACTTGATCAGAGGCATCAACTGATTTTAGAAATACCAACTGCCCCCCTGAAGCAACTAGAAAGTTGATGAGTGTCCTATTCCTGCCATCAGTCCACCCATCAGAGATAATAGTGCAACCTTTTTGTTCCCAAACTCTTCTTTGCTCTTCCACAAGCTGATGAATGTTTCTTACTTCGTCATCTAACAACGGCCCACTCACCTCATAGGGAGTTGGAGACTTGAACCCCTTACCAGACAAAGAAATAGAAGTTACCACTTGATCCCAATATGGACTGCATAAAGCATTGAAGGAAAGATCATTCCGCACCCAAAATCTCATAATTGCCACTTTTGTCTTTTCATGCATCTCTTTGTTCCATGCAGTACCTAGTAAGCTGGGTTGAGCACCAGGAGTGTTACGTGGAACCCAATAATCTGCTAAAGACCCACTCACACTTCCCGATCCCCGTATCCGAGGCCCAATAGAAGAAGAACTTTCTCCACCTGTTTGTGATCCTGTAGAACTAAAAGTCCCCATTGGGGCTGCCATGGCCTCGAATATCCTCTTTTTTGCTGCCTTACTTTGTGCATATTGTTGAAGGCTTGTCATAGCCTCTCTTGTAGCCTCTTCTGGACACACTAGACACGGTGTAATATCATTGCATGGAATCTTTGCAAGATGATATTTCAATCGACTGATTCCTAAAGTCATGCATTTAGAGCAATGGATACACTGGATATCTCCTTTGTTTGCTCCTGGGATACCATGTTTCCATAAAGGGTCCTTTGCTCTGCCACCACCAGTCATCTTGTTTCAGTGACACACACAAGTCCACTGTACAAGAACGAAAAATCAGATTACATTCCAAAGTAAAAATCATCATGCAGAGTTACATTACCTTCTACAAGATAACAAGTTATAACACATCTAAATCAATTTATTACAAATTAAAACTTTAAAAATTATATTATGTTACTGAATGCCAATTACTATTAAAGATCCTTATTAGGCATAACTGCGGTTAAGCTAAGACAGTAAATATAATGGAAAATTCAAATGCGTGAGGAGAAACTCTCATTGTCAGACTATAAAATTATAAGGACTCTATATTAACCCACAGATTGGCATTCTCTTTCATTGAGCTTTTTCTAAATGTTGAGAACTTTTTTGGAAAAATTCAGAAGTTTCTCAAGGTTGAAAGGAAATGTGTGCAAAGAACAATGGTTGGAAATTGGAATAATCAAGTGAAAGGTGGGTCATGAAAATAATATTACAAAGGTAACAGAATACAAATATTTAATCTATATTTGTGTGTAATATTATTCAATCTTCAGTCGGGAAACATAGAAAATGAATATCAGAAATATAGTATTATAATTTATTTATATTTGTTTGTAATAGCAGAATACAGTCGGAAAACTCAGGCAAATACACCCAGGAGTATGTCTTCGAAGGCATGTTCACAAACCAGTGCTGAAGCAGTGAAGGCCAGTCGAGTCTAAAACCAATCTTCTTTGATCCCTCGTGCTGATGCAGTGAAGACTAGTCGAGTCTAAAACCCGTCAGCGAGAGAAAATGACCTAAATGCTAAAACTCATGTCGACCATATACATCAAACCTAATTTTTATGTCATTTTCTGTTGACTTTCTTTGACTGCGATTTTAACTGCCGTGTTTTTCGTTTACTTGCGATTTTATTCCAAAAAAGACGCCGCGATTTTTTGAAAAAAACGTTGCCGAGTTTTTTCGCGTTTTTATCGTTTTCCCTGCCCACTCGCGATAACTCGCGATTTTGGCGTTATTTCGCCGGTATTTTAAACTATGTGCAAAACCATCAAGTAAATCTCTCACAATCTCAAAAATTGGGTTCTTGGAGGCCCATTACATGTGTTCTTCCAAAATCGAACTTTTTAGGAGGCATGACATGTTTTAAAATATGCATTTCGTTAAAATCGGACCTTTTAGGATGGAATGCATATTTTAAGTTAAAGCTTATGTTTTTGATGCAATAACACATTTCAAGTGAAAAATCAAATTTTTGGTGTAATGACACCAAAAAGGTCCACTTTTGATGATCTTATGCTTTTAAATTGAAATTTATATGTAGTGACATGTAAAATGTCCACGTTTGATGACTTTTACATGCAAGCACATGGAAAAGGTCCACTTTTGATGGATTTATGCTTCTAAGTTGAAAATTATATGCAATTGCATGTAAAAGGTCCACTTTTGATGGATTTAACATGTAATGACATATAATTTGTCCACTTTTACGACTTTAAGTGATTTTTATAAGCATATGTCAATTTAAATTCATTAAAATATTGCTTAAGTAAGACATATATTATATTTACATATCATATTAATAATATAACATGTAAATACCATTTAAAAGTAACATTTACAAAAGCATTTGATTTAAATGCTAAAAATTAAATTGAACTATATAGTTAATATAGTCACTTAAGTGAAAAGCCAAACAGTAAACTCAACTTAAAAATATAACATAAAGTGCACTATAGTTACTTTAAGTGAAAAATTTAATGATAAAAGAACTTAAAAACAAAACATAAAATGAATTTAAGTTATATTTTTCAAAAAGTGAATGTCCAATTAAAGATATAACATAATATTTTTAATTCGTGTTGTTGCATCAAAAAGGTCCACTTTTAAGACACTAAAATGGCCATAATTCGTGACTGACAACTCCGATAACACTCTAGATTAGACCAAATTGAAGAGGAAACCGAAAGCCATGACATGAGCAAGACCAAAGGACTAAAAACCAACAAACCCAAACTCAAAAGAAAAGAAAAGGACAATGAAGGCCTCAAAAATCAAGCAAAGGCTCAACAAAAAGCAAAATGAAAGACTTGACGAAAGCCTTCTGTAAAATAATTTGATATTCAAATTGAAATTGATTGATCGATCAACATTAAACAATTGAATATCAAATTCAACTTAGAGAGACACGAAACTAGTTTGAAAAAGTTTCGTACTGTTACCTATATTTTGTGGTGACAAAATGCTAGACAACAAGCCCCACACAACTAATTATTTCACTATTGAATCAACACCAGACTTTACAATAATGAACAAGCCCAATACTAAGGAATGTCTACCCAAAACCATCATTAAATGTTATGCACCATAACTATGAACTTAAATTTGTTCAGTAATAGCCAAAATAACATAACCTAATAATCTCATGCCATTAATATATAAAGAAAAAGTAATTATTTTATGTGGCAATACTCAGAATAAGATGCTAATAATATTAAGGAATAAAATAATCTCGCTTCTTTTCTTTTACGAACCAATTGTCAAACTTAAATTGTCACTGTCACTCAAAGAAAACCCTCACAAGCAGGTAAAATTCCTGATCTAATTACCACTATAATATCACCCCTAGGATATTTTCTCTAAAACAAATTGCCAAATTCAACAAGCAAATTGAGTTGTAATCATGCAACAAGCTATCATATAATATCAAACTAAAATAAAGTTTTTAGTTAAATATAAAGACAAGTATAGATATCTTAAATAAATCTATCTAAAGACATGCCGAGAGATGTCAATTTCAAAATACTTAAAAATTAATTTACTATACTCGAAAATATTTATATTTCGTTGTATCATGGCACAAACTTAAGTTCTTTATTTTTATTTCTAATTTTTTATATTAATTATATCTTCAAAACTTAAAATTTTAGCAAATCATATCTTTATGGTATTTAATAAATTATTTTTAATAGTATATTATGTTTATAATAAATATTAAAATTTTGATGTATGATGTTTATAATAAATATTAAAATTTTGATGTATTATGTTTATAATAAATATTAAAATTTTGATGTGCAGATGGTTGTCAAATTTAAGCTAAAAAGATAATTGTTAACATTAACACACTTGGAATGCCTCTCAGAATTAATAAATCATCACAGTCCTTATTCTCTTAACAGATATAAAATACCTCTGCTATTTAAAATTTTGACTCCATAAATTTGTCCAACAGCGAGCTTCGTCGCCAATCCAGCTCCAATGATGAATTGGGTTTCCAACCAATTCATCTAGAAAGCCTAAAGGTTTTTGTCCTTAGGTTTTCCAAATTGAACACCAAAGCTTTGCAAATTTCTCCAAGAGAAAACAACATCCAAGATAATCAGAATGAATCTCTCAATGTTCTTTTATAGCATATCCCTGTAACTCTTTGTTCCCCTTCTTCCTGTCTCTTTATTTTCCCTCTTAGCTTAAAATAATTTTATCAATTGTTTACTAGGTTCCATAAAAGTTGTTTTAATAGCTTATTTAAACTATCAAATGGATGTCAAGAGTGTTTTCCTAAATGGTGAGTACAGGAAGAGGTTTACATGATGCAACCTCCTGAATTTAAGGTTGTTAGTAAAGAATATCAAGTACTCAAACTAATGAAAGCACTCTATGACCTTAAATAGGATCCTCGAGCATGGTACATGAAAATTGATATGTGCCTCACAAATTAAAGTTTCCTGAGGAGTCTTCTTGACTCAAATTTGTATGTCAAGACTATTGGCAATGATATCATCCTTTTGGTTATATGTTGATGATCTGATTATCATTGGCAGTTCGATATCTTTGATTTGGGGAATCAAAAAAAAATTATGCTAGTCTTTTGACATGACCGATATTAGGCTTCTACACTACTACTTAGGTGTCAAGGTTTGGCAACAGTTTGATGGCATCTTCATCTCTTAGTCTAAGTATGCATAGGCTCTGCTAGACAAATTCAAAATGCAAGACTGCAAACCTGCCTCTACGCCTGTGTAGTTTGGTCTGAAGTTATCAGCTAAATTTGGTTCTCCAGTTGAGAAGGAATCCACATTTAAGCAACTATTGAACAATTTAATTCATCTCACAACCACTAGACCGAAATGAGCTTTTCAGTGAGTTACATATCCCACTTAATGGCAGCTCCTACATTAGATCATCGGGTTGTAGCAAAGCCCATCCTACGCTATGCCAAGGGCACATCAGACTTTGGTATCCTCTATGGATGAACCAAAGATCCCAGACTCATTGGTTATGCAAATTCAGATTGGGGAGACTCTGTTGATAATAGAAAGACCAATATGGGTATGGCTTTAGTTTGGGGACAGGTGCTATCACTTGAACCAATAAGAAGCAACAGGTCATATCTCTTTCCTCAACAAAATTTTTATATCGGGGAATAGTCAAAGCAGCTTGTGAGGCACTTTGGCTTCAAAGGATGTTGTCAAACATTCAAATGTCTCAAGCAAGGCCTTCACCCCTCTTATGTGACAATCAAGGGGTGTTCAAACTCGCCAAAAACCAAGTCTTCCATGAGCAGATCAAGCATAATAAACTTCATTGTCACTTCATCCGCCAGCTAGTTGAGATGGATCTGTGGATTCGCAATATGTTCCTACAATGGACCAGACTGCAGATATTCTTACCAAGTCCCTACTTCCAGAGAAGTATGTTAAGTTCAGTGAGATCCTTAGTGTAGTAGACAATTTGACAATTAAAGGAGGGTATTAGAATAATATCTCCATAATGTCTTGCTTATTGTTATTCAATGGTCAATATTGTAAGTCTTGTAAATATTAGATTCTTTCTAATTCTAATATTTCTAGTTCTAATGATTGTTTCATATAAAAAAACATCATCATTGTAAACTATAAATGAACATCTTGTTCATTCATTTATTAATCAATTTTTTTACCAATTACTCTCATAATAGAAATAAGATTGTAACGAGTTAACTATTTTAATGACAGTATTCGTATCTCTATTTTGGTCTGATATTAAATGATTTTCAATATAATCTGTTGGATAAATAAATATCAGTTGCATGTAATCTGTTTGCTTAAATTCTTGTAGAACATTTGGAAAACCTGGAGGAGATATCCATAGGGGGATATTTCACTTTAGGCTTGAATATCAAAATTATCAATTGTTTCTTCATTTTTATTTTTTCTAGCTTCTTTGTGTTCATGAGAGAGATTTTAATTCTATGCCTCAAATAATCAGGTTAGTAAGCATCGGCAGCAGAATCAACTTTACACCAAATAAACATCATAAATGCGTGTCTGAGTTAATTTTGATCTGGTGCTTTCAATCGTAAATCTATTATTTAATTTCTGAGTAAATCACCTAAACTAAATCAAAGGTAATAATTTTGGTTAATTCATGTCTGTAAAGAAATATTTAAGATAAGGAAAACAAGTTGATGTAAGCAATATCAATTATTATTTTCTAGAATACTCTACGCACACTATTTCTTTCTACTTTTTGCAATAATGCTTATATCCTCACTTCTGAGATGATGGAAGATTGAAACCTGATTCTAAAGAACTATTCTTTCTCTTCAAAAAACCATTACCTGGCTCATGCTCTTGCTGGCTGGATCAACAGCCAGGCGTAAACGTAAGACATCCAAAGGATATGTAACCTGTTTGAGGAAGTTTGAGGAACCAGATAAGGCACTGATTTGGAGCTCCATCTGAGCATGGTATAGTCTAATAATAAAGATATGCAGAACCAAGACTTCATTAACTATATTTTAATAAATCAGTATCTAGATATCTAATATGTAAGACGTACTAGTGTTGAAGTCATGCCTGCACAAGCTCCTGCTGCTAGCCTTCCCAGAACGGACAGTTCCATATCTTTACCTTTGAATAGTTTCTATCATAAGGAAAATGAAAAATGTCAAACAGATTCAAGATAAAATCAAAGTAAATGATAAAATATATAAATTGAGTTTAACATTAACTTTTAAATATTTAAAATGACTCCATAATTGCTGGATTAAGAAGTCAAAACAATAGCAATTTTCTAAACAATAAGTTTCTTGTATGCACAAGTTTTCTGATACAAACCTGGAATAGTTGATTTGAGGATCTGAATAATAGCCCATGGTCAGACCATTTATTTTCAGATAGCTCTAGGTCAAACTTCAAATAGTGAAAAAGAACTCTATGGTGATGTTAAGATCTAAATTTAACTTTTATTAGCCAAAAATTCTATTTGCAGATGTAGTAGTGAATTGTAATGTCCCCATTTAGCTCACCTTGGGTTGTAGTGAGGATTAGCCTATCAGTGACCCTCATAGGCTAAGTCAAAGGGATAGAGAATCTCAGTTGACAGAACTAGAGGTCAAATTCCCACTCCAGAGGTCAAGGATGTTCAGGATTGCTCTTCGTTTGGATCATTTTGGTACACTTACTATTTATAGCAAGTGTGTATTTCAGGAAAGTCAGGACCTCCATCTATAGAGGGGCATCCAAACAGATTAGAGGCAGTGTGGAGTTTTGGGTATCACTGACAAAAAGCTTTCATTCAGAGACTTACTAGGTATCGCTGACAAAGCTTTCATTCGGAGACTTACTATTTAGAGTAAGCTAATTATTCTCATGTTGCTATTCTTGGCAGTGCACCCGGACTTGCTATTAGAAGAGTTAATCAGACCACGAAATGAAATAAATTTTATTGGCTCAAGTTCAAGGTATTAATTATTCATAAACAATTCTTTATTGATAATTAATTATTACAAGTTATAATATAAAGTTTTTATTTAAATGGGACCAATTGACTGTATAAGTGCATTAAATGAGCATCATAATGTATGGGCCTATTTATTCATTATCCCAAGTCAAAAGTGAGACATTGGAAAGCAAAATTATTAATGTTTTTTAAATTCAACTCAAGGCATTTGGCATCAAGTGTTTAAAGGGGTATTATAAAGTTTATAATGCTAATGGGGCCAAAGTATCATTTAATGCTATTAAGTGTTCATTAAATTATTGGTGCCCTGTAATATCCCCCATATGTAATAAATATTTAATAAAGAAATCGATCAATCTATAAAAAGAATATATTAATCAAACACCAATCTTGTTATTAATATTATTTAATTGCGTAATTAATCAAGTATATAAATAGTATATATTGAATAAATAATTAATTATTAATTAATAAATAAGTATTAATTATGAAATGAATAATAAAAAATTATAATAGATGGAGGATACAGTGCAAATGATAATCACCTTCAAATAATTATAATTATAATAATAAATGATTATGATGCATGGACAACGTAGTATGAACTCACCTTCAATGTTGTTGGGTAAACAGTGTAGAATAAGACTGTCTCCCACCCACATCAGAGTCTCATGAGCCACATAACAGAAAATTAATTTAGATGTCATCTGTTCAACAAGAAGACATAGGTGCTCGACAGTATAATTAACATGGGATGTTATCATGCGACCTTATAATAGTTATAATAGTTAAATTATTAATGCATAATAGGTATCATGCAAAGTGTATAAACAAACAAGGCATAAAAGGATTAGCACCGATTTAGAAGAATGCTGCAAGGAACACATCCCTTAAACAGAGAATAAGACATCAATCTGCAGGAAGGGATGATGGGGAACAAGAGCGCAACAAAAAGAATAGGAAGAAGAAATAAGTATATGGGCATTCATGAAAGGATGTATTAGAGAGTGATGATAAATATACAGTACATTGAGTCTTATTAAATATAAAGATAATAACATGGCCATAAGGATATAGAGAGAGGGAATAATAAAGTTTTCTGTCTGAGAAGTAAATGGTGTTATCTTTTATGTGAATAGAGGTTACAGAATATATTTGGGTGTTTATCACAAGAAAGAGAAAAGAACAGAAATGAGCTATATTTGTTGCTGGCAAATATTATTTGAAAGCAAATTATCATGTTGTAGATTATATACAAATCAATATTTCTCTGCATCTACAGTATATTATATCTGAAATCTATTAGGAATAAATAGCCAGTATATGTGTGCTCCTATATATATATGCCATTAAGGATAAAGGCCATCACATATGAGTATATAAAGTAATATTGATATAATAAATTTTGGACAGATCTTCTGGTTTTTTTGACATGGCCCTTTGGAATTTAATTTCAGAAGCCTGTCTGCTGCGAAGTAATGGAATTAAGACTATGATCCGATGGGAATGGGGGTAACAAGGATATCATGAGAGGATTTTGGTGGGAGCAGAGTTTCTTTTTTGCGTGAAGGTTGTGGATGAACGCGCAGGAGTCAACCAGGATCGACAATGCTGGGAGGCAAGCTTGAATGTGATCATCAGGTGGGGAGCACAAAGGTTGAGGCCAGGACCTCCTAAAATATTATTATAAAACTGTTTGTAAGTCAAATGCATATAAAGGTCTTTTTCCATTATGTATAAGGGTGGATGGTTAGAGCTAGATGTTAGAGCTTTAAGCTCCAATGGATGTAAAGAAATAGGTGGTGTGATCAGTGTTACAATCTTTGGATTTGGCTCAGACTCGGCAAGCCCAAATCGGGCTTAGACTCGGACTTGGCAAGGACTCAGAATTAAAAAGACTCATGAAATTCAAAGATTTTTAAGGATTTTAAATTTTTTCATGCATCATTTAGTCAATTAACATCAAATACACAATTATTGAAATAAATAGAAGCTACTTTGCACACATACACAACTTTTCATAGATCACATAAGTATAAATGCAAATTTTTGAAAAGAATTACTTAAAGTTAAACTGAATACATAATAGAAATATAGTGTCATTGTCAAATGTCCATAATATTCATGGAATATGCAATCCATGGAATCAAAAGGCTCATGGTAGTCTATGTCCTCCTACAAGTGCGCTTAGATAGGTCATGGAAAACTCTAGAGCCATCCTCTCTCCTTGTGTGTGAGGTTGAACCTCAGTGACATGCTCATCATGGCCATCCTCCTCATTCTCATAATCCTCATCAGAGTCAGACCCATCACTCTCAAGTCTTGGCCTCAGGGTTTTGCATTGAGTCTCCTTGTGCCCTAACCTCCTCCACTACCATCACCACTGCCTCTGCCTCTTGATCCACCTAGTCAACCCACTCCAAATCTTCATCGTTGAAGACAAAATCATCAACTTCTAGCTTCAATTTGACCTCAAATAGCCAAGATAGGTTGTGGGAGATAACACAATTGAAGGCATGTTGAATCCTGAAATTTGGCTAAGCCATGAATTTTTCAAAACACCCAAAATCTAGAGTCTGCATTTAAACTCCTACGAAGCTAAAACCTATCTCAAACATCCTAACAGTATTTATACAAATATAACTTTAAGAAAGAAAATACTTATACTTAAATGTTATCTTCATATAAATCCTCCTGCCCCTGAGCTGAAAAAATTATTATTTTTAGTTAGCTGACAACAGAGTCCGACCAGCATGACTCAGCGAGTTTGGCAAGTCCATGGAAACTCGCCCAAGACTCAGTCGAGTCTGAGGCAAGAGACAACCAGCCTCGGGAAGACTGCCTCGCCTCGAGACTCACCGAGTCTTGTAACACTGGGTGTGATAGTCTTTGGCTAAATCTTTTACTAGATGAATGTAATTCTAATGTAAAGTTCCTTTATATTTAATATAAAATCTCATTTACTAATCAAAACAATCATAAATATATTATCCGCATTCATTAATATGTGTATATATATATATATATATATATATATATATATATATATATATATATATATATATATATATATATATATATATATATATATATATATTTGTGTTACAAGCCTTGGGCTCAGACTTAGAATTCATGGTTGAACTCGGCAAGGACTTGACAAGTTAAAAAACCCATGAAATTCAAAGATTTTTAAGGATTTTAAGTTTTTTTCATACATCATTTAGCCAATCAACATAAAAAAAATGTTATCTTACCTCTTCAAATTTGCCCCAAAAATCGAAATGTAACCCAAGTTTGAAGAAGCCTCCTCCAAATGCTTCTTTTAACTCCTCTCAATAGTTAGATGCAAGCTACAAGGTGGCATAAACAATTAGCAACCGGTATATGAGAGACAATCGAAATCTATCTCCCAAAACCCCAATACTTTTCCCTCAACTCTTCTTTCTCTATTCTTTGTGTTTGCAAGTGATAGAATGACCTTTTTAGGTCTTACTCATGCTTTACCAACCATAAAAAACCAAAAAAAAATTACAAATTTGTTTTAATGTCCTTTTCGGACGTTGCTCGCTAAGGCAACCTGACATGACTCGGCAAGTAAGCCAAGCAGCTGCCTCGGCGAGTCAACCAAAACTTGGCCAGGACTCGACCGAGTTCAAGTCCAGAGGCAATTTGCCTCATTTTGCCCACCTCGGCTCAGGCCTCGTCAAGTCTTGCCAAACTCGTTGAGTCCTGTAACATCAAATACACAATAATTGAAATAAATAGAAGCTACTTTGCACACATACACAGCTTTTCATAGATCACATAAGTATAAATGCAAATTTTTGAAAGAAATTATTTAAAATTAAATTGAAAACATAATAGAAATATAGTGTCACTGTCAAATGTCCATAATATTCATGGAATCTGCAATCCATGGAATCAAAAGTTCAAAACATATATCAAAATAAAGGCTCATGGTAGTCTATGTCCTCCTATGAGTATGCCTAAGATAGGTCATGGAAGACTCTAAGGCCATCCTCTCTCCCTATGTGTGAGGTTTAACCTCAGTGACATACTCATCATGGTCAGCCTCCTCATTCTCATAATCCTCATCATCAGAATCAGACCCATCACTTTCGAGTCTCGGCCTCAAGGTCCTACATTGAGTCTCCTTGTGCTCTAAAATCATCCACTACCATCACCACTACCTCTACCTCTTTATCCACCTAATCAACCCACTCCATGTCTTCATCGTTGAAGAAAGGATCATCAACTTGTAGCTTAAATTTGACCCCAAATAGCCAAGACAGGTTGTGGGAGATAACACTGTTGAAGGCATGTTGAATCCTAAAATTTGGCTAGGCCTTGAATTTTTTGAAACCCCAAAAATCTAGATTCTGCATTTTAACTCCTATGAAGCTAAAACCTATCTCAACCATCCTAATAGTATTTATACAAATATAGTTTAAAGTATAAGAAAGAAAATACTTAAATGTTATATTGTATAAATCCTCCTGCCCCCGAGCTGAAAATTTTATTATTTTTAGTTGATTGACAGCAAAGTCCAACCAGCAGGACTCGGCGAGTCCATGGAAACTCGCCGAGGACTCAGTCGAGTCAGAGGCAAGAGGCCACCAGTCTCGGGAAGGTTGCCTCGCCGAGTTTTGTAACAGTGGGTGTGATTGTCTTTGGCTAAATCTTTTACTAGATGAATTCAATTCTGATGTAAAGTTCCTTTACACTTAATATAAAATCTCATTTATCAATCAAAAAAATCTTACATATATTATCTGCATTCATTACTGTGTGTGTGTGTGTGTACAAATATACATATGTATGTATGTATGTATGTATACATACATACATACATACATATATATATACTCAATCCCATTACTATTTGACTTATAGAAGAAAATATGAAATGTTAGCAAGGAGGGCCTTGTATAAATCCGAGCTATGGATATTTGTCCCAAGATAAGGTAGGGATCAACAATCCCAAGTGCCTTGCAAGCATAGTCCCAAGAAAAGCTAAAGGGCTTGGATATGTAAACTTGAAGGAATCCATTGCAAGTTGGTATCTAGGTAACTTGGATAACACCTACTTCTTTCGTGTTTGAGTTGGAATAGTAATAGGGTTGAATATGAGTGTTAATGAATATACAGATAACTTAATATGCTTAAATATAAATGGATAGTTCTTTCAGCCTCAAATGTCTTCTATCCGTTAGCTTGGGACATAAATATCAAATGTGATAATTTGAAAATAACTGAGACTAAACCCAATTAGAGACATTACATATCCAAGACTCAGTTTTGTAAGTCAAATGGCACAAAAGAAAATAATATAATCGTTAACGTGCCTTCTTGAATAAGCTTCATGGTCTGAAGCATTTTAAGGGAATATAATAGCAAATAAAAGAGCATCAAAAATCATTATTGGATTGATGAATCTGCTCGTCTCTTTGAGAAGTCTTTGGTTTTTGCCAAGGATTTCAGCATTTGCTTGGGGAATTGAAAATTCTTTATAGCTTTAGCACTCTAAATATGTGAAAGATCCAATGGTACTGTGCAAAATGGCTATGTCTTCATATAGAGGTCATGAATGTGACAATGATAAATTAGGGGTTTGCTTCAAAGTTTCATCTCATATTGTATGTAGAGGTTGGAGGAACAGATAAATACCTAATTGCAGCTCGTAGAATTCAATATTTGGCATTCATTTAGACAGCTGCACCATCCTTGAGAAGTCACGTGGGTTGTAGAAGGTGATGTTTAGTATCCGAGGCACATTTGGGGGTTTTGAGTGTCATTTGATTCACTTCTACAGTGGCACCTAAGGTTATTTATCTACATATATAGTTGTGGTCATTTTGTGACACAAAATATAAGCTACGATTCTGTTCTAGGTTATTTAAATTGCAATATAAGTATTCCTCATGTTATTAGTTGAGCATTGAATGTAATACATTTCCAGAATTGAAATGAGGGGTACATTCTTTACAAAGTTAGTTTGAATTTCACACATCATATATGTTTACATCTTCATAATACAAAAAAAAAACATAAAACTCTGAAAAACTCAAAAAACAATACAAATTTGCAGAAACATCTAATAGCAAAACCAGTCGAACAGGGGTAGAACCAACAAGGTTCTTACATCATTTTTTTAGATTTTTCACTCCTTAGAGGGAATTGCATCAATTGAAAGAATCATTTGCTTAGAGTTTTGGACAATACCTAAGCAATTCTTGCAAATACAACACAATCAACCAAGGACATATCTATTTTGAGAGTTCAATATAAAGGTAGATCTACAAACAAATCAAGCCACAACCATGAAGAAATTCTAGAGTACTAACTACGGAGAATGTAATGTCGCCATTTTTGGGAAGCTCTTGCAAAGGATTGAGTTAGTTCACCATAGCGACCCTCGTGAGCTGACAGGGAGATTTGAGGGTCCCAGTAGCAAACTTACTATTTTTAGTAAGTCTAATTTGGGCAATTGCAATATTTGGCAGTGCAAATAGTGGCATTGGTTGTTGGTCATCGCCTGCAGTGGATTGGGCTATATATTGCATGGGTTCCTATTTGTTAATTAATTATAGAAGTTAGCATTATTATATGACACGTTATTATATTTAAAAGTTATAAAATGATGTGTGAAGGAAGCTTCTTAAGTGGAGTTACGATTGGGAAACTTGTGCAATTGGAGGATTATAAATATGAGCACATTTAATGAGAAAAGCATTTAATTGATTATTTGCTTTGGCTGTTGTACCATCTTAAATTGAAAGCACTTCAATTTAACAATGATTCAGCACCCATTTAATGTGACGTCATCATACATTTGCATCTATTCTCATATCTTCCCCTTTCTTCTCCTTTCTCCTGGGTGGAATTGGGGTAAGACCTAATTCATCATCTTTAAAGCTCCTATTTTCATGGTGTAAAGCTTGAGGTAGGATCCAATCACCTAGGATGATTGAGTCAATTCACCATAGCGACCTTCTTGGGCTGACAGGGAGATTTGAGGGTCTCAATTGTGGACTTACTATTTTTAGTAAGTCTAATTCGAACAATTGCAATATTTGGCAATGTAGATGGTGGCAATGGCTCAGTGAATTGGGATATTTATTTCATAAGCTCCTATTTATTAATTAATTATTAAAGTTAATATTAGTTTATGGCACGTTATTATATTTAAAAGTTATAAAATGATGTTGTATGGAGGAAGCTTCTTAAGTGGAGTTATGTTTGGGAAACTTGTGCAATTGGAGGATTATAAATATGAGCCCATTTGATGAGAAAAGCACCTAATTGGTTATTTGCTTTGGTTGTTTTACCATCTTAAATTGAAATCACTTCAATTTAACAATGATTCAGCACCCATTTAATGTGAGGTTATCGTTCATTTGCATCTCTTCTCATTTCTTCCCCTTTCTTCTCCTTTCTCCTAGGAGTAATTAGGGTAAGACTTGATTGATGCTCTTTAAAACTCCTATTTTCATGGTGTAAAGCTCAAGGTAGGATCTAATCACCTAGGTCCTCCCTTTCCTTCATCCAATCAATTGAAATCTATTTTTCACACCAAAACGGCTATATCTCGAGTTATGTACCTGATTTTCGAAATTCGAGACTTGTTTTAGAACCTTGAAGGAATCTCGAAGGTTCTGGGCCTTGGTTGACACGAACGCAGTGGGCCCCTATCCAATCAAGGACGCAGTGTATCCCTTTTTGGGTCATATTTTGGTTCCATCCTCCGGTCCCATGTCTAGATTATTTCAAGGTGTTAACTTTCAAGTAGGTCAGTTTGAGGGAGTTAGTCAATTACGAGCCCTTTATAAGCCCATTCATTTCCTCCATTTCTCATCCATCAAGTTCATATCACACACTCACAAGATCAAGCACTTATGCTTAAGCTTTCAAGCATTCTTCAAGCAATCAAGGCATTCAAGCAATCTCTCCATGAAGATCAAAGGTTCATACATTCAAACTATTAAAGGAGTCTATGGTAAACCATCTATTGCATTTTCAACATTCAAGATCCTTTGTTGCATCTTCTACATTCATCCTCTCAAGATCTACATGCACTCATAAGGTGGATTTCAAGCATATTCATTCATGAAGGTTTGATTTCACTTTGATTTCCTTCCTAAGGTTTTTGATGTTGAGTCAAGGCTATTGCATCTACATACTTGATTACATTCTAAATTCAAGAGCAAATTCATAGATTTGTTAGATCTATCACTACTACTGCTAGCATTCTAGTTTTCATTCAATTCAAGGTTAATTTCTAGACTGGGGTTTGACTAAGGCAAACCCCCCCCAAACAAAAAACAACAAAATCATTTATTTTTGCAGGTTTCGGGCCTTGGATTGGTGAACAGGTTAAAGGTTCGGATACCCTTTTTTTGCTTTCTTTGGATCTATGAAATCAGAATCAGCCCTGCATACAATTTTACAAGGTCATAGAGGTTACCCTTGAATTCAAGGTTGTATGAGATCACCCTTGGAAACATAGGTCACCCCTGTCAAATCACCAAACAATCAATGGGTTTTGTCTACCTCACAATTTTCACACTAGATTTGGGATTCAGCAATTTTTTAGCTCATTTGACAGCCCTTTTCCAGGTTTGTGTTTCATAAGATATATCATTTTCCCCTTTTCCTCATTATCTTTTCATATTTCAGCTTTATATTGTCTATCTTCTTGCTTGCACCCTCTTAAGGTGGAGGTGAGAGGGAAATAAATCTAAGTTATTCAATCCCTTTGCATTAGGTTACGCATTGATACTTCCTTTTATATCAATCAAACTTAATCAAAGGGGTGGATCTTGGTCTTCCCCCCTCATTAATGTGTTGGGTGGATTGCTTCCATTTTCACACCTTACATTAATTGGTGAACCAAACGCACTCTTTTCTTTGATTTTGGAGTTAGATTATTGCATTTAATTGGGTGCTCACCTTTCTCATTGGTAAACCCACATTTCTATATTTTTTATTTTGGAGTTAGATTATTGTGTGCTTTTGGTTAGCTTACATCTTGGATTATGAAGATCTTTTGGTTTATAGCTATCTCTTTCAATATTCTCCTTCTTGCATCTCTTTATAGCACTTTGACGTATATGAGAGTTTCATGCATTTATAGTGTTTATGGATCTTCATACTCTTCTTGCTTATGCTATTATGAGGTCAACAAATACATCTTTTCTTCTTTTAAGCTCATCATTAGGGCTTTATGTGGTTGGCTTATTTCTTCTTTAGATTATGTGAAAACCTTAATTGATGATGCTCCTAATCATCCTCCTAGTCCTTTGCCTAACCCTCTTAATTCTCCTCCTCTTTCTTCATCTCCTAGCACTTCTCACCCATATGTTCAAGTTTGAACCTTAGTTCATGATGAGGATGTTACAGCAGTCCTTGATGAATCTTATCCTCCTCTTCCTACTCATGATGATATTAAGGGGAATGTAATGTCCCCACTATTAGGGCTTCCTTGGGACAAGTAATACCTACAAAACAATTGTTAGAATCATAATAATAACAACCATATTTATTTTATTCTACCCTCTAATTTAACCCCAACCTTAAAGACATCTCCAAATTGGGTTTCCTAACCCTTGGTTATTTGACCGTCTTTTATAGAGTGCACCCCTCAAGGTTCTTCTTGGACGAGCATCCTCTATCCAAGGCCAATCACATATGTATATATTACCATCATCAGAATATTCTGGCCATTATCCATTTCTCATCTAGCCATTCATATAGGGTTACTCATCTTTCGCACTGACACGATAGCCATTCATACAAGGATCTCACTTCATCCACTAGCACTGAGTTTCTATTTATTACTCATCTAGCCATTTATACAATGTTGTGCTAATCTCTTGTACTAGTACGACAACCATTCTTACGAGAATCACACTAACCATCTTCACTTGCACTATGACAATACATTTATTCTTAGTCATTCATATAGAGACAATGCCAAACCCTGCACTAGCACACAACCATTCATATAGGGACGAGCACAGTCCCTAGACTAGCACTATAGGAATTGGTTAATTACTTCTCCCAGGAAGAGTTACATGAATATTATAACATATGAATTTATTATTTCTAATCTTTAAATATCATTCTTTGAATTAAAATAATTTTTCCAATGTTCATAATAGTAAAACTTAAATATCCTTGTAAACTTCCATATAATATACCTAAATATAATAATATGAAAGGAATGTTAAATAATAAAATTCTCTAACTTATAAAGCAACATTTTTACTCAATAAAGCACATTACCTTCATATTACATACCCTCTATTTATTACTCCCTATATTTTCGAGTCTTAATGCTCCATATTGGTGGTTTTGGTGGAGATTTAATTATCCTCCATTTTGGGCTATGTTTTATATGAAATATTCTTCTTCCTTTTTCCAACACTTAGCTTAGGAATTTGATTTATATTTGCCCACTTCCACTTTAATTTCATGGTCCACTCACACTTTCTCTACACGCCAGATCTCCTTTTTTAATTAGTCTACAGTGTATACTGAACCATTCCATATTCTTTTTAATTTTCCTTTTCCTTCTATTATGTTCTATCCCCTCCCAACTATTACTACTAAGCCTATAGTTATATATATCACCTGATTGCCAAGGTGACATTTCATAGGATCCTTTTGATATTGATTATTAGTTATGTTTAGTGATGTATCGATTAATGTTTATTATTGATGTTTAGTAAACTAATAACAAGATTATTTGATTTCTCTCATTAATTTGTTAGTGATTATTTTTCATTATTTATTGATTATTTATATCAATCATTTTTTTTAAAATTCTAGGATAGTTTATTTGATAATATTGTTTTCACTATATAATTGACGACTTAACCAATATATTATTGATTTAATCATAATTATCTAGCCATTGCATTTTGTTCAATTACTTAATTATTTCAATTAGGGATATTTGATCAATGTGAATTTATATCGGATTTCATTATCAGAGGGGATATTACAAAAACGAAAAGTTCATTTTATTTCTCCTCCCATTATTATTCCTTACACTACCTTTGCTCATGATTCTAGTGAAAAATCTCCTTTTGTTGAAGATTTGAAGAATAACTATACTCAAGGATATTACATGATTACTAAACAAGGTTATAATGGCTTAGGACTTGGTATTAATGAATACGGTATTAAAAATCCTATTCATATATCTCCCACGATAGTTTAACATGGTATTGGTTATTCTCATTTTGAAATGTTGCAAGAATATCCTAGATGACCTCCTCTTCATCTTCTTTTACCTACACCTTATCTTGATTATCCGGATACTCATCGAGATTTGGCCTAAAAGGTGTATATTCAAGTAGTTGTTGCTAAACCGAAAAAATTTAGCATTCCTCTTGAAGATACTCTTTTCAAATTTTTATGTCCTTTTCACTATGATGATTCTCACATGATTGTCAATTGTATCATTTTTTGTTTGTATGTTAAGGAAAAAGCTTCTCTAGGGATTCATCTATGTTGGAATAAGCTCTCTTCTGGTATTCGTGCATTCTTAAAATAAGTTCTGGAATATCATTCGGACCTATTTGGTTGACCTAGAAAAGGAGTCGAAAGATGCATATTTTATGTTTGGTTGCAACAATTGAAATAGGAATTGGAATAAGTTTTGTTTTAAAATTTTAATAATTAAATTATTATTTTAAGTTTAATAATATTTTAAATAAACAAAAAAATTATTTATAAAAACTATGTTTTTTTATTAATTTTTTTAAAGCCAAATTATTTTAATTAGCCTTTATCTTATTTTTTAAATTGACTTTATAAGTGAAATATATACCACAACCTTTGAAAATCATCGAAATTCAAAGAAAATATTATATTGTATATTATAAATTTAATTCTAAATTAAATCAAATTATTTTAATGAGTATAAGATAAAAACTGAAATCATTTTATTTTTTAATATATTTAAGAAAATAAAAAATAAAAATAAGTTGAGATCATTAATATGATATTTAAATGATCTTTCAACATAGTTTTAATTATAAGACTAAACACAAGATTTATTTGTAAAGATAATTTTATACAAATTTAGAAAAGATATCAAATCTGATATTGGTCTTTTTTGTCATTTAAAAAAAGCACATATTAAACATTAAATAATGTTGACCTAGTTTATATCTTATGATGAACAGAGAAAATAGTCCAAAAATGCATTTGAGTGGCAAAATACAATCAAACGACAAAGTCACACACCCAACAACCCATCAAATTGGGTTTATTAAAAACTGGAATAAGAATAAGCTATTCTTATTCCACCTTTTTTTAGCAATTCCACTATGCTTATTTTGGGGTCAAATTAGGATAGGCAAAATCTAATTCCAATTTTGTATTTTGCAAACAAACATCAAATTGGCGAATGCGAGTATTTAGATTTGCTTATTCCCGCTCAATTCCTACAACCAAATGGGGCCTATATGTGAGAGGTATTACAGTTTCTTCACAATTTCACTTAGTATTTCTTCTCACCTACTGGAGTAGATTCCCATTAAGTTACATAATGAGCATTAGAAATCTCCCATTAGGTTCCTTTTCCTTGTTCCTTTTTACTAGGGGAGGCAAGGTTTCTTCTCTTCAAGGGATCTCTTCTTCTTCCTATACATAGGCATTTCACAAAATCTTACGTGGGAAGATTTTGTTATCCCTTCTTTCATATCTTTTCTTGAGTCCTTTTCCTCTTTTAGGACTTGTATTCTCTTTTTCCTTTTTCCTTTTGCAATTTGGAGTTTCCTAATTGCATGATGATGTTCTTCTTTATCTTTGGATGCATTATCTCTATATGATATATCTCTTTGCACTACATGGGTGTTGATTCCTTTCTTCACTCTGTCACTTATATTTATAAGATGTTCTTTAGGTGTTATAATGGCATCCTTTCATCTCTTTGTTTCATTCTTTATGGATTTGCATTGTTTATGAAACATGCTTATGTATAAATGTATATTGCTTTGTTACATGCATGACTGTGTGTTTTTGCCTAGCAAATGTCTTTCATATCTTAGATCTTAAGGCTTCTCATATAATGGTCATTTATAATGTACGTCATATGTGATATCTTTTCTAGCATCTTATGTTGTTTAGAATCGATTATCCTATGGTGTTTCTTGCTTACATTTTCTCTATGGTATAGCATGATTCTATAATACTTCTTGTTGGCTATGGGATGTTTGCGTTTTGTGTATAGATATCAGTCTTTGCTTAGACTTATCCTTATATCTTTCCAAATTCTGTTATATAATCCACCATAGATCTCTTTTTCTTGTCTCACGCTTGGGGGACAAGAAGCTTTGTATATTCTTTATCTCTTTTTCTACAAATCTACTTTCCTTAAGTAAAAGCGGAACTTGTTTATTATGTGACATTGTTTTTTCTTTATGAAGAATTGTGCCTTGGCTATGGATTCTCTCTTTTGCAAGAGATGCATGTCCTAAATCATCACCTCTTCATTATCAAGTAAAACTGTGTCCATTATATACACTTTCCCTTGCTTAGAGATTGTTATCCCTCATCCAAGGATCCCTATTCCACCTATATAGGGAGCTGAATATGTGCATTCTTGTTCTTCTTCCTCTTCCCTTTCCTGAAGATGTTATCTTAATCAAGCACTTCTCTTAGGTAGTTGTCTTGTGATTAAGATTTCTCCCTTTTGAGAATCCTCTTTCCATAACCGATATATCCTTTTCACAATTGTCTATGTTCTTATATTGTAAAGTTGAGGCTCTTTGGCATAAATATAGTCCGCATTGTTGCTTCAAGGATATCTCCTCGTCGTGTGAAATAGGTATCCTCTTGCTCTTCCTTCTCGTGTCTAGTATCTAGACATGATAAGGAAGGGGTTATATGTACGCCCTCCTTATAAATAGTTTTTGCTCTCATGGGGTAGCAAATGCGGATTCTAAGAATGGATTAGAATACTTTAGCCCTAGATTCTTGGTATGCTTTCTAAGTTATTCTCAAATCTATGCATTGTTGCTTCATCTCTCTTTTGCACACACAAGCACATGCTAAATCTCATAATGAGTAACACAAATTAACTTGTTAAATCTCATTTATGGGTAATGCATTCAGATACATGCTAAATCTCATATATGGGTAACACATACAAGCTCACTAAGTCTCATACATAGGTAATGCATCCAAACATACATGCTAAATCTTATATATGGGTAACACGTACAAGCTCGCTAAATCACATATATAGGTAATGCATTCAAGCACAACATGCTAAGTCCCATACACGGGTAACACATTTTTATAAGACCATGCCATGGTAATACAAAGGTTCTTGATCGATGGATGGAACTCCGATGGGTTGCCTAGCTGGTTACCACCCTATTAGACTATTCAACAGCATTTTTGCAGCCAGCTCTTTGGGTATTCACAGTAGGGTGGGCACTCTACAAGGCGAGTTAATCACTTTTCTCTCCCTTCTCTCTCTTTTGATTCATGCTAGTAGAGATAGATCTTGAAGCTATGTTATTAATGATGTTGCTTTTGCATTTCTTATGTCATCATTTATGCTCTTGTAATAGCTTTCCAAATATGATATTAGCGGGTGAGAGGTTTCTTCAGCTGAGGTCTCTTTCATTTATTGATTTAGGTTTGTTTTAGTACTAACCCTTTGTTGTGTCTGTCTTTTTGACTTTTTTTCTTTTTGCTTTTCTTTTGCATCCTTGTGCATGGATGTGGGCTTAAGACCCTTGTGTTAGAATATATAGTCCCACCAATATAACTAGGGGCGAGGGGGGCGGGGGGAGGTGGTGAATCAGTTATCCAACTATTAAAACAATTATCAACTTTGTTAAACCTGAACCATATGAGCAATATAATTAGCAACCATAACAAGATACTCATACAGAATAACACCAGTTATGTTCACTAGGGAAACCCTTGATCATAGAAAACCCTGATGGGCATGGTACCCACAAGATGATGTACTAATATAAATATTCCTTGTTAGAGGATGGACCCTATTAGAAGTCTATGAAAACATTCAATACATATCAGTCCCTGTTAGGAGATTCCAACCATGTTAGAGTTGTGCCAACCCTAATAGTAGTTTTGGAAGGCAGAAGGAGCCACTATCCAAACAACTTCAGGGGCAAGACCAATGAACCCACTGTCCAAATGATCTCTATATTATTCCTTGTAGAATAATAGAATGAGCTATACTTTGTTTCATGTTCCTCTATCCTATCAACCGAACTTCTGCTCCATCTAATCTCAAATACCAGATCACCAACTTCGCATCCAATAATCCCTTTGATTGCTTACTCGCATTTGCCAAATACTCTACTCCTTGTTTGCACACTTCGCACTTGATTCACATCCACAACACACTTTACAATCAAGGAAAATACTTTCCTTTATACCAAGTCCTCAAAACAATTCCTTGAGTCGGCCTTGAGGCTTTCTAAATTAATTATAAACCATATTAAGATAATTAAATATTTTGCAATCACATAATAGTGTAACACTGTCGGCTCACAGTCTTAACAACTTCCAACATGTACGACTCCAAGACTTGTGCACTCACTGACGTCATCATCAAACTTTCCTCTATCACTGGCTAACTTTGCATATCACATTAATATCTTTGTTAGAAGATACAATCTGATCATCAGAAACTGCTTATCAGGTACTTTGTCTCTGCACTGCTCTCTGTAAATCTTGCATATCTTTTGCATGACTTTTACATTATGCGCACTTGACCTCATCATCAGGACACAGTGTGGAAAATGTCCTCAACTATGTGTCACCTGAACATCAAAACTCTGTCCATACAACCACGATCTCTATCTACTACTCTGCCAGTCTTCACAAAATTACTACTATGTTGACATCAATGACAAACAAAGTCATGAATGCAACATGTCAATACTGCCACATGCTTTCCAATGCTTAGGATACTCCCCAAAGGAATACCATCAGCATTCATGCTAACACCTTGGTCTTAAAGACTTATTCCCTTTGAATTATTGCTATTCTATCTCGTTGCGTTTCACTGGAATTCTTCCCTTCTCTCTACTTCATCGCAAGTGTAGATTGATCCACACTCTCACTAAAGTAGGGGCTCAATGAAAAGTCTTAAATTGGAAACACTTCACTTTAATGATGATTTAGCACCCATTTAATGTGAGGTCATCATTCATTTGCATCTCTTCTCCTTTAAATTGGAAACACTTCACTTTAATGATGATTTAGCACCCATTTAATGTGAGGTCATCATTCATTTGCATCTCTTCTCCTTTCTTCTCCTTTCTCCCAGGTACAATTGGGGTAAGACGTAGTTCATCCTCTTTAAAGCCCCTTTTTTCATGGTGTAAAGCTTGAGGTAGGATCTAATCACCTAAGTCCTCCCTTTCCTTCATCCAATCACTTGGAATCTACTTTATGCACCGAAACAGCTATATCTCGAGTTTTGTACTTGATTTTCGGGATCTAGGACCTGTTTCAGGACCCTAAGGGAATCCCAAAGGTTTTGGGCTTTGGTTGACAAGGACGCAGTGCACACCTGTCCAATGAGGGATGCACTGCATCCCTGTTTGGGCCCTATTTTGGGTCCATTGCTCAAGTCTCGTGTTCAGATTATTTTGGGGTGTTAACTTCTAAGTAGGTTGGACTGTGGGAGTTAGTCAATTCTGAGGCCTTTATAAGCTCATCTATTTGCTCCATTTCTCATCCATCAAGTTCATATCATAGACTCACAAGATCAAGCACTCACGCTTAAGCTTTCAAACATTCTTCAAGCAATCAAAGCATTCAAGCAATCCCTCAATTGAAAATCAAGGATTCATGCATTCAAACTATTGAAGGAGTCTATGCTAGATCTTCTATTGCATTTTCAACATTCAAGATCTTCTTTCATGCATTCAAGATCCTTTATAGCATCTTCTACATTCATCTTCTCAAGATCTACATTCACTTATAAGGTGGATTTCAAACATATTCATTTGTTAAGGTTTTTTATTTTAGTTTGATTTTCTTCTTAGGGTTTTTGAAGTTGAATTAAGGCTATTGCATCTACATACTTGATTACATTCTAAATTCAAGGGCATATTCATAGATTTACATTGCATCTATCACTAGTACTTGCTAGCATTCTATCTTTATTTTAATTCAAGGTTATTTCCTAAACAGGGGTTTGACTGAGACAAACCCCCCCCCCCCCACCAAAAACAACAAACAGCAAAATCTTTTATTTTGCAGGTTTCGGACCTTGGATTGGTGAAAATGTTACAGATTCAAATACCCTTTTGACTTTCTTCGGAACTGTGAAATCAGAATCACTATCACATACAATTTTACAGTGTCATAGAGGTCACTCTTGAAATCAAGGTCAGACTTCACCCCTACAGATAGAAGTCACCCCTATCAAATCGCTGAACAATTCCTGGGTTTTGTCCACCTCGCAGTTCTAAGACTAAAGTGCGAGATTCAGTAGTTTTTTAGCACATTTGACAGCCCTTTTTCAGGTTTGTGTTTCATAAGGTATATCATTTTCCCCTTTTCCCCATTATCTTTTCATATTTCAGCTTTATATTGTCTATCTTCTTGCTTAAACCCTCTTAAGGTGGAGGTGAGAGAGAAACAAATCTAAAATTATTCAGTCCCTTTGCATTAGGTTTCACATTGATACTTCCTTTTGTATCAATCAATCTTAATCAAAGGGGTGGATCTTGGTCTTCCTCCTTCAGTAATGTATTGGGTGGATTGCTTCATTTTCACACCTTACAATTCCCTGTGAAGAGTTTCTGAGTTTGTTAATTTCTATCCCCTTTCTGAGGTATAAGGGTTTGTATCTAAGAAGTGTAATTCAATCTACGACTGTGGTATTGTGGATTGTATATCTGAGAATTATTGCAAGTGTCTTTCCTATCTGTCTTTATTGTTTCTAGGAAGACATTGATTGTGCTTTAAGTTGGTGTGTGGTGTTCCTGTCAGTGATTACATTTGCATCTGTGGTAGTGGGAAGAGTTATTCCAATAATCCAATGCCAAAAATCCTGTTTGTGCGTTAATACCTAACTATTGCGCATTGGTGATTCATGCTAATTCCTAATGCCACAAATTGGTTTGATGTGGCTTTCTTGAGGTTAGTTGGTGGGCGACCTGGGAAGAAAGTGTTGACTGTATACATTGCATATCCCTGTGATTCATAGCTGAAGAGTTCGACTTGTGGCACAGAGACTGCCATTACCTGTTAAGTTAGTTGTTAGTAATTATAAGAGGGTGGTGCTTGATCTGGCAGACCTGTGGTTGCTTCTTAGAGGCTTGCATTCATTATCTTGTAACCTGCATTCTTCCTTGAGGACCCGTGACAGTTGTTGGGCCAGCATTGAAGACTGGAGCACTGGTAAGGAGTTTGGAAGACCTGCATTTTAGTTTTGGGAGGTTGTGTTGAACTGTTATCTGCAAATACATAGCATACTAAAAGTTGCAATCAATTGGGAGGTAGCTATTAATAAATTCCTGCCTAACGTGGATGCTGGTGAAGGTTGGTGGGAACTATTCTGAATGCATGTAAGTTAGGAAGATTCTTTTGGGCAGAATTCTGCATTACTTATGTTGCGAATTCAAAAATTAAAACAGGTGCCATTTGTAATTGCAATAAATTAATATACAGCTATAGTTGATTCCAAGTTATTGGTAGAAATGTGTTGTTCTATGAATTACCATTTGATAGCTCTTTGTTTATCACTTGCATGTATGAACATTTTTTTTCAAAAAACATACATACCAAAAGAACACAAAAAGAAACTACATGCATAAACATCATAACAGAATTGTGTGCCAAGGGTTTGACGGAATGTCTAAGCAACTGAAAACTGGAAAAACTGGTATTGGTGAAGCGATCAACCAGCTGGGGTTATTACAGAGAAGAAAAGTGATTATCTTTCTATTTGTTAGATTTTGTGAGAAACAAGAATCGAGCAAAGATTTGACATCAGTCAAAGATCAAAATAGCAGAATGAAGAGAGAAAATCAAGACAAATTGTGAAAAAAAATGAGAACACTCACATTGCTCTCACCGAACTAGTCTACGTGACAGGAGTATTATATATATAACAAAGCATAAGCAAATACATCCAAGAGGTACATTAACTCCAACCGCCCATAATAGTTGGGAGGCTTTAACTACTTGTTAAATGCCAAAACATGTTGCATAACCTATTCGAATATTAGACTAGTGGTGAAAGTAGGCAGCATAATCCAAAAAAGGGTATAACACAACTACCCGAGTGTAGAAGAGACCAACACATGTAGCTAATGGATAATGCCAAGTGGCCTCATATGAACCAAGTTAACTAAACAAGCTTAATAATATTGGTAAGGAAAAATATCCCCTTACACAAGGAAAATATTGTAAATTTATAAGATCATTTATTGGAGACTAACTAGATTCTATTTTAATGTCTGAGCAATCCACAACTCTGTTTCTGAGTTCTTTTATATATATCTTGTACTGACAATAATAATTTGTAGATGTGTCCAGACTTCCTTCTATAGTATTGGCACAGATTTAATTCAAGTGTGTATATATATATATATATTGATGCAGTTCTGATTTATTGACTGAGATGATATTGCCCACTGTGATTGATATATCTCAGCAGATTAAATGCATATTATATATACATTGGAACATGATCACGTAGGGGCATGACCCTATGTGGTCATGCTTCAATGCATATACAATATGACTTGAAAGCCCCGATTCATTTAACATTTGTTAATACCCAAAACGATTGGTGAGATTATTATAAGTAACACTGATACACTGAACAATATCCTTGACAACTTACAATGCCTGATACTAATGATTGGCATCAGTAATAAGAATATAGCATGTGATAGGTAACTTCAGAATATAATAATATTATGATGATTTGTATATATTTATAAAATCAGAATTTAATATACAGATTTATCATTAGACGTATAAAATTTCATATATTATATTTGCTTCAATTTCCATGAAGCTAATATTCTCAACACTCCCTCTTTAGCAAGGAGGGAAATTGAAGAAGGTATAATACAAGATTAAACACCACTTAAATGTGGTCAATCAAGTTATGGTGTTTGGCAAAATCCGGCCTGAAGAATCATGATGATTATCAATGTGTTCGGCAAGATCTGGCCTGAAGAACAATTATAATACTTTGCTTCAACACATTTGGTGTTAGAAGATAGATCAACTATTGATAAGGTCGTCATCTTACAATAGTGACCTTACACATATGAAAGATCGTCACCTTTCATAACACAAGTTTGCAAACAAACTAATTTTCAATTTATTCATAAAAATATATATATAACTTGCAAATGTATTTACAAATTTGTCATACCAAGTTTACCTCTGAAGTACTCTATTTTCAACTTTGCAAGTGGCTTGGTAAAAATGTTAGCATTTTGCTTATTAGTACTGATATAAATCAGTTTAATAACATTTATGACAACCATGTGTCTTATGTAGTAGTAAGGAGTCTCGATGTGCTTTGATCAATTGTGGAAGACAGGATTAGTAGAAAGTTTGATGCAACTCTAGTTATCACAATGAATCACTGCGGGACCTAGTTGCTTTCCAAAGAGTCCAAATAATAGCTTTCTCATCCATACTGCTTTGCGGGTTCCCATGGAGGTTGCCATTTATTCAGCTTCAGTGGAACTCAAGGCAACTGTAGGTTGTTTTCTACTAAACCACGATATCATTGCTGACTGAAGACTGAAACAACCTAATGTAGTACTTTTGTGACTTATAGAGCAACCAGCCCAATCAGAATTAGTATATCCTTCAAGTTTGATCTCAACATTTTTTGTATTTCAACCCAAGACCAATAGTGCCACGTAGATATCTCAAGATATGTTTAGCAGCCATCAAATGAATCTTCTTTGGTTCACACATAAAATGACTTAAGACATTGGTGGCATAGCAGATATTAGGGCTAGTATTTACTAGATACATGAGTGATCCAATGATCTATCTGTAGAGAGTGGGATCAATAAACTCTAAATTTACTGCTTCTATTAATTTGTGTAGATTTGTTTCCATAGGAGTTGCTAGAGATTTGATGTCCATCATCCCAAATCTAGCCAAGATGTCAAGGGTGTACTTCCCTTGGTTTAGAAAAATATAATCTTTCTTTTGACATATTTCTAGACCCAAAAACTAGTGTAGTAGGCCTAGATCCTTCATTTCAAATTCAGCTATAAGATCTTGTTTGCATCTTTCAATTAAGTGATCTTCACCTATTATCAAATGGTCATCAACATATAAAACAAGTATTAACAAATCACCATTAGATATTTTGAAATATATGTTAGGATCAGCTTCATTTTTGGAGTATCCTAGTTTGGAGAGGTAGCTATCTATCCTTTCGTACCAAGCTCGTGGTGTTTGTTTGAGGCCATAAAGATCTTTCTTTAGTTTACATACATATAGATTCTTACCTTTTGTAACCAAACCTTCAGGTTATTCGACATATACTTCTTCATTAATGATACCATTTAGGAATGTGGTTTTGACATCCATTTGATGTATCTTTCATCCTTTGGATTTTGCAATCACAATAATTGTTCTTACAGAAGTGTATCGAGCAACTGGAGCAAATGTTTCCTCATAATCAATGCCTGCCTTCTAAGAAAAACCTCGAACAACAAATCTTGCTTTATGTTTTTCAATACTACCATTTGAAGCATATTTAATTTTGTATAACCACTTGGATGAAACAACTAATTCGTCTTTAGGCCTAAGTACAATATCCCAAACATCATTTTGTAATACGGATTGATATTCTTCGACCATGGCATCTTTCCAAGCTTAACAAGTTAGGGCTTCTTTGACAGTTGATGGTTCAATTTTAGTAAGCTCAGTTACTAGTGCAGTATAACAAGATTTATTGTTGGTTTTCTTGCTCTCCCTAAAAATTTCATCTGGCTCAAGATTATTTTCTTCAATCATTTTTCTTGCCCATAATGGTCTTTTCTTGATGTTAGAGATGTCTCTATTTTCTATATCTTGCAATGATACATTCTCCTCTGATATGTTCTCCCTTTGATTTTCAGTTTGTAGATTTTCATGTAAGTCTATGATGGGCTCATCTTTTGTACTTGTTGATAGTTTTAAGGTAGTGTTTTCTTCAAATTTGACATCTCTGCTGATTTCAACCGATCTCTTCCCAGGTACATAGACTCTATACCCTTTAGAGTTCTCACTGTACCCAACAAATATCCTTTTCTTCTAGACTTGGTTCTCTTTTCTTTAGGTATGTGAATGTAAACAGGGCAACCAAATATTCTAAGATGACTTAAGTCGGGTTTAGTTCCTATAAAGACTTCTTCAGGAGTTATGTTTTCTAGGATAGAGTGAGGGCATTTATTTTGAATATATACAGCAATATTATGGGCCTTTGCCTAGAATGAGTAGTGTAAATTTTGATCATGAAGCATGGCTTTTGTTGCTTCAACAATGGTTCTATTTTTTCTTTCTGCTACCCATTCTGTTGAGGATTATAAGGTACAATACACTCCCTCTTAATCCCAACAAAGGTGCAAAAAACTTTGAAATTTTCAGAGGTATATTCACCTCCATTTTCTAATCTTAGAGCTTTTATTTTTTTTGACGTTTGATTTTCCTCAATTTCTTTGAACTCTTTAAATTTTAATAGAACCTCATTTGACTCTTTGACCTTTAGAAAATAGATCCAGGTTTTCCTAGAGAAATCATCAATAAATATTATGTAGTCAGAGAATCCTCCTAGAGAAAGTGTTGGCATAAGTCCACATAAATTAGTGTGAACTAGTTCCAAAACTGATTTAGACTTGTGTCCACTAGGAGGAAACGATCTTTTTACATTCTTTCATAGAGCACGTCCTTTACAAATGCCTATGTGGTTTGAATTTACGTTAGGTGTTCCAATGGTGATTTTTTCTACATTTGGCAGTGCACTAAATCCAATATGTTTGGGCCTTCTATGCCATATTTCATTAGGATTTGTCACTTCGTGACTTAGGGCTTGCTTTTAATGTTACATAATTTATATAGGGTTCCATCTCTAGTCTCTATGGTGATAGCATTCTTGAGATTAGTATTTTTAAGCCAATACAACACTTTGTCTTCATTAAAGATGACTTAGTACCCTTCATCAACAAGTCTAGGGATGGATACTAGATTCCTTTTTATGCCAGGTATGAAAAGAACATCTTTCAATTTTAGAGTAACCCTAGTTCTTAGTTGTATAGAACAAGTCCCAATCCCTTTCACTGGATAGGTGGAGTTATCTCCAATGGTAACTCCTTCAATGAGATAATTTCCAAAAGTTTCAAACTTATCTTTAAATCCTGTTATGTGTCGTGAAGCGCCACTGTCTATTATCCACGCATTTTCGTTGAATTTCATCTCACTTGATAGAGCTGAGTAGAATAATAGATTTTCATCCTTTTTTGTTTCAGCTAAGGAAGCTAGAATTTTTTCCCTTTCTGGACAATTTTTGAAGGTATGTCCGAATTTTTCACACTTATAACATTGAATTTTGGAGAAATCATTTCTTTTGTAATTATTATTTCCTTTTATTTTATCATTTTTCTTTACTTTGAATTTTCTCTTCTTCCCTTTGTTATTAAAGACTGAAAAAAGAGTTTGATTTTCTCCCTCTTGATTTGAAATGATCCCTGTAGAAATTAGTCTTGATTCTTCTGAGGTGCAATCATTTTTCAGTTGATCAAAAGCTGGTATTGAAGGTTTGTTGACGACTTGGATGAATGCTTCCCAAGATGCAGGTAATCCTCTAAGTGTTATTATTGATAATTCTTGATCTTCTACTTTATTTCCAATAGAAGATAGTTGATTCTTTATTTCAGAAATTCTTCCGAAGTAGGAAGAGATTGACTCTCCTTTATTGATTTTTGTATTCGTCAGTTGATTTTTTAATGTAAGTAATCTACTTGAGTTGTTGATCTCAAATGTATCCTTAATTGTTTTGAATAATTTGAATGCTTTCTTGAGATTGGATATAGAGGGAAGAATATGATCTTATACTGAATCAACAATGATTCTCCTGGCTTTATTATTTCACCTTTTCCAAGTGGTTTTTGCTGCTTCATCTTCAGGTATTGAAATATCTGATTCAATGAATGGTTCTAATTCCAATTCTTCAAGCCTAGTTATAATTCAGATTTTCCATGAGAAAAAATGTGTTGCTCCTTCAAGTCTATCCTCGACTCTTAACATTTGTTGACATAATTGTCCCTTTTAATTTAGTTTTAGCAGTCTCTCTACCAAGTTGGCTCTAATACCATGTAAATTTATAAGATTGTTTATTGGAGGAGACTAACTAGATTCTATTTTAATGTATGAGCAATCCAAAACTCTATTTCTGAGTTCTTTTATATATATCTTGTACTGATAATAATAATTTGTAGATGTGTCCAGACTTTCCTTCTATAGTATTGGAGCAGATTTATTTCAAGTGTGTATATATATATATATAGTGATGCAGTTCTGATTTATTGACTGAGATGATATTGTCGATTGTAATTGATATATCTCAGCAGATTAAATGCATATTATATATACATTGGAACATGATCATGCTTTTCAATGCATATACAATATGACTTATGAAAGCACCGATTCATTTAACATTCATTAATACCCAAAATGATCGATGAGATTATTATAAGTAACACCGATACACTGAACAATATCTTTGACAACTTACAATGCCCGATACTAATGATTGGCATTTGTGATAAAACATAACATGTGATAGGTAACTTCAGAATATAATAATATTATAATGATTTGTATATATAAGTATATATATATATACAATATCAGAATTTAATATACAGATTTATCATCAGACATAAAATTCCATTTATTATATTTGCTTCAATTTCCATGAAACTAATATTCTCAACAAATATAAACCTCCAATAACACCTCCCCTTAAAGGTAGTTTAGATCGGCGAAAAGATGGATCTAGGTAAATGAAGCTTGATGAAGTAGTCATGTACATAAAAACCTCACCAAGTAGAAAGAGAAAACAATGAGCTAGGAAGACCTCCTGAAGTACACAAATATCGCAGCCATTGAAAAGCTTGCAAATGAAAGAACTTTTAGTGAAGATTTTAGTGTAAATGTATGCAATCTACTTTAATGTTGGACAATATTTAATACCAATGACATTTTTCTGAATCAACTCCCAAATGTAGTACATATGTATCTCGATGTGTTCCATCCATGATGATTCTTGGAGATTTGTATTGCATTGTGGTTATCACAAACAAAGACTGTAGGATTCTTGCATGGAATGTTGAACTCGGTGAGAATATTTTGAAGCCAATAAGCCTTAGTGGTGACATTAAGTATCCCTCAATAGTCAACCTTAATAGATGAACAATCAATAGTAGACTATTTCTAGCTCATCCAAGAAATTATATTGAAATGAGGTGAGAGGAAATACCTTGAAATAGACTTGCAATCCTACAAATTTCCTTTCAATCGAAATAGGTGTCCCACCAAGTCAATAACCAAACCTGTCGTATATTGAATTCCACAAATATGAGTACCCCAAATGTAGTGGAGGATCCCCTCTGTTGCTTTCTAGTGGATAAAACTAGTGATCAAAAAGAAGTCAAAATAGATAACCAATTATGTGGACATAAGTCATCCTCTTATAGAATGTATATGTTCAAAACAAAATGGCAATGAATGAAACCAACTGTCAGAAGAAAGGAGTCATCTTTGGCAGACAAATTTTAAGGAAGAGACTACAATGACATCCTTCAAATCGAGATAAATTCGAATGTGGAAAAAGAATGATCCAACCAACAAGGATTTTCCCACTTTGATTCCAATCTGGAACTGTGAGAAGTTTTCCTTTCAACTTGTAAGACTTGGCTGAGATGGTCATTGTTTATTATTATTTTGATAAATTATATACATGAAACAATGATAAACATGGTAGTACATACCAGATACAAGAGTAGAATATATCTTTATTCACTCACGAATTTATTCAAGGATTCTAACTCATCCAACTATCCAATACTACCTTCCTCGGTGGTACACAAAATATTTAAAGGACTCAATATTGCCAAGAGGAACATAGCCATCAACCAACACTTACAAATACCTGAGAGTGACAACAAACATAAAATGAACAATTAATATATTGACGAATAACCAATAATATCTAACACAACAATAGGCATTGTAAGCCAAAGTTCCACAATGATGCCACTGAAACTATCAACCTTGACAATATTCTCACCTATTGAATGGAAGGATGATGTGGTGTGTATTATACCTCGTATGTCATGATATAAACTTCACTCCTTGATTGATACCTATGTTGCATGACTGTTTTGAGGGGTCATATGGTGTGATGTGCAAGCAGGGACACAAGGTAAATGGGTTGTATGGTATATGCTATAGAATTCTAAAAATGTTGTATGGCATGGGATTTTGTGATATCCATATGATCTATGCCAGAAAATGTTGGAAATGTCATACAACTATGGGGTTTTGTGTTGTTCATACACATTGTGAAGATTATCACTAGAACACAACATTGAAGTGCCATATAGGATACATGATAAGAGATCATACATGTGAATATATGGGCTCAAGGTAATGATATTGTCCAAAGTATCGTACCTAATGGTGTTGTCATACAGTGTGCACAATTTGGTCAAGGTGTTGCAAGGGAGAGTATGAGTTGCACAAGTTCATCTAACTGACATACGAAGGTATTGTATGGATGTCATACATGAGTACATGAGGGGTGGTTCTATCAATCCGTTCCTCTTTTTTTGGGAATGATTCACAAATAAGTACAACTTTAAACTCTACAAAAATCTCCTATTGTGTAATGTCCCCGTTTTGGAGGTAATTTGATTTAATTAATTTAATTAATTAAGTTGTCCAAAATAATGAATATTTTATGAGGATGACTAATTAATTATTTTAATTAAATAAATAAGCAGTATTAAGTTAATTATTTATAAAGTTATCAAATAAATAAATACTAAAAGGTAACTTTATATTTAATTAATTTAATAAAGTGACTTGAATTATAAAATATTTTATAAAGTCACTTAATAAAATAATGTTGTAGAAGTTTCTGGAGAAGGTGGAGAAAAAGAATAAATAGGCATCTTGGGCTTCATTCTCAGCAGGCAGATTTGATGTTGTTGTTGATGTTGTTTCATCTTGTGGAGCCTAGGGTTTATGTAGATTACTTCTTTGTCATACGAAACGAAAACTTCCTATTGATAGCAATTTCGAGGGTGTGAAATATCACTTGAACTATTGCAGCTGGGAGGAAGATACTTCAGTCTTCCATTTGTGCTTCGTTGCAAAAAACTTAGTGGCCTTTGGCCAAGTTTTTGGTATAGGACGAATTGGAGCATCATTGGAGGATATTTTGGCATCTTCGTTCTTCAATGTTGCACATTTTGAGGGACGAATTCATTGTTGGGGAATTCTGATTGAAAGATTAGAATTTGCAGTCATATATCAGCTCGTTAGAGAGATTCGAATTTATTCGTGGAGGCTTTATATGGTGTTGTTTTCTCTTGAGGAGGGAGACGCTTGAACATAGAGGATTAGGCGACTTAGTTGGGAGCATAAGGAGGTCAAAAGTCATTGCAGAATATTTAATATTGCAAATCAGACCAGAACAGGGGCGACTGGACATGAAGGCATAAATAAATTCATAGAAATTCATAAACACATTTTTGGCACATGGGTATTTGGGCAATCACCTTCCTAAAGCTTGGCAATGATAATGAACAATAGAAATTGAAGGTTGCAGCTGTTGTATGTTTTATCCTGGAGGCCTGAAAGTCACAGCAGGGGCGGCCATTAAAGGAATTCGATTTAATTCAAGGAAAAGTCTTGGTGTTGGTTTTTGCTTGCTACATCAGCTCATCCTCAAGGTATCACCATTCCTTCCAGGTTCCCTTTGATTATCATTCAATTAGCATAGCATATTACGAGCTATAGTTTCAGCTGTAGATTTGCATTTATTTTTTATATTTAAGCACAACACCATATTTGTATTGTAATTTGCCAAGAGTCTTGGCTATTTTAAAATCAGCATTGTATTTGGAAGATATTTGCAATCAAGGAGTAATAAGTGATTGTTGTTGTGCAATTTGAATATCATAGTAATCAGCATTAGATTTTGCATGCCAATTGTATGACGAAAAGTCACTTGGCTGTAGGTGGTTAGTTTGATGTTAGAATTCATTATTATGCATAGAAAGGATATAAAGGACTTGCATAAGCATCCCAGGGGTTTGATAGAATCATTTAGTAGTGAACTTCAAGTAATTCTTGCAATCACAAGTGCTGTTAAAAGTTATTGAAGCAAACTGAAATGTTATATCGGTCATATGACCCTTGTATGCAAAGTGTTTGACAAAATTACCAAGGCCAAATATCAGAAGTTTTCAATCAGATTTGAGCAGGGTCATTACATATTGCTACAATAATACCAATGACTCAGTGGTTGACATAAGAGCAGCTCCCGAGGCAGCAGTTAACTATAATACTTTGGTGGAATAACAACAAGAACCCAAAGTCTCCTGCAAATAGCTTGAGTTTCTGATTTAACAAAAAACACTTAGAAAGGGAAAAAGTCTCTTAGCTAATTAGTCTTCAAAATATAACTACTTCAGACTAAAGTTCAAAGTCTTTAGCCCTTAGTAATTTGCAACCACTATTAACTATAGCAATTACTCTCTTGAAGCTTAAGGTCATTTAGAAGACAAACTACAAACTCAAATGATTAACACAATGAAAGCTACTAGATGAGCTCAAGAATGATTAAACAATGCAACATAAGAAAACATTACTTAATCTCAAGTTTTGCAACACAAAAGTTTGAAAAAGGTTGCTTTTTTTATTCACTTCTGAGAATTGCAACTTAAAACACAAAGTTTTAAAAAATACAAGATTTCCAAGCATAGCCTCCTCGCCTAAAGCAAAAGATGATTATTTAGAATGAGTTGTTTTCTTTATATAGGAAAAGAGGAGAGAGAAAGGTGGAGAGAAAAGGGAAAACCCTCAATCACCTTGACTTATTCAACTAACTATGACTTATTCAAAGTTGCACCACCTAATGTACTCAAAACCTAATTGCATAAAGCGACCATACAGGTACATGTTTTCATGTATTTACGAAGTATTTTGGTTCTACATGCACTCTTTCATAAAAACTACACCCATTCCTAGAAAGCATAGAAAATTAGTGTCTAGGACACTCGAAAGACATCTTCACAAAATATGTACGAAATCCCCAAACTTTTGCAAAGACTCAGGTACAACTATAGCATCTAGTTCTCGTGCATTTTGTGTTATTCTTGCACTCTTGTAGGTAACATTATTGCACTTTTCCACTTTGGTTTGCAAGCTACTCGTTGAAGCTTTGTAGCTTGTTAGCAAATCAATAATGCTGAAGTCAAAGTTATACACCTCAAGCTATAGATGAGTAACTCTCGTGAAATCTGTCAAAACATCTTCTTCAGCAAGTTCACCATCCTCAATAGTTACTCTACATGTCGGTTGTTGAAAACACCCACTGAGATGAACTTGTGCTTAAGTAAACATAAACCTAGAGATCAATTAACTCCAACTATTGACACCAAAAAGTTTGGAAATTGTTTCAAACATATTATGAAAAAAGGACAGTAGTCCTAGACAAAACTTGAGCAAGAAAATAGTGGCGATAGCTCCTAGGGAAGGTTGGTAGTTCTAGCTTCATCATTTGCAGGAAGTACACACGTCTTTCTCCACTCCTTGAGTGCGTTAACAAATTCCTATATGGCGTGAAAATTTCACTTTTGAGAAGTCTTCTACTATTCAAGTTTTTGCCTCTTTGATCTCGTCAATGTTCTCTTTGAAGGCCTTGAGCAGGGCGTCTACATCCTTTTCTAAGCTACCATCTTCTTTGACAAATGTCACATTGATACACCTGAGATCATCCAACAGGGATTGGGTAAAATCATTCAATTCTTTTTCAATCTTGGTGAACTCAACTTTCCCCTAATTCATAATAGAGTTCCTCCATTCAATAAGCCTTTTACATGCATATAGGGAGACATCATCAAGACTTTTGATAGCCTTTTCCACTAGAAAAAAGGCAATTCGATATTTTTGCACATCTGTCATTTGCATAGCCATAGTTTCCCATTTGGTTTCCTCTTGTTCCCACGTCAGTGCTTGTGTTTGAAGTTCATCCACAGCTGCAAGAGCATCTTTGTACAACTTTTTGGTGTCTACTACGTATGTACTCCCTTCTTCCACTTACCCTAAGGCCAATTGTTGAATGTATTGATCATCATCTTCCCTTTCTAAATTGACTAAGAAACTTTTGATTTGTTAGAAAATTTGGGTCAAAAGATATGGGCAACTAAGAAATGGGTTGAGGACTGGGGTCACGAATAGCATCAATTGACTCAGCCATAACCCGTAGCATCTGCTTTAACTCTTGTTTATCTTTGTCATCCTCCTATGACTTATATAGTACCTGTCTAGCGGAAAGTTCAAAGAGCCTATTGTCAGTTGCTCTAGATACGACTCCTAAATTTCCCTTCTCCACTATGAAATCTTTCACTGTGGGGCCTTGAACTTCTTCAGTTAGTGGTTTGGCTATTTCAGCCATCCACTTTCTAGCGTTCTCATCAATACTGATTCTAGAGGTGACCTTCAACTTTTTCGCCTTGGTAGTTTTTCCAAACACTTGTTGGCATGTCATCTAAAGGGAGGGCTATGGAACCACATTTCTCTTCTTACTCACAATGACTTCCAGCCACTTAGGGGTACTATTAGAAGCATCCTTCTTGGGGGAATGTTGCTTTGGTGTAGTATCCACCATAACCATTGAATCTTTGGAGTCCATTGTATCGCCTAAGTCAATGATGTTCCCTAAAGAATATTTTGTATCTTCTTCGAGGGACTATAGAGTCTAGTTAGATATGTCCTTTTCTATTTATTTGCCTGATTCTAGATCAATGACCACCTCCTTAGTTGATTCTTCCTTCTTTGGTCCAATGTCCTGGATCTTGTGGTCCAACAACAATGGTGGGACTTTTAGCCTCTTTTAGCAACAAACCTTTTATTCAGCCTTTGTTTTGATAATACCTGCATCACAAATGGTAACACGTTTGTCAAAACATTAAACAGGGGAGGTAGGTTTTTGAGCTGATTTTAAAGTTCACTTCTTTTCCATTTCAGCTTTTTTCAACATATGCTCTCTTAGCCATTTTTGTTTCCTCCAAGTAATAGGAAATGTCCTTATCTCAATTTGATCATTCTCAGGGCTTGTCAAATCTACCTTTGACAATGCTTGTTGCCTAATCTATTAATATTGGGGATCCATAAGGCTTCCTTCATCTTCTTGCAATCCATTGATATATTTCTCCATTCCTAAGGAAACCACCTGTTGCAATGAAAATCTACTCCATATGAGGTTTAGGCAAGAATTGGCTTTCGAGCTCCAAATGCTCTCGAGCAAATTCATTGGTATCAAAGTTATGCCTCACCTTCTAATATAGAAGGTTGAACTTCCTTAGGTCCACTTCCAAATACAGAGCATCAGACACAAATTTGCATTCACAAAAACCCAATTCAACACGCAAAGTAATGCTTGAACCCTTCTTGGGTGGGTAAATTTTGCTCACATGTGCCAACTATTTACACAATTCCATCAAGATAAAATAATCCAAAGCATATCTAGGTAATTATATTGATTATCCTTCAAAAAAAACCTACCCTTATGTAAAGTAGGGGAATTGAATAAAGAAACTTCCATAGGCACTTACCAATTGCATAGTTACTTCTAACATTCTTTTCTCAGGAATCCCTACCCGTTCAAAAGTCATTCAGCCAATGAAGACATCATTAACCTTGTAATAATTTTCATAGCACCTACTCCTTTGCAAATGAGGGTAATATTCATATATTCTTATCATTTTTTAGTAAAGTTCATGATATAAATCCTCTCACTCCTATGTGCAAGCTAAGCAATAAAATAGGTAAGAAGTCGTATAAAAACCTTGATTACTTGCCCGACCATTATTTAGTTGATCATGCATTTCTTCAGCAATCACTACTTCCCAATCCAAGAATTGCTCTCCTACTACAATAATATGGATGATGCAATGCATCCAGTCTTGGAAGAAAAAGGCTTGGTTTGAACCCCTAACCCTATGCAGTAGAACCACAAAATCTCTAACATGAGGTTGCATGTGCTCTTTGAGTGAGAGGTCCGAGTAGTCTAGAACCACCTTTCTAGAACTTCAGCAACTAGTTCCTGGCTATTACACTTTTGTACACCTTTTTCTCAGTAAAACTAGATCCAGGTAATGCAATGGTATAATTAGAATAAACTGGTTTCATGGGTATTTTCATAACTGTCATGATAGTCTCTCTATTATTTGATATAAGCACATCACACTGCTAACGGGCATCATACTTGTTCATGCACTCCTAAACTAATTCTGCGCATATCACAAATGAAGGAAAGATTACAACTTCTACCAATCCACTATTAGCAAATCTTTTCCATTAATCAAGATTCTTCAGGATTCCTAGCCCTCTCTTTACAATTCTCTAAGTCATAGTGAGCTAATGAAGTATCCCTCCTCTTAGGCAATGACAAGATTAAACTAGACTCATTCTCAAAATCTTGAAATGCGGTCCTTGTAGCTACTAATTTCAACCCAATTTAGCAAAATAGTTGAAATACCTCAAATAAATCAATAACTTTGGGAATACCCAATGGTAGGCAAAAACCACTAAACTAGCCTTCTTTGGTCTGAACCTGCACCAATTGCAATCCCTGGGAAAGCTCTATTACCTCTTCCTTCTCACTTTTGTTTGCCAAATTGATGTCTTTTAATTCATCAAACACTTTTTAAATAACTTCCCAAGAAAGGTAAAATCCTACTAAAATTATTACCCAATCTCTCGTTCTTGTTGCTTAAATGAGCAACACACTTTCCTCTAAAGTGAATATTAATAGCTTGTCACTTCCACATGCAAGGCTTATCAAATCATCATTACTTGTATTTCTCAAGAGCTGAAAATTCATATTTACTAATATGCTTTAGAATATTCTTTTCTTGCCGGCAACTTTCTTTAACAAATAGGCTATTCCTTACTTCCACCCATAGGATTGGGTGAACTTTTATGCGAGGTTCAAGGTTCACCGTGATCATTTAATAACTTTGAGAAATTCCAAGTGAAACAACACTTAGCAAGAAAAAAATCACTATACATCTTGGACAAGATTGATGCGATTGAACCTTGAACTCATTGAACTCGTTGAACAAATTGAATCTCTCAACTTATTATTGACTCATACGAAACATAAATGGCTCAAGAAAGACGACACACAATGGACCGATGGAGCCAATTGAACCTATTGAACTTATCAAAAAGGTTCAAGTTCAAAGTTCAATACTTCCATTTTTTCAAGGTTGAAGAGGGAAACGGCTTCCAAAGGACGCGAGGCCTAACCAAAGGTGGCTCAACTTTATATTTGATCATTAGACAACTAACAAAGCCAAAGTTTAGTAACTTGGGGTTCGTGGTAGCAGGAATGACTTTTGAACATTAGTCAATGGATCTATTTGCTAATGCTACCTTGAAACCCTTTAAGGCTTGTGTTTTCAATCTTGTTTTTGATATTAGGTTCTTATTGATAAAGTTGTGGGAGATCCACCATATACCAAGGCAATCATTTTTTGTCCTTTTAGTTTTCACTGTATTTGAAATGGCCTATGTTCATTTTCTTGAGTAATGGCAGCTAAGGTTCATGCTCACATCAAACTTTGCTTTCTTGATAGAAATTTCTTCATCATAAGTTTTTTCATCATGTTCTTCGGGAAGTTTAATCATGATATCCTCTTTGGCATAGATGACCATGTTCCCATGGTTCTTTACATTTGAAGCATAAACCTTTCATCTACAATTCATCCCTCCTTTGACATCGACATCATGTACTCCATTGGCCATTGCATAAATAGCAGTTTCCTTTCTTGATTGTTCTTTCTTGGTCCTTCATACCTATGTAGTGCTTTAGATGGAAGATTCTTGGGCTTCTCTATTGAAGCATTAGCTTCAACCAGTGTTCCAGGACTCACTATGGGTCATGTAAGTAGCCCAGGTCAATGAGCCAAGGTAGCCTGGGTAGGTCAAAATGACCCTGACCCATGACTCGATGGGTCAAACCTCGTGACCTACGTGACTCGCCAAGTCAGCGAGTCATGAGCTCACCCGTTGAGTCCATGGTCCATGACCCAACAACAACATCCCATTTGCATTTTACAAAAAAAACAAAAAGAATAAAGAGTTATTCAGATTCTTTTTTACACATCTTCCTCATTTTATCCTAAAAGGTGATCTACTTGCTTGTTATGAGAAGAAGAGAGGAAAAGTGAGAAAGAGGAAGAAAACCAAGAGGCCATACATTGGCAACCAGCAGGGAAGAAGAGCTAAAAAGATTCCACAAATCCCATTGGGGCAATAGTATACTTGCATTGAGAGCATCAAGGAGTCCATAGCGATTGTTCCAAGACTTCTCAACTCATTTGAAAGAGGTAAGTGTTAAATTTTATAGATTTTGTTTGGCTTATTTGCATGTTTATGAATTATTAGTTTTTTGTTAAATTTTTTGAGTTTCCAAATCTTTGAATGTTTTCTCTTAAAATATATATTGCATACTTCAAACAAATCTTGGACACTGACTCCTCTCCGATCACTCTAGCGTAGGTCAATCCAAAGTCTAAGTGGCTCACTGAGTCCTACCGATCTTGTCTTCACTGATAAGCCATGAGTGGGTTGACCAAGAAAATAGTGAGGTTAAGGTTGAGGTTGAGGATGAGGTCGTGGTTGTGTCAAAGGAGGAGGATAGAGCACAATCAAGCACAACCAATGTTGATCAGAGTGGCACCTCATAGGTAGAGACTATGGCTGCTCAATGATCCAAGATCTACCTTAAATGCCTTTATAGGAGGCAAACAAACTACTCTAAGGTTGAGGCTGCGCTAGAGCCAAAGCCATAGACTTGTTTCTGTTTACACATGTTTGGGAACATTTGATGTCATGGATTCTATGGATTTTATATACATCAAACAATAATTATGATTCTATATGTGTGTCTTATGTGTTTTCTATTTCCTTCAGCTATAATTTACATTTGTACTTATGTGATAGATGTATTTTTATGTGTCTGATCAAATTAGCTTCTATTTGATGATTTTATAGTGTCTTTAAGTTTTATTCAATATCGGTGCATGAAACAAGTTTTAAATCATTAAAAATCTTTAAATTTCAAGAGTTGTTTCATTTGTCAAGTCGCTGCCGAGTCACGAGTCGAATCAGCCTTGCCAAGTCTGAGCCGAGTTAAGTCTGGGAACTATGATTTCAACCTTCATCCCCTCTTGTATTGCTTCTCCCAATGTTTGAGGTTCTAAAGGATTCACTATATTTTTTATGGAATCCTTAAGCCCTTCAATAAACAAATAAGTGAGACTTCTTTGGGAAATTCCAAAATAATGATTGTATCATTGCCAAAAGATATTCTTACAGTAACAACTGAATGTACTAGAATTTTTTATGTAACCAATCCTGACTTACGAACACATGCTTTAACAAAACATGGACCACATAACAACATAGCATTATGTTGTAGAGGTTCCTAACAAGCCCACAAATAACCACAAGTTCACTTTGTTTCTTAGTTCAATGACTCGAGGTCAATGAGATACATTCACCCTTTATAGACCTAACCAAACATCTAGACCTCCTCTAGGCCTCTTGTCCAACTCAGACACCAATCCTCTTACTGGGATCAAACATGGATACTTGACTATTTTACACTCCTATAAGGTTCAAAAACATCTCACAAACCTCTATCCAAATCCATCACATGACAATGGTAACCTTTTCTCACAAAGCCCTATGTACACCAAAAATCCTCAACATAGGGATTACGCTGCAACTTTGCACCAGTGGTTATGGAGAGCATGGAAACAACATAAGACCCTTACAACTACTTGGATACAACAAGAATAAATCACTTGTTCAATCCTGAAACACTATTTCAGTCAGATATTGCTATTAGCCCTTATTAGACCTAGTAACCCCAATTAGCCCTATCCAATGGATTTTTGGACAATATCTTTTGACTCTTTGATCACATACACAAACCAAGGATCATTTCAGATACCCTTTTGGGGATTCTAAAACATACTCCAAAATCAAGTTTGGGTTTCTTCAACTGATCAGTCAACCAGGTCTGATTACCAAGACCTAATACGGTAATTAGGCCTAATTTGTGAAGCAACCACCCTTCAAATGTTTCAAACAACCCAATCTCCACTTGAAAAACTTATAAATTGTCTCCAAACCACCAAATCCAACAAGAATCAGTACCTAAACCTCTCAAATTTAGGTTTACAACCTAATCTCCATTCAAACCCTTACTAACCGGTTTGCCACATAGAGATGTCAGACCTTAATTTGCACTCTTGGCCAAGGAAACCATAAGATTTCGCTCTGCAAGTTGTTGAATCTTAAATATATCACCAAACTCTAACATTCCACCAAAAAATAAAATTTATTACCAGTGGAATGAAGAGTTAAGGGCATTTTTATGTCCAAAGCCTAGACAGTTGGGGTTTCAGACCTGTAGGTGCTAATTTGCTTGTAACTCCTACAAAGGTGAATGAATTTCGTTCAAACAAACTTCACATGAAAGGTATGTCAATTATCTACACATCCATGTGGTCTTGGTCTCCTGCCAATCCATACCAGGCCATACAAGGAAACTGATTGCAAGAAAAAAGTTTTAAAACAATGGAAAGAAAAGCAAATTCTTCTCATTAATGTCCCAAATCATAAACAACTGGTGTGCCTTGACCAAAAGAGGCTTATATAACCCTTATTACAACTGATCCAACCAAAATCAACCTCTTTTTGAATGAGTGTAATGTCCCCATTTTTGTCAGTATCAAAGTTTCAGGGATTAGTCTATTATTGTGATCCTCATAGGTTAATTATTCTGGATAGAATGTCTTCTAAGGTATTGGCTATTAATTCCGTAACTTTTAATCGTGCTGATCTGATTACAGATCGTACTGATCTGATCTTGCATTAAATTAATCTGAAGTCATTGTCTTATCCTCTTAATAAGATTGGTGCCTATCTTGAAGTACTAGTTTAAGGACTAACTAATCACCTTGGTTAGTTTAGGTACTAAACTAATTATTGCATGGAAAGTCGCCGACTTCAAGAGATGAGTCAGAGAAGACTTTGGAATGGACATGTCCTTTGTAAGGACATGCCCCTTGATCTCTATATTTAATAAGGGTGTGGATGAAGTTTAAAGACACACAAAAAACAATAAGTCTGCTCCTTAATCAATACTGCCCTAAGACGACTTGCAGAAGTGAAAAACATTTCTAGAATTATATTTCTCCATTCATCAAGACTGTATATTGAAGATTATCTACAGCAAGCATAAAGAAGATACAATCTAAGTCTGATTCATATTAGAATTTTGCAAAAACTTTACATGGTATTAGAGCTCTGGTAGTCGAACCTAGGCTCTACAAATTAAATAATCAGACTTGATATATATCTAGCATCATTCTCCTATCTTTAATGGCATACACTATCAGACCCGATGATAGGTTTGATGAGAAAGAACACTTTGATGCTTGGAAATTCAGAATCATGATGATTCTTGAAAAAAATGATGTAAAACAATTTGTTGATTCAGCATCCAGACAACCTCTTGTTGCATCTCATAAAACTATCTAGAGTAAAGGTAACAGGAAAGCCATAGAGATCATATTAGATGAAGTGAAAAATGAAATAGTACCCATGCTGACGAAACATCAAGCAGCAATTGATATGATGAATGCATTATTAAATGCATATGAGGTTAACAATGCAACTAGAGTTCTCGCACTAAAAAGGCAACTAAATCATATAGAAATAAAGAAGGGAGAATCGATGAATTCTTACTTCTTAAGTGTTGCTAGTCTAAGAGATGAACTTGCAAGTATAGGAACCATCATTAATGACACAGAACTAACACTGTTGGCTATAGATGAATTGCTAAATTCATGAGAAACATTCGCACAAGGAGTAGGTGCCGGAGACAAACTTATTGACTTCAATTGACATAAGGGAGATTGTGTTACATCCCAATTTTTTACCTAATTTAAAATATAGCCGTTGAGGTTCACCGGAAGTCAGTTGACAGTTAATCTTGTTATAATCCTATGAAATGGTAAGATGGTTAGTCGTTATAATACCAAAATGAAGATAACAAGCTAGTTGATCATTTGTCACGAATTCATGGAATTGAGAAGATGGTTAACCGTTATGATTGATTATGATTAAATAATTTATTATAATAATATGATTTAACTGTGGAAAACTTCCTTGCAAGAAACACGTCGAAAGGGTGGAAGCATTGTCAGAAAAGAATTAGACACACGAGCATCACCATCACTGAACAGATGGGTTGAGAACCTAGCGACTTGAAACAAGATACATCTGTGGGACCCACATGAGCTATTTAAATAAATAAATTGAGAAACATAAAATAATTGAGTTAAAATATAATACATAATTTTAGATATTGTTTATTTATTTTTTATCTTATCATTATAATAAACACTTACATACGAACACATAAATATAAAAATGAAATGGCACCAATAAATTATAATAATATAGTCTAATGATGTCACCTCATCAATAGATTTATGTGAATGTATATAAGAACGTATTATAATTATAATAATAAAATAAAGTTTATAACTTTTCAATTCCTTATTTCTTTTCCCTCTTTATTTCTCTCCTTTTCAAAATCGAATTAATAATTGGAATTCGAATGGATTTCTTTCTTTTGAAACCGATGGAAGCCGAGAAGTCACGGCTTGTTCCATTTATGTGAACCCAAAATGGAGTTGAATTCATTCTTTTCCCACTCAACCATGATTTTTACTATCTCTGCCCCTTATTATATTATAAGGAATCGAGATAGGAGTAGAGGGTATTCGTTTTTCTTAGAACCCGACTTCCTCTTATTAGTCTCGGCAATAATCTTTTAATCGATAGGAGCCAAGAAATCACAAGTTGTTCATGAAAGCCGTAAGGAGAGAGGGAACCATTATTCCGTAACATCTGATTTCCTGTTGCAATGATTTACACCCTTACCAATAGATACTTCCGCCTTTATTACACCAATCTATGAGCTAAGAGTTCCCTCTAATTATCAGATTTAAACGTCCAAAGCAAGCAGCAGCTTTGCCATTTATATCAGCCATCGAGAAATAGGCCATCTGCAATTGATACGTCTGTTATATCTGCTATTAGATTATTACTCTGCAAATAACGTCTAAACAAACTGGAGAGGACAAATTTGAGTTCGGGATAATCAGATCAATGCCAAATACACATCAAGTCATGCTATTTCAATATCATTTTATAACAGCTAGTTAGGCTCACAAGATTCTTTCTTTCCAAATTTATTCCAAGTTACATCATGAGTTTGCTGCATATTTCATGTCCTTTGTTATCAATCTTCTTCTTTAGACTTTCATAATTAATTAGATAAAATCCTTATGGAAGCGTTTTTCCAATTGCAATAAAATTCGGAACGAAACATACTACCAATGATACTTTTCAAGTAGTCTCAGAAACGTAATCTTTCTGGTCATAGTTGTGATAAGCATACTAAGCAATGAATCTATGCAGCAAGTTTCAGTATTTATCATAATGATATCTTGTTGAATTTACAGATTGAACTTCTTTATTTTAGCTTTGTTCATGGCAAGTGAGAACCAAGTAACCAATATAGATCCATAAATCATTACGCCACCGAGTATTAGAATTAAACAATCAATTCTAAAACCTTTAAAGAACATTATCAGGTTATCACAGATTGTGAAATGTTGGATGCATGTAATCTTCTAGTATAATTGACAGAACCGGTTGTTCTGAGAATTCCGAACACTTGGGATTCACCCGGCTGTGTAACCAAGGAAAAGGGTGAAGAGGTGAGAGAAAGGAATCTGTAATAACATGAAAACAATATCAGTTGTGAAAAAACAAAGTTTATCATTTTTAATATGAATTATTAAATATCTCATGCATGATCCTGTTATTGTAATCTTCTGTTGTCAAGTCGAGTGGTGTAGATACCAGGATTGCTTGGTAGATGACAGATCTTCTAAGTCCAATTCCAAGCAGGGAGGGCCTTTCTCATTAGCAATTGTGTGGGAAATAATAATGGTCCGAATTTGGGTGGTTAAGCCCCTGACAATGTTTCACCTCTCCCCAAGTTGTTAGACATACAACAGATATAGATAAGCTATACATTCAATTATTTGTCAAAAACAAGTATTATCACTTTTATAATGTATATGCAAGAAGGTAAGATTAATTGAGTTATTTCATTGTTACAGTCATTTTACACCTAGATGCGAGAGATAGATTTATGGATTGCTTTTCATTTGTATGAATATCGAATATGAGCATATTTCTAATCTTGAGTTATTGCCATAGTTAAGTAATCAGAAGGAAAGAAATGATACACTGGTATCTGAATCCCTAATTGATTCAGTAGTAGATGGAACCCTAAATGATACAATGGTATCAGAAGCCCTAATTGAATTAGTGGTAACAAAAGCCCTAATTGATACAGTGGTAACTGAAGCTCTAAATGATCCAATGGTAATCGATGCCCTAATTGCTACAGTGGTATGTGATGCCCTAATTTTATAGTGGTAATCAATGATAATCATCATTAGATTTTGCTACAACGGTATTGGAAGGAATTTTGTTATTTGATATTGTTATAATGGTATTTGTGGACTAACCTAGGTAGTTGCAGAAGCATCCCTACAATGATTTATTGATTCATATTCCAAGGTACGTGGATATTATTTTCTATATTAAATTCATTGATGGTGTTTTAAGTTCTTAGTTGAGAAATTTTGTTTAACAGTTTTTAACTGTCCATCCCTTTCACATGATAATGACTAATATAACTGTCTTCCTTTGAAATTGAAGTAATATGAATATGTTAGTTGTTAATTTAGACCCGAGAAAACAGGTTGTTATAGATTATCTTTAGGAAGAATCCAAAAAACTTAAGAAAGGGGGAAGTTGAAAACTGAAAATGAAGAACTTCATGTTCTTAACACAAATTCCTATAAAGGCAAGAAGAAGCACTTCAAGAAGAAAAAGGGTAATCAAAACAATGACAAACCTAAGAAAGATCTATCCAAAATAAAATGCTTCCGATGCAAAAAATTTGGACACTCAAATCTAATTTCCCTGAGAATTCTAAACAGCAAGTGAATTGTACAAACATTACAAGGGAAGAAGATAACTATGATCCTAAGAATCGTGTATTGTATTCCGCACTATCAAATGAAGTCTCAAGTAAGGCATGGGTGATTGATAGTGGATCATCCGGACATATTATAGGATACTGAGAAGCACTAGACTCTATATCAGAAAAAGTTAATGGCAAAGTCACCATCGGTGATAATTCAACACATTTCGTCAAAAGAATTAGAAATTGCACCTTGAAATTAAAGTCAGGTAGTTCTCTTCTAGGAATAAAAAGGAATCTAATCACGGTTACAGCACTCAAAGATGATGGACATAATGTTGCATTTATGGACGGTAAAGTAATAACTTGGGCTAAGAACTTCTCATTTAAGAAAGAAAAATTGATTAGTCAAAGAAAGGGGTGCTTGTATGAATTAAATTCAGAACCTAGTCGACCCATTCAAGCCTTAATTCATGAAGCTGTTGATATAAACGAAATATGACACAGAAGATTAGGACATCTAAATTTCAAAACCTTATCTACTACAAAACTTTATCTACTATGGAGAATATGGTTACTAGCTAACCTAAGTTAAATAAAGATCATTCAAGCATATAAAAGGATGTGCTCTAGGTAAGAACACCAAAAATCCATTTCATGATAACACTAGAAAAACTAAGAATGTTTTGGAATTAATCCACTCAGATTTATGTGGACCTATGTTTGTTCCTTTTCTTGGAGGATTCTGGTACTATATATTTTTTATAAATGACTTCTCTAGGAAAACTTAAATTTACTTCTTAAAATGTAAAGAATCAAAAGAAATCCTTAAGAAATTTAAAGAATTTAAAATCTTAACTGAAAACTTATTAGAACATAAAATTTAAACTCTTAGGACTGATAATGGACGGGAACACACCTTAGATTTGTTTAAAGAGTTTTGTAAAGAAACAAGAATTAAGAGGGAGTATACTGTTCTTTATAACCCACAACAAAACGGGGTAACAGAAAGGAAGAATAGGACAATTATAGAAGCTGCAATAGCTATGATATTTGATCAAAATCTAGAATATTATCTTTGGGCAGAAGCCTCTTGTACTGCTGTCTATATTCAAAATAGAAGTCCTCACTCCTACCTTAGAGATAAAACTCCTGAAGAGGTTTTTACTAAGATTAAACCTAATATAAGTCATCTTAGGATTTTTGGGTGTCCAGTATATATACATGTTCCGAAAGAAAAGAGGACTAAGTTAGAACTTTCCAGGAAGAAATGTATTTTTGTTGGGTATAGTGAAACATCTAAAGCATATAAGATTTTCATACGTGGTCAAAAAAATATTGAACTTAGTAGGGATGTAATTTTTGAGGAAGATTTAGCATTCAAAAGGGCCCTAAGTTCTTAAGAACCCTCTCCCTTACCTAGTTCTGAAGGAAATACTAAAGAACATTGAAGAAATTGAAGATGAAATTCAAAACCTCAATCTTGAAGAAACCAAAAATTCTAAGAAAAGACCACTTTGGGCCACAAAGTCAATAGAGGAAGCACAAAACTTTGCTGCACCATTTGTAACCTCTAAAGAAAGTAAAAGACCCAAAAGATTTTCTAGTCATGCAGCAAACATGAGTGATTTGTCTAAATCAGAACCAACCAATGTTTTAGATGCTATTAAACATACAGCCTGGAAGGATGCCATCACGGAAGAATACCAATCCAATATGAAGAATGATGTTTGGGAAATTGTTCCAAGACCTAAAGGAAATATGTTGTTTCTTCCAAGCAGATATTTAAAATCAAGCATGTTGCTGACAGTAGCATTGAAAAATATAAAGCCAGATTCGTAGCCAGGGGATTCTCTCAAAAAGAGGGGATTGATTATGAAGAAACCTTTGCTCCTGTTGCCAGATACACCTTCGTAAGAGCAGTCCTAGCTATTGCAACATCGAAGGAATGGAAAGTACATCAAATGAAAGTAAAAACAACATTTCTGAATGGAAAGATTACAGAAGAGGTATATTTGGAAAAACCTAAAGGATTTGAAACTCGTGATCCTAAAGTTTTTGTATGCAGGCTCAAGAAAGCTCTCTATGGGCTTAAACAGGCTCCAAGGGCTTGGTATGAAAGAATTGGTAAGTATCTCACCAGCTTCGGATTCTCAAAAAATGAAGCCGATCCAAATTTATATTATAAATGGGATAAAGAAGATATGGTAATTTTGATACTGTATGTTGATGATTTACTAATAACAGGTGATGATCATCTCATAGATCAATGCAAGAAAGATATAATAAGAGAATTTGAGATGAAAGATTTGGGACTCCTTCATTACTTCTTAGGACTAGAAGTACCGTAGAATTCTGACAGCATTCTACTTAATCAAGGGAAGTATACATTAGATATCTTGAAGAGATTTGGAATGTGGAACTGCAAGTCTATGTCTTCTCCAATGGAGACTAAACTACATAAACTTAAAGAAGTAGCAACAGAATCACCTTCCATATATTCTACTCTCTACAGATAGATGATTGTGTCCCTTATGTACTTGGTAAATACAAGACCTGATATTTGCTATGTTGATAACATCTTAAGTCAGTTTATGTGTGAGCCAAAGGAGATTCACCTAGTTGTAATCAAACACGTTATGAGATACTTACAAGGCACTCTTAACCTTGGACTCAAATATGAGAAAGTTGACTTGGATTTACATAGATTCACAAACTCATATTAGGGTGGAATTGTTAAGGATAGAAGAAGTATTTCAGGATGTTTCAGTTTAGGATCAGCAATGATATCATGGATATGCAAAAAACAGTCTTCAATAGCACAAAGTTCCATAGAAGCTGAATACATTGTAGCAGCGATGGCCTCTCGGGAAGCAGTTTGGCTTAGAAAGTTACTTGTGGGATTATTTGGTCAAGCCATGAATCTTACGATTATTCGTAGTGATAATCAAAGTTCCACCAAGCTTTCTGTGAATCCATTTTTCCATGATAGGTCCAAGCATATCGAAATTGCTTACCATTATGTAAGAGATATGGTAGACAGGAATACTATAAAATTAGAATACATTTGCACTGCAAATTAGACAGCAGATATTCTCACCAAACCTCTCTCTCGAGTGAAGATAGATCACTTCAAGAAAAGACTTGATATGGTTGAATTGTAATTCATTTGTATTCTTTAAATTATTAATAAAATAATTTTATTGTCAGGCTATTGACTATTATGGGCTCCACCATTTGTATTCATTATTTCAGAGGTGACAATTTCTGAGATAATGAACACTTGTATGAAGGACATTATGAGAGATGACGATCTCTTAGATAATGTGCTAAATAGTAGAGTTCTACTGTAAGATCTAGATGAGTTCAAGATCACATTGTGAAATAGACATTGTTATGCCTATAAATCACAATTTGGATAAAGGAAGAATTTTATTATTCTCTGGAGTCTATCTTGTGTTCTGGTATATCTTAACTCAAGATCATGTTGTGATATAGGAATACCAGTACCTATGAGTCACAATTTGGATAAATGAAGAATTTTATTATTCTTCAGATTTATCCTGCATATTGTATTCTTTGCAGTACTATTATCACTAGTATCAATGATATGTCATATCATAGGTTTAGTAATATGACATTGTATCATGTGTTCAATGATACCAAATGCTAAAAAGATTTAGATAGATATAGAGTATCAACCATTGCTTGTTCATCTTGATTGATGTTGCTAGATATGATATCTTTCAGTATGATTATCAAGTTAAGAGGGAGTGTTAATTCCGTAACTTTCAATCATGTTGATCTAATTACAGATCGTACTAATATGATCTTGCATTAAATTGATCTGAAGTCATTGTCTTATCCTCTTAATAAGATCGGTGCTTATCTTGAAGTACTAGTTTAAGGACTAACTAATCACCTTGGTTAATTTAGGTACTAAACTAATTATTGCATGGAAAGTTGTCGACTTTAAGAGATGAGTAAAAGCAAACTTTGGAAGGGACATGACCTTTGTAAGGACATGCCCCTTGATCTCTATATTTAATTAGAGTGTGGTTGAAGTTTAAGGACACACAAGAAACAATGAGTCTGTTGCTTCATCAATACTGCCCTAAGACGATTTGTAGAAGTGAAAAACATTTTCAGAATTATATCTCTCCATTCATTCAAGACTATATATTGAAGATTATCTACAGCAAGCATAAAGAAGATACAATCTATGTCTGATTCATATCAGAATTTTGCAGAAACTTTACAGTGGCTTGGCTTGGAAGGGCCTTATCTTCTCCACAATTCAGTAAGCTACAGGTTGGTCTTCATTTGGCTCATGTTGAACTTCGTTTGGGCTTAGTTTTGTGTACTTACTATTTGTGTTAAGTTGGGTGTTGATAGAGATGGACCCTTTCTATTTTTTTAAAGTGCATTTGGTCACATGGAGAGATAATAGGTATGACTCCTATTTCAGATGGCATATTTAAATGATGAGTATTTTGGAAGTTATTATATTTTTAGTGGCCAAATTATTATTTATTTATCAAATGGCTTATTATAAAGTTATAATTTAACTTTATAATTTCACTTAAGTTGAGAGTTGAGTTATCATTGAAAAGAGTCATTTATTAATTAGATAAGCCAAGTCAAGTGAAAGAATCTAATGGAAGCTTCTAATTAATGTTGTGTGATGAAACTTCTTGAGTGAAGTTACATTTTGGCAACAAAAAGGGCATATGGAGGTTATAAATACAAGCCCATTTGTTGAGAAAAGCATGCTTGAATATTTATTTTCTTTTGTTGCCTTTGTGGCTTTTCTAAGTTATGATTTTTGTTCAGTATTAGGGTCTGATTTCTAAGTTGTTCCATTGGATCTACAGCTGAAGTATTGTAGATTCAAATCTAAGATTTTGTTCTGAGTTGGCATTGGCAATTGTGCTGAGATATACAATTGGCCATTTCTCCTACTGTTTTACTGTAGCTAAGAAGAATTCTGTGTTGAAGAATTTCACTGGCATTGGGAAAAATTATTAAATTTGTACCTACACTTTATGTTCGAAGGGATTGGCTGATTATTGCATTTTCAGATTTGCAGAATTGGGAGGCTGCAATTCATTTGGCTGTGCTAAGATTAGAATTTGAAGAGATTGGCATCCATCCTGGCATTACATCCAAGCTGCATTGATCACGAAGTTGTTATGTGCATCTATCCATCTCCAGTTCATTTGCTTGAGTTTCTAGTTCACTTGCCAAGTGTTTGATGAATTGTCAAACATCTAAATAATTGATGTATTTTGAAGTTATGATCAGCTAGGGTTATTACAATGAGATAACCATTGGATCCTCAAATTGCAGCTTTGACAACTTTTGTCATTTCTTGACATGGTAACTTCCTAGACTTCTAAAACTTTTCCAATATGCCAAATTAGGCTTACAAATATGAAAAACATCAAAAGTACTCCATTTCCACATTTTGGAGCCTTTGACCATAGTTTGACCAACTATATTCTAATTGGATACAATAAGCAATCTGCCAGTAAGCCTTACAAATCGATTGAACAACATTTAGTAATGGTCCACAATTCCTACACATGCCTAATCCATCGCACTGAGGATTTGTGTGTGCTTTTGCACCACATTACAATACCTGATTCCAGACATGTGCACATTACATAATCTAATCCACAATGGTCATTGATCATCCAGACACAAGAACAGATTCATGCTGACACTATTAATACGCTCAAAATTATTTCTACTAAGATGATAAAGGGAATAATATTGTTTTGTGGACCTATTGTGGAAGAAGTCATTTCCAAAATAGACACAACTAGCATAGATCCATGGCATTTTTATGCATTTGAGGTGTATAGAATGAAAAATTTTGCAATGGCCATCATACATTGTAATATTCAGTCATGGTAATTTATACTTTCATATTCTCTTCAAAAAATAGAAAGACACATTATGATGCAAACAATAACATAGATAACATAAGGTTACACTAAAACTAAATGGCTCATGAGCATTCCCATTGGAAGTGAAGTACAAATAAGTTGTTCATTAGATTTATACAAACCATTCCTAGTGTACTCAAGATGCCATTTCATATATATTCAAATTCTTTAGTAATTTTTCCAGGACAAGGGTATCCAATGCAACAAATACCTTGTAAAATTCGTAGGCAAACAATTGCACAGCACTATATGGAATCACACGTATCACCTGACATAATGAAAAATCACCAACACACAGCACCAAGATTAAGTTTGCAGTTTTTATATGCTTCCACTTATAATCCACAAAAAGGAAAAATCCAAACATAATAAAGTTACGCGTGATTGGCTTTTAAATTTAATATACCTGAGGCAGATTTCCTTTCCAGTAACCTTTCAATCCTTCTTCACTTCCAATCTTTCTGATAGCCTGGAACCCAAACATATAACATCTATTTTACATTAACAATTTTAAAAAAATAATCCATGGGGTATAAAATAACATCATAGCAAGGAAAAATCCAGAGTACTTGTTAACTGGTTCAGTAATCACTTAATATATTTTTGCATTTCCTCCAATTGTAACACAGGAATAGCAGTTCTATAGGATATTCCGTCCCATGAGTACTTCCTGTTTCTGCAGTATTTCTCAATTGTCTTCATATTCCATTTATATATGGCATCCCATTTTTGCTCCATGAAATTATTTTGTTTACTTTTCTAAAGAATTTGTGGACATTTGATTTATACTATTCGTATAAAATATACATATTTTATTAACAGAAGCAACAAGATAAGGACCATAACAAATAGCAAAAGATCAGAAAAAAAATGGAAGATTAAACATATCTAGAAGCCAAAACAGCCTATCAGGCCAGTAATGTAAGCATGACAAACAAGATTCGGTGCTTCAAGAAAGGCCTACATTAGCAAAAACTATCATCCACAAACATTTCAGTACAAATAGGCATTTTTCGACTTAGTATTTAAAGAGACATAGCTCATGTAAGTAATTACTAATTTGGAATCCAATGAAGACTATGTAACAATTAGTTAATATCAAAAGAACAAGTACTGTCGTATATGTATCTAACTGGTATAGAAAGTGAAAATTCAAAATTCAAATGATAAAATAAGCAAGTTGGGCAAAAATGATAGTATTCCTCCAAAATGTTATTTTATTTTCCATGTTTCTGTTATAAAGTGTCGTCCCCATATACATTTTAGTTCTCACTAATGGAGCTTCCCTGATATTTCCAAGGAATACAGTGCTATCAATGCTTTGATAATATATCTAAGATGGATTCTAAGGGACCTCCACATTAAAGCATAGACAGGCCATCATAGTGCCTAAAATCTTTCTTGCAATTAGTAGATTTTTCTTTAGTTTCACCACAATACAGTACGTAGAAATTAAACACGAATATTTTAACAAGGTTATAGATGGTTTAGCAATTCTTGGTTTGTTTAAAAAACCCAAAATAAAACATCAGTACAAATATAAGCAACTGAAGTATAAGAAAACCATTATAAATTAATTATAAAAGCACAATGTAGATTCAACAACCAGAAAATGCTGTCATGATATAAAATTTGGCATACCTAGCAGCAAATATTAATTATTGAACGTCGCACACTGGGAACTAACATGGAATATTAGATAAAGATATGGAATGAAAATTACAGCAGAACAAGAAGCCATCACAGTGCATTCACCTCAATGAAACCAATCCCCTTCTGTACACTCTCCTGTGTTGCTCTTATTCCATGCGTCTGAAATGAAATAATAAACAAATTAATGAATTGAATATAAATTGCCCAATCTCAAAATACAGCCACATAAAAGAATGCTAGATTCGTATTGAGGTTATACATTCATGTGCAGACAGTAAACCATCAGATTCATGAATAAGTCTGAGAAAAAAGATTAATAATCAGATTGCAGGAGCCAAGTGAAAGAGAACTCGAACATTGTTACATCAATCGGAGGAAAACAACAAACACATGACGATAAGTAAAATTGTAACGGACTGTGTGGATAGATCTAAAGAAAATGTGTATGTCTTCTACCCATAAATTGTACATGGTACAATCAGTATGAAAATGCCGCCAAAAGTTTACACAATATAGGACATCCCCACCTGCACAATTGCAAATAAAAAGGTAAAAGCCTCCCATAAAGAAGAGGTTCAGTGGGGGCTTGCTAAAGTTTCAAAGCAAGTCTACAAAAAACTATTACGAGTCTTTTTCAAGCAAATATTCCCATAGTTTTTTATTCTTTTTTCATTAGAAATTTTAGGTGTAAATGAGGAATTTTAGATGACAAAATATAACAACTATATGCAAATAAATCATCCATATTTTTTCAATGCTTACGTTTCAAAAAGGACATAAATAGTCAAGTGCCTGTTGGTCTACTAGAAGGAATTTTTGACTCACAAAGAGCTCGCCAGGGATCAATTATTCCCCAGGATTCCAGGGTGGGGCCTAAAATAAGTGCACAGGACCGACACCATTAGGGGTGTGGCTGAATTCAAGTTCTGATCCACTTTGGCAGAACAGGTACCCCTCACTTCTTGGAAGTAAGCCAGACAGGATTGATTATTCATGCACTGAACACCAATTGATCCCAAAAAAAAGGTTTAAGATGTTTATGCTAAAACAAATAGACATTATATAATCTGCCACCAAAATTAAAGTTCTTGAGCTGTTAAGGGAATTTCAAGCCACCCCTCACCAACACCGGCTTTAAACTTGTAGCCACATGTGGGGGGCTACCATTTTATAGGAAAGGTCTATGTTAATCCTGTAGCTGCATTTTTGTCAATTCGATGGAACTGTTCTCAGAATATAAATCCAAGTACAAATCCCTTCCGTGGGACCACATCCTCAGAGTACGTTTCTCTCCATTAATGAAACAAATCCATTTACTAACTGTAGCCTTCTATGATTATGCTAGCTGAAATCTTTACTCGGCGACGCACAATGAAGAATTTAATGATATCCCTAAAGTCCGGGCTCGCCAATGTCGTTGTGCGTAGACCTAGAAGCTAAAGCAATAACGTACTGAGCCAACAAGTCTCCAAACCAATCATTGAGAACAGTAGAAATTAATTATAGTTAATAGAATTCAGTTAACATCGCAGCCATATAGTTTTGTGAGAATTTACTGTTGGGTATATTGAAACTGTAAGCCCGCAGGCAAGGGCACTGGCATTGGCCATGGCAACCTAGTTTGCTTCCAAAATTGTTCAACCTATGTGGCAATTTTAAAAACATATAAAACTACACCGAAATGACACTCAACTGCTAATGAGACCTTGACTCAATGTTGAGGTGTTATTAGGCATTACCTAGCATTGAGCCAGTTGAAGTCCATGCTTTATGATACAGTTACTCCAAATTTGTGTTTCTACAAGCTTCCAAAAAAGTACAAATTTTACAAACAGTAGAACTGAATCTTTCAACTATTTAAAAATTTAGTAATATATGTGCCCAACTTTCTACCCACCTGCATTAAAAGTTTGATTCTATCCAGCGGTGCAGTAACAGTCTTGGCGGCAGCACCAGCTGCTGCACCTGCAATAAATAGTGACGCATCTTTGGGTACAAATGCCAGTAATGCCAATGGATGTTTCATGAGTTGGTCAAATGTCGGCTTATGCAATCTGGCATCCTTCACATCTTTCACATCTGGTTTGCTCCTCGCAACGTTCATAGTTACTGATGGTTTGTCCTTTACAGAGACACTCTCAGACAATGAAGCCCAGCATGTCCTTCTTCCTTGACTTGACTTCCTTTCACTACCCACATGAATAAATTCCATTGCCTGGAAGTGATGAGTGCCTACCACGTCCCCGTTCCCATGATTCAATGTTTTGATTTCTCTAAATGTTAATTTAGCCCTGGTAGATGAAGCCTCATGAGCGTTATTGTGGCTCTCTTTCATTACACCCAAAACCAACAAAGCTTAAATTTCTTCCACGGCAAATAGCTTGCCGGAACCCAATAGAGAATTTACTGTCACAACAGCATTCAATTTTTATCATAACATGAATGAATGAAAAAAATATAGCAATGAAAACGTGGGGTATCTCCTACGGTATCTTGGAGTCCAACCCCAATTTAATTAACTTTGGTGAAGACGAAAAAGTAGACGCAGAATCCGAATCGTGTCAATCTGAATTTGAGCTCCCATTCTTGTTCATTCGCTACTGGGTAGACTTTCGTTAAACTCTCGTTGTCTTTCTCTTCATCTAACGTCCAAACGCTGAGCATCGTTATCTTTGGGAGATCCGCAACGTTGGATTGAACTGAAAATCCTCCCTAAATATCCATGTCCGGTGTCAATTACAGGGGCTTTAAAGGTTAAATCATGTAAGCCGACGAGAGCATCATTAGAAACAAACTATTAGACTTTCCTATTATTTGGCATTTTTGAATTAGCTGCCATCAAATCCTAGAGTGTATAAAACATTAATTGGGATGTAATGTTTTTATTCAAGAAACGTGTTAAAACAAAGTGCCGTATAATGGTTTAGTTAGTTTTTATAGTTTAATTTTAATTTAATGAATTTATAATAGTATATAGAATATTTTAACTAATAAAAATCTTATATATTTATAATTTTCTATTGCATCTATATCATATGGTACTAGTATAAATAAATTATTACATCAAAATAATACTAATCTTTTAATAATAATAATATATAATAATATTTTTTTAAGATTATATAACATAAATATAAATCATTATTTTTTAACATTTTTAAATTAAAAAAATTAATTCTAAAAAATATAATATTTAAAGTATAAACATCTAAACTAATTTATTAACAAATAAAAATATTAAATATTAATAAATCACATTATTAAAAATATAACTCTTATAAAGTATCATGTTTTACAATCTATGAAATCTGGTCCATCTCAAAATGATTCATCCAATCATACAAAAGTATTTTATAGAAATTATTAAGCTAAAAATCTTGCATCTAACTATGCATAAAGTATTGATTTTATAATTAAATTTAAAAATGATACATTCAAACTAGTAGAAACAATAAGTTTTAATCATGAGTTAACCATGAAATGCCAAAAGTATCACCATGGTATTTAGCCTTCAACAAGTGTGTGTGTGTGTGTGTGTGTGTGTGTAGAGAGAGAAAGAGAGAGAGAGAGAGAGAGTAAAGTCATGTTGTAGGTATCTAAATAGTATTAAGTTTAAATTATTGTTTGTATTCCATTTAAAAATAGTTTAGTTTTCTTATTAGATGATATTTATTTTATTAAATAAATGAATTTAGATTATTTTATAATCAAATAAAATATGTGTTTGATGTTATTATTATAATTCATTAAAGAATTTACACATGTTTCATTAAGGATGTAGGTTTTTTGGTGGAATTGAGGTTTCTTGAGTTTTCTTGTGAAATTTTTTGGATCTACAATCTGCTTGTCCTTTTAGAGATGTTTGAGTATCATGTCCAACCTTATCATTACTATTACCTCTCTCATTTTACCTAGATTGTGTCGTTTTGATTTGTTCTCAAACAAGAAAGTTATGTTTCCTTATAGTTGTATACTCTCTCATGGTTGTTCTCTTCAATGTAGCTCTTCATTCTTTCTGCATGCTATACAAGGTTTCCTTTGTTATAAGTGTTGTTGCTTTTGTAGTTGATGATCTATACTTTATCGGTAATTATAACCTTTGTCTAATCATTGTTATTGTCTTGATTGTAGTTTCAGATGTAATTTGATTATTTTCTTAATCAAACAAAAAAATAAGCATTGCATCAATCTAGGTTGCTTCACTGCAATAGAAATTGTAGATACTAGTCTCTATAATTTCTTCTCCCAAATACTAATTATCATGTAGAAGCCAAATGTAACAAATTTGGTTAAGTAGGATGTCATTGCCTTCTACTATAGTAAAAACATTTGGTTTTGTGGAATAATTTCTATTGAAGTTTAGATAAGGGAGATGTCTTGGTAGTGGATGATGTTCTAATAGTTGTGATAGCATATATTGATTTAACATCCTTGATATTTTTAATAAAATAACATTAATTAAATTGACCTTAAAGTTGTCAATGTTGATCATGCACGTTCTTAAATCATTGAGATGTATTCCTTAGATCTAAAAAATAACAAATCATGTGATGTCAAATCAACACACCAACAAAGCATGGCTTTGTACACAGCTACCAATCTCATTTTGGGGGCTTTTTTGGACACCTCAATAAAAATTGCTTTTAGGACTTCCTATGTTTTTGAGGCTAGGTACTCTTGCCTAGCTTATAAAGAAGAACATAGGGGCTTATTTCTTCGTTGTTGCATATCAATGGCCTCTTTCTTTCAACATAGGGTTTTTTGTCCTATATTTGCAGATGAGCATAGGGGCTTTTCTTTCTCCTCTTAAGAGATTCTTTTCCTTTCTTCCCTTTTGTTGATATCTTCCATGATTTTCCTCTTGGTTTGTGTTCCTCTAATGGTCACATTTTGTGGTGACTATTCCACTAGGGTTGTTGTATTATGAGGGGAAGTGTGTTGGTGGAGGGCGATTGTTCTTTGGTGCTAAGATTGGTGATATAAGAGCATCCTAGGTGTAAGGACAATCTTACATCAACCAGGAATATTATCTAGTTTTCAACATGTCTTGTATTTTGTCACCACAAAAATTAGGTAAAAGTACAAAACTTATATCAACCAAAAATATTATCTAGTTTTCAACATGTCCTACATTTTGTCACCATAAAACCCTTTTTGTTCAGCAGAATGGTAGAAGTTTTGGGCGAGAATTTGGTTGTAGTGGTTAACAATGGAATTGCATGGCATGTGGATGTGGATACTAGTAATGGAAATATTGAGAATGATACTTTGGGTAGAATCCAAGAACAGGAAGAAGACGAAGTTCTACTGGGATTTGGTTCAAGAAGGCATGAGGATATTGACTTTTTCAGTCTGATTCTCTAACCACTATTCTTGCCCCTCTAAGGGACCCACTCGAGAATACCTTAAAGTGGGGGCCTTCCTCTATGGTTTGTAAGGATATTGAGGGATCATGTGATGGGGAGCAAAAGAAGGAGACAGATGAAATTGGACAAAGAAAGTGGTCTTCTTTCTTTGGGAAAAGACTGGGAGGTAAGTCAACCTTTCCTCCTATTACTTCAAGTCATGTGGGGAAAAAGGTGAGTTCCAAATTTTTGTCCCAGACCTGATAGTTGATTTTTTTATGTCATCTATGGATTTAACCCTAGTTGGGAAATTTCTAGGGGGGCGACCAAAAATTGAAACCTTAAGAAATATGATTAAAAGGAAATGGGCCCTCCGAGGTCAGGTTGGCATTGCCTTAATGTCCAAAGGTCTTTTCTCCTTTTTATTCACTAGCAAGGAGGATTTGAATATGGTTTTATATGGTGGACCATGGTTATTTGGTGATAGTTCCCTAATGATCAAAAAATAGGAATCAAATATGGATCTCTCATATGCATTCTCTCACTACTCTTGTGTGGGTAAGACTTCTAGGTCTCCCTCTAGAGTTCTGGCATGAAGATATTTTTAAAGGGATAGCTGGATACTTTGGAGAGCTTGTTGCTATTGATAATATGACTAGGTTTAGATCTGAACTTTTGTTTGCTAGGATCTATGTTAAAGTTGTGCATCTAAAGGATCTTCCTCAGAAGGTGGAGATTAACTCAAAATTGGGGAAATGGGCAAAAGTGATTTTTTTTAAGATCTCCCTGATGTGTGTTTTGTCTATAAGAAAATGGGTCATTGGGCAAAAAATTATCCTCTAAAACTAAAACTAACAAAAAGGTTATGGAAAACTAAAGTTATGACTACAAAAAGAAGGCTCCAAAAAGGTTATGGAAACCTAAAGTTTTAACTACAGAATCTTCACCTAAAGGGAAACAAACAAAAGAAATCCTTAGTTCTCAATCTAAAGATAAAAAGAGGGGGGAGCAAAATGATGAAGCAAATAAGATAATGAATGAAAAGGTTATTCTTTTATCCTCCGCACAGGAAAAGGAGGAATCAGAAAGGATGTAGAATAGATGTTTATTTATCAGAATAATGATGACAAAATGGGGATTGAGGATGGAATAGGGGATATCAAGGAAGGAGAAATCCAAGAGGAAAGGAAAGGAAAGCTAGAAGATATTTTGAATAACTATGGGGAGGATTCTATGGATGGATGAAATTTCCCTCTATTAGAACCTTTTTTTGAAGAGATTTCCTTGGTTGTTCTTAAACCCGGTTCTCCTAACCATTTGGAATAGAAAGTTGGTTTAAGGAAGAATTAAAATAGAAAATGAGACAAAGAAAGAAGGAGGAAAAGAAAATGACATCTCTTGTCTTGTCGTCAAGAGTAGCTACTTGAAGAAGTAAATTGAAGATAAGGTCTCTAATAATAAAATCATATGTTGGAACCCTAGGAAAAACAGGTAGAAAGACAACTAAAAACAAGAGAGAAATAAAAAGGGTGCAGAATATAGCTCATGGAAAGCAAGAGACTATTATGATCTTTACCCCTAAAAAATAATGAAGATTATATCCTAGGATGTAAGGGGGATGAATAGTATCCATAAATTAGATGTAGTTAGAAATTTTGTTTAGGACCATAACCCTGATATTATGGTGATCCGGGAAACAAAAATGGAGAAAGGAAAAGTTGAGAGTCTGAGATCTTTTAATAGCTATGGTCTTATGGCTAGTAGTTCTCAAGGAGCCTCAGGAGGCACTTTGGACATGTGGAAGAAATCAATGTTTTCTAGAACTCTAATGGATGCAAACAAGATCCATAATTTTATCTCAAGGAACCTACTAGTATCTGTATCACCTAGTTTAGTAGTGCAAATTGAATACTAACTAATAAAGAAAGCATTAACACAACTAAAGCAGTTAACACTTAACATAAGACTGATTGTTATCACCACAAAAGGAAGCAAACCAAGAATGGTAGGCTCCTAATGGTATAACATCATGATGCAATGGATTTTTCCCTGATTTAAGATGTGTATGCTCACAAGATATGCTCAAGCTTTAGATGGATGGGTAGAGTAAATGAAGCAAGGTTTCAACAATGGATTCATAAAGTGATTCCAACATTATAATGGTATTTTGGTAGTTTATGAGCTCTCAAAATAGCATTATAACTTTGCATAGAAGGTGGATGATTTTGTGAAGGGAAGAGGTTCAATTTATAGGCCAAGGGTTGGAGGAATGGAGGGTCAAGATGTCAAGATAATGAAATGGTGAGAGAGGGTCGGGATGCACTCAAAAGGGAGCACAAGGATTGTGCTTGTTTAGCACCAATGGGGAGGTGACAAGTGTCACAAGGAGAATGAGTGTGAGAGGATAGGATAAGAGTTGGTCAAAAGAGTAATGAGGGAGGTTGAGTATGTAAGAGGGATGTAAGAGTCATTAAAAGAGGTGTAAGAGATATTTTGGGGATGTAAGAGGTGCGGTTGAGTTTTTTGACTTTGGCTTTTGTTAGCAAGTCTTAACCCATGTTTATGATTGTCAACATGAATAGAAGGGGATTAGGATTAGCTTAGAAGTGGGGTTAGGGGGTGAGTGATTTAACTTTGATGGGATGGGTTAGTAAGGAAGCTAAGTGAGGTTAGTATGGGTGAATGGGTTGGATTAGGGGTTAGGATAGGGTTTAGGAAAGGTTTTTAGGATTTTAGATATTTTATTAAATGTTTCATTCAATAAAATGGGAGTATGAAATTAAATTGAATAGATTTGATGATTTATCCAATTTAATAGAGGAATTGGGATTTAACTGATAAATTTATTTTGGGTGATCATTTGATTTTATCAATTGGACTATAGTTAATTAAATTAATTAACAAGGGGATGGTGATTAATTAATCAAATAGTAAATATTTAATCAATAATGTCCTAGGAGATGACTAAATATGATTACTTATTGATGTAATCAAATGTAGGTGTCTATAGTATGTAGTTAATATATATGCTCCTAATAACAAAAATGCTAGAAAAAAGTTATGGGGCTCTCCATCTAAGCTTAAGAGTTTAGATTATAATGGAAAATGGATTATGTTGGGGAATTTTAATGTTCCTCTATATGAACATGAAAAAAAAGGAGGCAATACAAGCCAATTGGAAGGTAGATTGGATCTTATGGATTTCATTAATAAAGAAGGATTAATGGATATGGACCTCCAAGGTATTGATTTTACCTAGAGTAATAAAAGAGTTGGTGATGAATGCATTCAAGCCCATCTGAACAAAGTCCTTATATCTCTAGACTAGACTAAGGATTGTGTTTGTGCCTTGTCTATTATTCATAAAATTGTTTATGACCACTTCTCGCTTCTTTTTAAGGCTGAGCCTATTCAAGCTAGGAGTAATTTCCCTTTCAGGCTTGAGAAAATGTGGATGCAACATCCAAACTTTATCTCTTTATTGAAAACTTGGTGGAATATCAAAATTGATGGTTCTACTCTTTTTCATGTTGCTAATAAACTCAAGAATGTTAAAAAAAAGGGTTAAACAATGGAACACAGATTCTTTTGGTGATATCTTTGAGAGTAAATCTAATATGAAAGTAGAGCTTCAAATTATCCAAGATAGAATCCAATTGGATGGTTACTCAGAGGAGTTGGTAAAGGAAGAGAATGAAAAGTTGGCAAAGTACCATGATATTATATGTAAAGAAGAAACCTTTTGGAGGCAGAGATCAAGGTCTATCTGGTTTGAAGAAGGTGATCGAAATATGAAATTTTTTCATCTAACTACTATGAAACATAGGGCTAAGAATTGTATTTATAACCTATCTAGGGGAAGGGATAAAATTACTAATGAAAATAAGATAACTAGAGAAATGGTTTCCTATTTCTCATCCCTCCTCTCTATTGACCCAAATGTTGATGACACTAGATAGATAGAGCTCCTTGAAGCTATTCCTCAAGTTATTACCAATGGGTAGAACAAAATGATGATATCTATTCCTTCTAGGTTTGAAATTTATAAAGTTGTATGTTCCTTTGAAGGAGATAAATCTCCTAGTCCAAAAAGTTTTCCAATATTTTTCTTCTAGAAACTTTGGGAAGTTGTTGGTAAAGATGTTTGTGATATAGTGAAAGAATTTTTTGGGGCTAAAAGAATGCTGAAGGAGATTAATTCTACTTTTCTTTATCTTATATCAAAGAAGCATGGTGCTAACTCCCCTGAACATTTCAGGCCTATCAACCTATGTAATTCAACCTACAAAATAATCTCTAAAGTTCTAACCATGTGTTTATTGATTATCCTTCCTAATTTGATTTATGATCAACATAATGGTTTCATCCCTAGAAGAGAAATTCTGAATTCAATTATCTTTATCTAACTCTTAGGTTTTTGTGATGAAGGTGAACAAAATGAAAGCTTATGATAGAGTTGACAAAACTTTTCTCCAAAAATTTTTACTGACCCTTGGTTTTAGTGAACAATGTCTTAAGATCATAATGTAGCTTGTTACTACCTCTTCTCTAGTTGTCTTGGTTAATGGGATTTCTTCTAACTTTTTTAAATCCTCAAGGGGTTTGAGACAAGGTGATCCTATATCTCCTATTTTTTCACTATTATGGTTGATTGTCTTGGAAGGTATATTAGCAGGTTGGTTTTGAAAGGGGAAATTCAAGGTGTGAGGCCAACTTCCTAACTGCTTCTCTGTTCTTATGAACAATTTGTGGATGATACTATTTTCATGGGAAAAACTAATGTTAGGGAGGCGAGGAGTCTTAAAAAGGATCTACATTTATATTCTATTGTCATTGGGCAATTGATTAAATGGGATAAGAGTTCTCTATTTTTTATCAATACTCATGTTCATAGGCAAAGGAAAGTTGTGAAAATTTTGGGTTTTATTATAGGATCATTTCCAAGCACTTACCTTGGTCTCTCTTTGGGGTTTAGTCCTTCTTAATCTTTTTGGAGGATCTAGTCGAGAAATTCAACAAGAAACTAGCTGGATGGAAAGGAAAGTGTCTTCAATGTCTCCCTACCTATACTCTTAGCCTTTTCAAAATTTCAGCTAAATTTGCAGATGCTATTGATAAAATTCAAAGAAACTTTTTTTGGTCAGGTATTGGAGAAAAAAAGAGAGTGGCTCTAATAGCCTGGAAAAGGTTTGTAAACCTAAGATTGAAGGAGGCTTGGGAATCATATCAATTAGAAGTATGAATAAAGCCCTCTTGGCTAAACAAGGCTGGAGAGAGTACCATAATGAGAAAGAATGGAGTTTTATATAGAAATATAAGTACCTTTATAATGTTCAATCTATATTTTATTTTTTGTCCTACCCTAATATTTCAAATCCCTCTACTATCTTGGGTGTGTTTCAAGGTACCAAACATATTCTAAATAAAGGTTGTAAGTGGAAAGTTGGGGATGGAAGAAAGGTTAGGTTTTTGGGAAGATGTGTGGCTATTGGATCATCCTTTGTTAGATGACTTTGATGATATTACTCCTATAGAAAGATGTAAATAGGTTTTTGGAGCTTATTTTGGAGAGCTATTGGACTATTAATGGCGGGGGAATATTGTTGAGATTTGCCATAGTTTTAACAGTATTCAAATTTCTCTTTGTTCTTGTAATATTTATCCTAACATGGAGGACATTGTGGTATGGGGGATAGAATCTAGTGGTTATTTCAAGGTTTCATCTATGTTTAGATCTAAGGAGAAGGACAACCACCCCCCCCCCCCCTCGTGGGCCAAAGCTTGGATGAAAGGTATAATCCCTAAAATTAATATTTTCTTTTGGACTGTGCTTCAAAATAAAATTTTAACTTTGAATAATCTGCAAGAAAGAGGTATTTATATAGTGAACAAATGTAGTCTTTGTAAAATGGAAATTAAAGACATCAACCACCTTTTCATAAATTGTAGCTACAACCAGAATGTTTGGGGATCCTTCCTCCAATATTGGAATATATTGTGGGTTCAACCTAGTAATCTTGTTGATTGTTTTCAGAATTGGAAATGTCTTGTGAAAAGCTCTGATATTGGCTTCCTATGGAATATTTCTCTTCCTCATCTATGTTGGGTCATCTGGAAAGAAAGGAACAACAAAATTTTTAGAAACAAAGAAGCTCCTAAATGGGTAGTAGGACAAAATATTATTAGGGCTATCAAAGAAAACTTTATATCTCAAAATAAAAATATCGATGATGTGAATATTAGTAACCATATGAAAATATAAGGAAATAATATTAAACACAATGAGCACGAAGAGGGTGTGATATGGGGTTCCCCTCCTTTGGGTTGGCTAAAAGCTAATTTTTGATAGTTCAGCTAAAGGGAATCTTGGAAGAGTTGGGTGTGGTGGAGTTCTTAGGGGCCATTGCAATAGAGTGGTGGATATTGTGGAGATCCCTATTGGTCATTCGACTAGCCATAAAGCATAGGCTATTGATGCTCTTTACACTATTAGAATGGCAGTGGAAACTGGTTATAGGAAATTATGGTTGGAAGGGGACTCCTTAAACATAATTAATATGTTGAATAATAAGAATATGGTTATGTGGAATATTGAAGGGAGTATTATGGAAATTAAAAATATGATTAATTTTTTTGATAAAGTTGTTATATCTTATAATTACCAAGAGGCCAATAAAGTGGCTAATTAGATAGCTAACAATGTTGTGTACGTAGATGATAAGCTGACATGGAATGATAACCTTAGCAAGGAAAGAGAGCTGATGGCAATCATTAATTATGAAATGACTAATGCAATCGAAGGAAAAATTATGTGAGATTTTGTGGATTAGTATGGCAAGTGGTAGCTTTATTATGGAGTTTTATCATTTTTTGGTGAGTACCTATTCATTATTACCAATAGGACTAGGCACGTATTTTGGGTGAAAATATTTTTCGAGTTAAAAGATATCTTGTCTTCTGTGAATGTTACCATGTTTTATATAATTAACAGAGTTGGGTGCATAATAGGTGGGGAGCTGAGGAAGCAGTAGCCTTCTAGCTACAAAGAATGGAAAGCTAAACATGTGGTGTGGGAGATACTCCAGAAGGGTAAGGTGACAACTTATATTGAGAAGTTGCATGGCTTTAAACCCTACATTTTTGAATATTTCTTCGAGAACTGGTTTGAGGAGAGGATTACTCTTCATGGGGTTACAATGGATTTTATGGAGGAGTTTATAGCTTAGATTACTAGTCTTCCTATGGAGGGCCTAAAATTCAATAAGGAAACTAGTATATCTAATGTTGCATTCAAGAATTTTCCCAAAAATGAAGAGGAGGAAAAAAAGCTTGCGAAGAACTGGGATTTCTATGACCTGGATAATATTAAGGTAATATGGCAAGATGTTTTATCTTGTGTTTGTGAGTATTTTATTTTGGATGGAAGATCGAAAAAGGTTCATAAATTTTATTTTGTTTTTTTGAACCATTTTTGGTATAAGGATAGGTTTTCTTTTCCCTGTTACTTGAAGTTTTCTTTGTTGAATAGCCTTTAGACCCATAGAAATAAAGAAACTAGGCTCATGCTCCATTAATGTCTAATTTTGTTGATTGAAAATTATTGTAGAAAAAATGCAGTGAATCTTTCACCTGTAGTGGAAAAGAAGAGGAAACCGGTTAGGAAAGAGGCTCTTCATAAGATGAGTACCAAAAAAATTAAATCTATATTGCCAAAACTGGGGAGGGTTGTAGTGATAGTAAGGGTAAAAAGAAGGAGATTAAGGTTGATAAAATTAGTAATGTTAATGAGGAAGCCATGGATTCTTAGAAAAGTGAAGATGAAGAGGAAGAAATGGAAACTGGTGATCTTAGCTCCAACTTAGATGGGTATTTTCGTAGTCAGGGTATCTCTTTGGCTGAAGATGATGGGGAAAGTAGTAAAGAGGGGAAATTGGATACAAAGTTGAATTCTAAATCCTCGTGCCAAAATAAGGAAAATATGACTCAAAGTGAAAGGCCTATACCTACCAGATGGATTTTAATGATGTCAATACCTTTATGGACTTAGAAAAGGAAAAGAATGTTGAGGATAACGCCCTTGTGATCAAAGAGAAACATTTGAGTAAGGAGAACCAGAAGGATAATACAACTCAAGAGGGTTTAAATAAAGAAAATCAGTTAAACTTGGATGGTACCTAGGATGTGACTATTAATTTGAAGAAAATGTCTAATGATGAAGCCAAAGACGACAATAACATGATGAAGTTGTCTTTCCTCCATAAGGATAAATTTAAAGTTGATGCCTCTCTCTAGGTCAATTCTTGGCTCTATAATGAAATCATTGTACTCAAGAAAAAATAGGAGAGCTCTAGAGAGAACTGGATGAAGAAAAAATGAAGAGAGTCCAACTAGAGAATTAGGCGGGAAACATCCTTGAGAGGTTGAAGGCTTGTGAAATGGAATTACGCCAACTGGTTAAGGATAACGGGAAATAGATGGACATGGTTACTTTGAGTTTTTGTATTGTTACTACAAGTATGGGTAAAAGAAGTAATGAGGAAATTATTTCCCCTCTTCTTGTCAAGCTATTGAGTGGCCCTAGTAAAACAACAAGGGAAAGTACAAAGAAAGTTGTGGTTGCTGCTCCAAGTTCTATGATGGAAGATATCCTTCAAGGTACTCTGGTTGCTGGTGAGGAATTAGGCAAGGTTATCAAAGAGTTAATTTAATTATGGGCTTTGGTCTCTGGTTGGGTTGTTGGTCTTGGTTTACCTAATTCTATTTCATTTCCAGCTTTTGTTTCACTGTTAGGTTCTAAGTCCTTGTAAAACTTGGTTTTGAACTTTGATCGTTTATTTTTAGGTTCCAAGTCCTTGTAAAACCTGGTCTTTTGATGTATTTGTGAACTTTAGGTTTTAGGTCCTTGTAAAACCTAGGGTACTTTATTCATTTATCTTTCTGCTTGCTGTAAAGGGTTTCGGGTCCCCTCAAAACCTATTTTTTACCTTAATCTAAAACACTATGAAACTTTTTCAACTTAGTTTCACTTTTCTCTAAGTTAGTTCATTATTTCATTGGTTGACATTGTTCAACCAATTGACCCCAATTAATATAATGATTCCTTTTACTAAAGGCTTTTGTCAAGTCCTTCTAGTTTTTTTGTGTATTGAGCTATGCTTGATTTTTTAAGCTTCATTGTCTTTTTTCTCATTTGTGTGTGTGTGTGTTTTTTTGGTCCTTTTGTTTTTCTCAAATTATTTCTTTTGGTTTTCCCTTTGATTCTTTATATCTCAAGACATAATCGAATTTGGCAGTCAAAATATATAACCAAATAAGAACCCAAAAGGTGGACTTTCGAGAGGCATTGCATGATTAAAAAAATCATGTTATATTTTCATGTTGACATTCACTTTTTGAAAAATATAACATAAATTCACTTTATGTTATGATTTTTAGTTACTTTACCACATAAATTTATCACTTAAGTGACTATAGAGCTCTCTATGTTATATTTTCCTGTTGAGTTGCTTTTTAAATTTTTCACTTAAGTGACTTTATTAACTATATAGTTTGATTTATTTTTGAGTTACTTTATGTTTTATTTAAAACATCTAAATTGAATATTACTTTTTGAAATGATATTTGCACATAATATATTAATTATATAATGCAAATGTTATTTTTGACCCAATTTAGTGATATTTCCTCAAAAATCAACTAGACATGTGCTTAATTGATCACTTAAGTTGTGCATATGCATGTTTTCCAACTCATTTACATGTTCTAGAGAATGTGATTTTTCACTAGAGAGTCATTTTTAAATAGTTGAACATGTAAGTGCATGTAATTTAAGACATGCAATGGGTCTTGTAAAATGTAATTTGCATCTAAAGGCTCAAATACATGAAAATGCATTATTAAAAGAAAAATGCAATGACCCTTGGAGAGTGTGATTTTGCACTATATGCTTAGTTTTGACAAGTTTTAAAACATGTAATACCTCTTCTAGAATGCTATTTGCATCTAGACTCTAGATGCATGTATTTTGAAACATGAAATGCACTCCAAGAGTGTGATTTGCATTAGATACAATTCCTATACATTTTAAAACATGTAATCTCTTCATAAGAGTATGATTTTCCTTTCCTATACATGTTATTGCAAGTTGAGAGCACAATCTCCAAGACCAAAATGTCCATGTTCTTGCCCCCCCAGGAACATGTTTTTGCTAGAAAACTTCAAATCTGCCCATTTCATGGTTTGGAATCTCTCCAATTGGGGTAATTTTTGCCTCCTTATGCATGTTGAAGTTGATGAAATCTCAACCCCACAGTTCCCAAGAATTACCTGCATGCAAAAACCTGTCACAGAAAGAGAGAAAAAAAAATTGTGGAGGCTAGAATTCCCAGATGCACAAATGAGACATTCTTGATGGGTAAAAAGAGAAATTGCTATATCAAAAGTGAATTAATCTCAATTATGTTTACAATGAGAGATAGTGCTTATAAAGGAGATTGAAACCCTAAAATGGTCTAAACTAGGTTGCATTATAATAATTAATAAAAGAATTAATTATTAGTTGCCTAAAGTTTAGCTAAGTAGACTAGAATTAATTAGAAAATATCTAATTACTCTAACACCCACCCCCCCTTAAGATAAACTTAGGGAGTGGCTAAAAACCTATAAACTACTATTGAAAGTAGATTTGGGTCTCGATAAACAAGGCCTAATGAGGTATCCAAGCACAACTAAATCTCTAAAAAGAGGAGAAATGGAGAAAACCAAATGGGAAAAACCCTACTCCAAAAAGAAATGGAAATAACATGCTAAAAGAAACTAGTGAAGGACTAAAGAAGCCTCCCAACTAGGGAATGTCCCAAAAGATAGGAAAAAAAGATGATCATGAAGAACACCACTGAAGCATGTACAAGCTATAAAGCTCTGTCAAAAGTAATTGTTGATCTGAAGAACCTCCACTAAAGTAGAACCTGACTAGGTAGAGAAGACTATAATCAACATCGAATCAGGAGGCACACAAAGGCAAACAACTGAACTCAAAGATATAGATGGTATGAAATACCAAAGCTTGAAGAGTTGATCAATCGAACCAAGGAAGCATGAGAAACAACTAAAGAACCCCCTAATGTAGACCAAGGTGAGGTGACAGGCAATTGGAAAAGTGGGCCAAAATAACCACATGTCAAGCAACCACAATCGAGATGCACAAAAGTGTACATATGTGTGTATTGAGGTGATCAATCTCAAATATGTCATGAGGCTAATGTAACAAAAGGAAAACTCACTAGACAAAGGAAGATGGAAAACAAAGGCAAAACATCAACCCCCCATGGCACTTTAATCATGAGTAGTGCATGTACAATAAGGCACAAGATATGGCGAATCCCAAGAATATAATAATATGCATGAGTGTCCTCAGAGGACATTGCTCGAATCAGAAGGCAAAACAAGAAAACAACTAAAACAAAAATATAGATGCAATATGACACTTTGTCTCAGTGTGTTTGTAAGAATGCATACAAATTATGTCTAAATAGATTAGAAGAGACATAAGACTAATACAATAGATAGTATAAGTCATGACAAATCATTAGAAGCAATGAAATCGATCCTCGAACCTGAAACAACCAAGATATCAACTAGAATGCAAAAATGCAAAAGACTGAATAGAATGTGCTTGGAGCATAATCTGGAAAAATAACCAACATCATTCGAAAGAGCTCAGAAAGACCTTTCTAATGATATAAAGAATTCCCAAATTAGAGATTGAATGCTCAAGATATGTCTCCCAAAGTGCAAAAATGAACTCCTAACTTTAACAATAGAAAAAACTATCAAAATGACATCAAAAATGAAAAATAACTATACCACTATGATGGGCTTGGAACTAGCTTTTTGACAATATCTTGTTTTTAGAAATTAGACTTTGTTACCCAAGATATGAGAAAAAATGCAAAGGTAGGTCCAAATAGAGTCTAAGAAGGTGATAATAGATGTTGATGTAGTGCTGATGTTAGCAAGTGATGAGCCCAAATTTGATGGTCAAATGGTCATCAAGGCAAAATGCCTGAAAAATGACCACTATCGAAAAAATATCCGACTACCAAAAACGTAGAGCTGGGCAAAAGGTCGGTGTTGGAAAAATTTCTAGTGGCCAAAGTAGCATGTGTTAAAAAGATCTCCATGGGTTTGAAAAAAAATCCACTGGTGAGGGTTGACATTCCATTAAACTCCAAAAAAATCTTGCATGTGTGGCAAAAAATAATGGCAAAGAATGCACAATTACCAAACAAAACATCTAAAGCTTTGTTGACATGGTGGGTGATGTTGATTGGTATGGGCGCTCAAGGAAGATGGAACACCAAAAAAAAAAAAAACAAATATTTGCATGTCCCAAGTGCAAGGTAACTCCAAATAGTCAAGCCAATAAATGTTGATTCCAATAAAACAATGTCTTCCAAAGAAAAAGCCAAAAATGCATTTCTCGGGTGACACATAGAGAAAAAGTTGCCTAGCTCAAAAAAGAGGTCCATGTTAGCAAGTCTCCCAAGGAAAAAGTTGGACACAACTATGAAAAACGTGGAGTATGGAGGATGCTTGTGCTGCCATTGAACTTCTCTACCTAAAAAACATAGGTGACCACCATTAGCAGGTGAAGCTCCTCCAAAATAAATATGCATTGAAGTGGCAAAATGTATGCCAAAACTCATGAAATAAGCACCAAAACCTCCATGTATCAAAAAAGTGGCCAAAAAAAGGCAATTGGAAATCACCAATTAAAATCATGGCACCAAAAGGGCATAATTCATGTCAAAAACCATGTGATGTGGCCAAAGTTAAAGGCTAAATTAGGTGTGAACAAGGCACACAAGTGCATAGGCCTGAGTTGACATCAAAGGAGCACGTGGCAGATGTAGGTGGTGTATGGAGTCAACCAATGGATCTCCATAAAAATACGTCTACCAATAATTATGGGCAAAGCCATAACTGGTGGGAGCTCTAGATTAACCAAAAAGTGCCCTTAATCAAAGAGCCAAAAACAAATTGCATTCTCCTCCAAAAATAAGTATGCCAAAGGCCAACACATAGCTCTAAAAAAGCAAGTATGAGAAATGCTTTGAAGTAGGCTTGGAGCTCCTATTTGATGATGTGGAACTGTTGATCATAGGAGGTGCCAAACCAAAAAGAAATTGTCCCTCCAAAAAAAATTCGCAGGGATCCAAGAAAATCGTGCACCTGAAAGATTGAGCTCACCAATCAAAAAACACTACACATATGCAAAAAGTTTTTGTGAAAAAACCCTTCTTCTTAAATAAAAAAAGGTGCTTTCCAAAAAATTGTGTTTTCATGTGGGAGGAGCCCAAGGTCAAAGGCATACGTACAGAAGTATCTGCAGATCGAAGGTCAAACAAAGGAGCGGGCATGCAGCAGAAGCCACATTATGTGTATCGTCATCATGCATGGACACATTGGTGAAGGAGGCAACTCAGAGCAACAATGAGGTGGGCCTAACAATACAAGCATACCCAATAAATGCCCCAAGCGTTAACATAAGCATTGAGGTTGAGAAAAGGATAATATTAGAGTAGTATCGCTAAAATTCTTTTTGTCCCCACACCTTTGATTTTTCACATAAAACATGTGCATGCAAAATCAATATTGTTGCATGCCCATGTTAATAAAGAATATGAAAAATCCATTTTAATTTTTCTAATAAAAATTAAAATTGTTGTCTCAATTTGTGTGCCTAAGTTAAAATAACCTAGGTGATTTTATTTTTTGCCTCATATTTGAAAAACATCTAAACTAGACGTATTTATATGGAAATGGGGGTTTTTGAGTGCTTTGAGCTCAACGACGATGTTCATTTTTGCTCATAGTGCTTTGAAAATGAGTGACTCCCTAATCCAATAAAAAAATCTTCTAAAAGCTCAGATCTAAAAACCGATGCCAAATCTCTCACGAACAAAACAGGGGCATGAAGATCATACCATGTTGAAGTTGATGAAATATCAACCCGACAGCTCCCAAGAATCACCTACATGCAAACACCTATTACAAAAAGAGAGAAGAAAAACTATGGAGGTTGGAATTCCCAGATCCACAAATGGGACATTCTTGATGACCAAAAAGAGAAATTGATATATCAAAAGTGAATTAATCTCAATTATGTTTACAATGAGAGATCGTCCTTATAAAGGAGATTGAAACCCTAAAAAGGTCTAACCTAGGTTGCATTATAATAATTAATAAAAAAATTAATTATTAGATGCCTAAAGTTTAGCTTAAGTTGACTAGAGTTAATTAGAAAATATTTAATTACTCTAACAATGCATCCCCATGCATTAGGCATTGAAATCCATGCAAGAAACTATGCATTTTGTGATATTTTCTAGGAATGTTTTGGTTAAAAATGCCTAGATTTAGGGCATTTTGATCACATTTTTGTCTAGTTTGAAATCATTTTGAAGTTTCTAGCCTTGTATTTGCTATCAAACACATTTTTGTCATTCGTTGTCAAAAATAATTCATGTAGTGGCAACTAGAGACCATGTTTTTAGTCAAAAATGTCCCTCTACTTGGTATTTTGCAAAAATGACTTGCATCTTGGAGATTGGAGAGCACATTTTTGGCATATCCAAGCAAAAATATCCATTAATTACTCATTGGTATCCATCACCTGAAAATTTTGAAAAAGTCAATATAGTTGTTTGTGGATTCAAATTTGGAAGATAATATTTCTTCAAACCTATTAATCCTCCACATTTGGCTCTTTGATCATCAAGTAAGTTGGAGTTTTCAATTCCTTACTATTTCATTGCATCTTTTCATTCGTCCTTGTACATTTTTCCCAAGAAGTGCCATGTAAAGTGCAATTTTTCTTTAAATACGATGAGAACTTCCACTTTTTAGTGTTTAGAATTTCCTCAAATTCTAAATTCGAATTTGCATTAGAGAGAAACTTTTTTTTTTTGACATGTTTGAGTCAAAGACCAAAAGTATGTGTTTGTTTTGTATTTAACTTTATATGTTTTTAATTAGAAAAACAAGTTTTACAAGGATCCTAAAACCCAAAAGTTAATACATATCAAAAGGTTGATAATAAGAAACAAAAGCTTAGCCACAGTTCATACATATCAAAAGGTTGATAATAAGCACAAAGGCCTAGGCATAGTACTATGGCCAACCAAAAGGCCAAAATAATGAATAGGTAAAAAGCCAAAAATCAAACACTACAGAAACCAGATAGACCAAAAGATAGGAAATGAAAAACCTTTGTTACTCCTTTGTCTTTCTTTCCAGCGCTTGCATCATTTCTGTTGCTTCATAGGCTTTTTGGATCTCCTCAACCATATGCTCTTGCTTCTTATGACCCGTCTAATCCAAGTTGCTAAAGGTAATATTTGTATTCATGTCCTCATCCATTCTATCTCTGGCTTTGTCCTTTTCCTCATTATCCTCCGGGAAGCCCCTGGCTTTCAGCTTTCCAACAAGAGAAGAGATATTTTCATTAAGAGAAGTTAGTATTGAAATCATTTGGTTTGCCATATTATGATTGTAATTTTCTAGATTCTGAATTCTTTTTTCCACCAATCTAAGGCAATCCCCCTGATTTGTTAAATTTCCATGTTCTAACTTCTTCCCTTGGTTTTCCAGCTGACCCACTCTTTCTTTGATCTCCTCCAGTTCATGGTCTAGCCATTTAATTGACCTTAAATTGTCTATCATACTATTTCTAGCATTATTTATCAAATTCATGCCAATTTCCCTTGCATTATTAGTAATAGCTACTAGGGATAGATCAATGAGTTCCTCCATCTAGAGCTTTCCCTCTTTACCTTCAAGGATTTGAGGGTTCATGGTTTCTCTCACTATTCCTATTTTTGATGTTCTAACATTGAAATTTTTCCAAGCAATGTGCTTATCCTTTACAACTGCCTCTCCACTCTCATCCTCTGTCTTCTCCTTGTCATGTTCTTGAGGTGTGGAAATTGGGGAAAGAGAAATGGCTGTGATCTCCGATCCAAGATCTATTTTCCCCACTAGGGGCACGTCCTCCTACTTAGACCTTCTTTGTTTTTTAGCTACTGGCTCCTCCCCCTTAACATTCTCCTTCTCCTTATTCTCTTCATTAGTATCCAACTCATCCCCATCCTCATTATATTCCTCCTCTCCTTGTCCAACAATTTTAAACCCTATCCCCTTGGGACTTTTCCTACGTGGGGTTTTAGTTGATGAAGGCGATTTCTTCTCCTTAGCCTTCTTTCCAGACAAGGGGTTTGCATCTTCATCCTCTAAATTGATACTCTGAACATCATTCGTGTCAGATGAGAAGTTTGAACTCCTCATCTCCTTGGATGTTGCAACTGCCTAGGTGGGGGTTTTGCTTCAAGATTGAGCCTTGAAATGCTCATAAATCAAAAGCAGCAAACCCTCATGCAAAGCCGGATTCGGAGTAGGCTTTTTCTTGTGCATTGAAATATTCTTATGCATAGAAATATATAAGTAGAAAGGAAAAGAGACCTTAAATCCCATAATGAAAATGATTGAGTAGAACAAAATGGTGTGTCCTAAGTCTATCAAATCTCATGTCTAAAGATATATACTCAATAATAGCCTTCAAAACATACCTCCATAGTTTCTTTATCGAATCCATCTTGTAGTATGTTTTGCTCTTGACCAATTCTTTCTTTTCTTCTATATTTTTTGCAAAATATTTCATAGCATTCATAGACACATTCTTATCTTTGTAAAACTTTAGTGCTTCATCCAAAAATTTATTTATATGAGCAATGATGTCCACAGTCAGCTGATACGACACCCCATCAACTTTAACCCTTCCATCTTTCCACAAATTCACCATAAGGTCAGTAATCATCGAGTTATAACCTTGGAGCTTGGCTATATAATTGGCAATTCCTCCCTTTTCTAACTTCTCCCACACTTTAGTTCTTTGCTTCCATTTTTTAGCCTCACCTACTAGTTCTTTCCTGCTTCCCCCACCATCTCTGTAATCTCAACACTAACTATTCTCATAAACTCCTTCCTGTAAAACCCTTTCTCAACCCTCTGAATACTCTGAAGGAAATCACTTTGATTTTAGCCATTTTGTCTTTCAATACCACTAAAATGGTATATACAAAAATTGACCCATAAAGCATGTCAATTTGAAATTGATAACATCATCCGCCTGTTCCATTTGTATTTACCATTATTACACTTCCTTACACCCATATTCACATTAGTATCCATAATTATCTTTGGATTTCCCTCGTACCTCCCTAGATTTTTTCCAGTTCAATTAGGCTTTTCACACATACTAGAATATTCCCACTGGTATTCCAAATCATCACCCTATCATTCTTTACTACCTCATTGGCTAACTAATCAGCCACCGAGTTTTCCTCCTAATATTCATGACTGACATGGATGCTATCAAATTTACCAAATGTTAAACAAATTTCTTCAATGATGCTAGCTATCATCCACGATGGTTGGATATGCCTTTTAATACATCAAAAGATGTTATTTGAGTTCCCCTCCAACCATAGTTTTTTAACTCCCTTATCCAAAGCTAATTTCCCCGTGTGTAGAGCTAGTCTGGGTTCGGCATAATGGTTTGTCTAATGTGGGTAAGATAAAGCAACAATCCCTTCACCACAATAGTTTCTTATAATACCTCCACATCCTGAGGGACCAGGATTCCCTTTTGCTGCACCATCAAAGTTTTCTTTATGCCATCCCTCAGGTGGAAGCTTCCATTTCACTTCCTATCTTTTAGAGCACCTAACATTTTCCTTCTTCTTTTTCTTTCCCCCATCTTCAATGTCTCCCCCCTTTCTAATTTGGTTATTTTCCTTCATATGTATATTGATTTTATTTACCAAGACATAAGCAAGTTCCTCCTTATCTGTAAATATCTTATTGTTTCTTTCCTTCCAAACTCCCCAACAAAAGTGAGTCAAAGACTAGGTGCTTAAATCCTACAAGTTTGAGCCTTTATACATGTTCTATTGACAAAAGAAATCTAGCACATTACCTGGCTTGCACCAACTGACTCCAAAATTCTTAGTAATAAGATCCCAAACTTCCCTGGAAAAAGGACAATGGATAAACATATGATTAACCAACTCCTCTTGTTGTTTACACAAAATACATCTATTTGGGATATAGTGGCCTCTTTTCTTCAAGTTTTCTAGTGTAAGGATTTTATCTTGTAAAGCCAACTAGAAAAACATATTAATCTTTGTAGTAAGGCCAAGAACCCAGGCCCTGGCCCAAGGAGGTTTCTCCTTCAAGCTCTAGAGAGAATTATATCTCGAAGCAACCAAATAAAAACCATTAGGATTATCTTCCCATATTAGTTCATCCCTCTTATTATTAAGAATCATTGAGTTCAACATTAACATCAATGGTTTGAGATCATTCAAGATAGAAGATAGGTTTCTCCATCCCTAATTAGTTCTGTAGTTCCTAACTTTTAATCCAAATTGCCTAATACAAAAATTTACTAAATTCCCATAAATAGGATTATTAATTAGAGGACCCTAAATCATGCCAGAAGAGAGTGCCATCACTATTACCTACTTTCCACTTAGTCTTAGCTTTGGCCATATCTCTTGCCTTAGGGATACCATTTTGAATGACTAAACCATTAAGTATGTCATCATTATTAAGCAAGAACTTTAGAGAAGGCCTTCTAATATACTTCTCCACTAAAACATCTCTCCATTCCCCCTTACTATTGAAAATGCACCATATCCGTTTGGCTAGGAGAGCCTTATTGAGAGGTTTTAATTTCCTTATACCAAGACCACCATAGCACTTAGGTAGGCAAACATTATCCCAAGCCACTAGAGGATATCTTTTACATTCCTCTAGACCAGACCACAAAAAATCTCTCTGGATCTTTTCCATTTTGTCAGAAAATTTGGCCGGTATCCTGAAGAGGCTCAAGGCATACATTGGGAGATTCTGAAGAGTGGACTTAATCAAATGACATTTACCTACCTAGCTTAGTGTGGCTCCTTTCCACCCAGCCAACTTCTTGCTAAACTTGTCAAGAATCCCATTCTAGAAGCAATTAGGAGGCTTGGTTCTCATTGGGAGACCAAGATAGCTTGAGGGTAGCTTACCAATCCCACACCCAGGAATCCTAGCTATCTTCATTTTTCTGTGAACAAGAGTATTGATAAAGAAGATAGAGCTCTTTTCCTAGTTAATTAGCTAACTTGATCCTTTGATATACACATCCAGAAGATACTTCATCACTTTAGCCTCCTTAGTAGAAGATTCCCCTCCCATAATAGTGTCATCCACAAATTGTTGATGAGAAAAAGAAACATTCCTAGAGGAGGGCCTAATCCCTCTTAGTCTCCCTTCCTGTATTTTCTTCCCAATCAACCTACCAATACACTTAGCTACAATAATGAATAGAATAGGAGAGAGAGGGTCACCCTGTCTTAAACCTCTTGAAGGTTTGAAGAAGTTAGAATTAGCCCCATTGACCATAATGAAAAGCAAAGAAGTAGAAATAAGTTGAGAAATAAGCCTGCGAACATGTTGATCAAAGCTAAAAGCCTAGAGGATAGAATCAAGAAAAGTCCAGTCCACCCGATCATAGGCCTTTGAAAGCTCCAGCTTGAGTAGCAATCATTACCTTTTACCTACTTCAAGGGAGTGAATAAATTCATGAACCATTATGATAGAGTCCAGAATTTTCCTTCTAAAGGACAAAACCAGTCTGTTGCTGAGAAATGATCAAAGGAAGAATCTTTAGAATTCTGATACTTAACACCTTCGAAATGATCTTCTAAAAAGAATTATAGAGACTAATAGGCCTAAATTTCTATTAGATTATGGTGACTGATCAGGAAAGTATTGTACATACTCCATAATTAGGGGGGTTCGAGGCATCGCCCCAGAATTTTTTTGTTTTGGTACTATTTGTAGATTTGCCACTAAAGTTATGGCTAATTTATGGCTAACATTTTATAACCCTAAAGTGGTTTAATACTTGTATAAAAGGGTTTAGGGTTGGGTATTTTCATTATAGTGTGATACGAAATTGGTTCTTGTGGCAGTATTGAGCTGTAAGGGATTACGAATCGTAATCAGGTTGTAAACGCTAGATTGTAATAAGATCAAACTTGTTGTTTGGTGGACGTAGCCCAGGTATTGGGTGAACCACGTTAAATCTTGGTACCTTGTGTTCATTTCTATGTGATCTATTATTTTATGTTATGGGTTATATTTGCATGTAGTTTTTATTTCTGTTGGTGGTTTTATCCTAACAATTTCTCCATAGTATCTATCCCTGGAACTTTGGGAATTAAAACCAAGAAAGTTGAATTAATTTCTTTAAGAAGACTTCTAGCCCCAAAAAATTCTTGGAAAACCTTTACCACATCTTCCATAACCACCTCCTAATAAACATGAAAAAAAAAGTACGAAAGTCATTAGGCCCAGGGGTTTTATCAACTGGTAATGAAAGCAAAGCTTGTTTCACCTCCTGAGAATTAGGAATTGCCCTCAAAATTTTATTGTGATGAGGTTGGATAATTTGAGGACAAAACCAGTCTGTTGCTGAGAAATGATCAAAGGAAGAATCTTTAGAATTTTGATACTTAACACCTTCGAAATGATCTTCTAAAAAGAATTATAGAGACTAATAGGCCTAAATTTCTATTAGATTATGGTGACTGATCAGGAAAGTATTGTACATACTCCATAATTAGGGGGGTTCGAGGCATCGCCCCAGAATTTTTTTGTTTTGGTACTATTTGTAGATTTGCCACTAAAGTTATGGCTAATTTATGGCTAACATTTTATAACCCTAAAGTGGTTTAATACTTGTATAAAAGGGTTTAGGGTTGGGTATTTTCATTATAGTGTGATACGAAATTGGTTCTTGTGGCAGTATTGAGCTGTAAGGGATTACGAATCGTAATCAGGTTGTAAACGCTAGATTGTAATAAGATCAGACTTGTTGTTTGGTGGACGTAGCCCAGGTATTGGGTGAACCACGTTAAATCTTGGTACCTTGTGTTCATTTCTATGTGATCTATTATTTTATGTTATGGGTTATATTTGCATGTAGTTTTTATTTCTGTTGGTGGTTTTATCCTAACAATTTCTCCATAGTATCTATCCCTGGAACTTTGGGAATTAAAACCAAGAAAGTTGAATTAATTTCTTTAAGAAGACTTCTAGCCCCAAAAAATTCCTGGAAAACCTTTACCACATCTTCCATAACCACCTCCTAATAAACATGAAAAAAAAAAGTACGAAAGTCATTAGGCCCAGGGGTTTTATCAACTGGTAATGAAAGCAAAGCTTGTTTCACCTCCTGAGAATTAGGAATTGCCCTCAAAATTTTATTGTGATGAGGTTGGATAATTTGAGGGAGACAAGACACAATTTCATTCTAATCCACCACTAATAACAAGGGATCCCAGAAAAGAAGGGAAGAAAAAAAAGAAACAACTTTAGTAGAAATATCGTTCTCCCTAGTGAAACTATCCTAACCCTTTTTAATTCCTGATATCCTATTATTAGCTCTGTGCTTAAGAGTGGAAAGGTGAAAAAACCTGGTATTTTGATCACCCTCTTTAAGCCAGTTAATCCTTGATCTCTGCCTCCAAAAATTATCTTCTTTACTTATAATATTATGCAAATTAGTGGAAATAGACATCTCAATATTCCTATACTGTTCATTATACCCATCCCGTTGAATTAAATCCTAAATAGAACAAAACCTATATGAGATCTCCTCTTTCTCCTAAAAGATATGGCCAAAATCTATCTTATTCCAAATTTTGATCATCTGCTTCACATTACTTAGCTTCTCAGCAACTCTAAACATAGTAGTACATTCCAATTCCATACTCCACCAATTGGATATCCTATTCAATAGATCTAGATGAAAGATCCACATCTTTTCAAATCAAAAAGGATAATTCCTCCTGGGCTCAAGAGAAACAACCAAGAGAGAAATTGGGGAGTGATCTGATCCCACTCTAGGGAGAAGGGATAGCCTACAAGAGAAAGAATTCAAGCAATTTGGAGAAATGAGAGCTTTATCCTATCTAACTTGAATACACTCACTCCCAATTATTTTATTGGACCAAGTGTAGACTCCACCCTCGAGATCAATATCCAAAAGAGCTAAGCTATTTATGAAATTAGACAGGTCCAATTTACTTTCTAGCTCTGGAGCCAAACCTCCTAATTCTTCCTCATCAACGAGAGGAGTGTTGAAGTCCTCCATAATAATACCTTTATTAAGATTATTGTTATGGACTAAAGCTCCAAGCATAGTCCAATAATTCTTCCTTTCCCTTTTAGTATTTGGGGCATAGACATTCAAAAGAAACCAAGTATCGTTGGTATTCATATGAAACACTTTACATAAAAATAGCATTACCTTCATTATACAAGGGAATAACTTTAAATTATTTATTTTTAAAAAGAGTAAGCAAACCTCCCGATGCCCCCTCAAAATTTGTGGCCTCACCAACCATAATATTACTGAAGGAGATTTTACCCAAAGCCTCCTTCATTTTTGTCTCTTGAATCAATATCATATCAGGTCTTTGATCTCTTATCATATCCCTAAGAACTTCCTGCTTATGGACCCCATTTAGTCCCCTAATAATCCAAGATATTATCTTCATTTTTAACTAGTAGAAAACTCTAGGATGGTTCATTGGCTCCCTTCTACCAAATTCCTTTTTGCCTCCTCTTGTACAAATTGGTTTGCACTCTTCCTGCTTGGTACCTTTAGTCTGACTCCCACATCCAGTTTACCACAACTCCTAGTCTATGCAGGTGAAACTGGGGAGGGATCCCCACTATTCTTCTTTTTAGTCTTAACATGACTTCCTTTGTTTTCCTCCATCCATTCATCTATCCTTACCTTCTTACTAGGAGAAGAAAATTTTATTATTGTCCCAAATCTCTCTTCCAGATTACAAAGAAACCGAATGGTCCTCTCGAGTAGAAGAAAAAATCTCCATGATTCCCTGTTTCTTTTGAATACCCTTTCTAGACTCCCTTAACTCTTGATTTTCCCACATCATCTCCACTTCCTTATTCAAAACCTTTTCCCCCTTTCTCTCCATATGAGGTGGTAACTTGTTGAGATCCTGCATCTGAAAATCATTCTAGATCCGATCCTTATTGATTATCACTATCGAATTCTCCTTGTTCAAACCTACATCACCCCCTTGTATGTCAATTACCTGAGGTCCATCCATCTCTAAATTAACTATGGTATCCTTCTCAATGTTTTGGGATCCAACCTACTTTACTGGGATATCCTCCTCCTTGGCCTCGAAAAACCTAGTAGTCTTAACTAGGATTTCCACCTTTGTGATCTTAAAGCCAGGCAAAACTAGGCCATCCATCTCTAAATTTGCTGGAATATCCTTCTCAATGATCTGGGAAACAACTTGCTTTGCTAGGATACCCACCTCTTTGTATTTAGAAGATCCAGGACTCCTACTTAGGGCTTCCACCTCCGAGATCCTAGGCCCAGACAGAATTGGATCCTCTTTGTTTACAGAAGATCCAAGAATCCTAACTAGAACTTCCACCTTTATGATCTTAGGCCCATACAAGATTGGAGCCCCATCCTTATCAACCTTTGATCCATTTTGATCTGGATTATTTCCTCCTTTAATAGTGGCTTCCTCAACTATCTCCTGAATCTTCTGACCACCCTTAAGTTCCTTCTTTTCCTATATCTTTTTCTCCTTTTTGGATTTGGAAAATGTAGTTTTCCTTCCCTTTTCAGCAGTTGCACTAGGACATTGATTCACCTTATGACCTAATTTCAAACAATGACAGCAAGTGAAAGGAACATTTTCATAGACCAACTTCTGAATATGCATTCCAAGCTTAGAATGAAAGCACACAACCTCCAACATATCATCCCCTTCATGAACTCCAATACAAATCTGAGCATACGTTAGTCTTCCTTTGGAAGCCATTATCGGGTCTATAGATAGAAGTTCACCAAATGAGTTTGTTATTCCCACAAACACATCCTCATTCCAAAACTACAGAGGTAACTATGGAAGTCTAACCTAGACTCGAGCTTGCACCAAAAAATCATCATTCAAGTCTAGCTTCGAAGTCCACTTCTGAAGAACCAGGGTTGAATGACTAAAAATCCATGACCCTTCACACAAATTGTTTGACAAATCCTTGCTGCATGAAAAATCAAAAGACAAGAAACCTTTCACCATCGCCGTTACAATGACTTGTCCCTTGAGCTTCTATTTTTTGTGTGTGTATGATCTAACAATATCTATATTCGGCTTTTGCCCAATGAACTTACCCACCAGAGTAGAAGCCATCGTAGCAATGCTATGATCTACCAATTTGTCTAGAATAACAATTACACAAGAACCTTTCTCCAAACCAGAGAGTAGTTTGACTGATGGAAAAGAAGACTTACTGGTAGGTTTAACTCCAAAAAGAGATGACCATTTTGCTAGAGGCACCCCAGACCTATCTGCCTTAGATGGCAAAAAATACTTGTTTGGACCTTTGCCCTTATCACATGGGTCCTCTTCTCCATTCTTTCTTGCATCTCTGATCTCTGTATTCCACTAACTCCCTGCTTCCCTTCCCTGTGATCCATACTTTCAATCCTATCCTCCTAGAGGATTTTTTCTAAGGACAAGTTTTGAATTTTGAATTACCGAACTTCCTTGTCCTCTCCCCTATCCACTCCCGCTCACCATTTAGAATTGTGTGAATGTCATTATGATGTCTTATTCAGCTTTGTATGTTGTTTTCTTGTTGTTTTGTTTTCCTTCTTTTTGAAGAGGTTTCATGTTCTTTCTCAAGAGTGTGAGAGCATTTTCACTCCATTTAATTTTCCTCTATTCCATGCAAGTTCATCACAAATGTTCCATATTCATCAACATGTGTCAAAGCACTTTGTATCTCATTCTCCAAATGTGTTTACATGTAATCTCATTCTCCATCCATATTTATATGTAATCTCATCCTTCATTCCCACTTACATGCATTTTTATCCTCTTGACCTAATTGCACATTCACTTTGAAAAAACTATTACATGTGTATATCAATTTACATGTTTAAATCCAAAGAATCTAGTTTTGGTATAAGGTCACTCTTTAAACACCAAAATCACCATTTGCATGCATCCATATGCATCCCAACTTGTATTCTTGGCCATGCCCACAAAATCTCATCATTGCCCACATGTAATCCATCTTTGAGAGTTTGATTTTGGCCCCTTTTGCCTAAATACATATGCTTTTTGGTTCATTTCTAGCTATCATATGTGTTTCATAAGTATCTAATCCATACTTCGAACTATCATCCTGCATGGATTCATCATTGTAACTCAAGTCCCAAATTTTTCATGGATCTAATCTCATTAGAAGATGTTTTCATCTTTATATTGCAATACATTATTCAAGATATGTTAGAACTTCTTCAAAGAACAGAGTCATCCCAAACAATAATTCATTTGATCTCCACTTTTCCAATGGATGTATGAGAACCTAATTTCATGTAGGAATATGCCAAGAATTTTTCTTGTTAAAAAAAGAGAGTTAAGGGTACAAATGGAAATTTTCTCCAAGCTTACTTACAAACACCATCGAGAAGGTTTTCAAAGTGTCAGAAACTCTAGAATGTCTCAATCTACAAAGGAGAATTCACGACAACTCAAAGGAGAAAAAGCTTAGTCACATAAAGTTTTCAAATGACAATGGGAAATTCATCAAAGAGAGTCAGAGGCTATCAAAAGATGGAACATCATGAATATCAAGGTAAATGCAATGACACAAAATATAGGAACTTTTGATCTTGTGATCATCTGGGATTGCATTATCAAGTACAAGGCCCTTCAGAACAATCCCTAGGATTGTTTCAACTCTCTTTTGTCTTCTTCCTTCTTTAGTTTTTATGTTTTTGGTTGGAGAGAATGAATTGCATGAAAATATGTAATTACATGTAACTTGATTGCATATCCTTATGCCATTTAATCTAATAATTTCTTTCACCTAGTTTGACCAAATCAAAGTTGGTTGAATTTCTCCCACATTTTACTCCATTATTTTTTCAACTCCTTTGCCTATATAAAGGAGTACTTTCTCATTGTTGTATGCAAGAAAGCTTTGCCAAACTTGTGCAAGCATAACTTTGATTGTGTAGTACAAATTTGGGAGAAAAGTGAATAAAAGAAGAATTGGAATCAAAGCTTTGACTAGTAAGTAATTATGATAGAGAAAATTAGAAGCTTTGACTATAGTTTGTGCCTATTGTCTTTGGTTCATGTTATTATTGTGTGTTCAATAATAGAGCATAGAGAGTTAAGAAGAAATCAAAGCCAGAGGTTTGATTGGGAGTGGTTGTGGTAATACATAGGCTAGAAGCTTTGACTATAGCTTGTGTTACCATCTCAAATCCACGAAAAAAAGTTAGAACTTCCCTACATATGGAAGTATTTGCACCCCAATGGTAGATTTTTTTCTTATAGAATAGATTAATCTAAAAATAAGTTATAGAATAGAGATAATCTACTTCTAGAAGTCCTTGCACCCCAATGGTGGTGATTTTTCGTATTAATTAGACAAAAAAAACTTAGAGCCAAACCGATACGCTTTCAATCAGCCTTTGAGTTGGTGTTGGTTTATTGGTATCACTATTTCAAGCTATGAGATAGAAGTGTAGTTAGAGATTTCATCTTGGCCATAACTCGCTCTGTGGGTAAGTGGTTTCTTGCTTGAAAGTTAAGAGGAAAGAATATTGGTAACACCCCTTATGAATATGTCAACTTCTTGCTTAACTTGAGTTGATCCAAGGAATGGTGAGATAGGGGAGCCTTCCCTTTAATGTAGGAGATACTTTATCTCATATATTATGGCTGATCACCCTATTTTGCAACTAGATTTTCATAAAATTGTCAGATGAAAAATTTCCACCCAACACAACAATGGTTGCCTTTGTGTAGATATACTATTTGTAATAATATATTTTTAGTATATTGTACATTCAAGCCCATAATGTTCTAATTTATTCCCTAGAGGTTCACTTTGGTTTTATCATCCTACCCATAATGTTTAATTAAAAGATCAAGTATGATTTTGAAGATATTGAAAAAGTTTGGTTTTGGCTAAAAGGTAAAAACACTTTGAGCTCAATTTTGAAGGGTTTAGATGGTCTAAAAGAGGGTCAAAATTCAACTAACCAATGCTTCATGAGTTAAGTATTGTACAATACTCCCTAACATTCTTAAAATGGGGTTATAATAGTCAATTGAGTCGATGCATGAAGATTATGACCTTTAGAAGTTGCACTTCTTAGGATTGAAAAAATTAAATTCCTCAAAACACTCATTTGAGTTCCATTTTTTTTTGTATACCTATTCCAATGTAAGAAAAGATAGACAATAAAATTCTAGAGATGGTCAAACTCAAAGTTTAGGGTTTGAACTTCTAGAAACTTTGTGGGCAATTAAAATCCCCAATTTAAAGAAGGTTTGTAGGGTTATTTAGGATAGTTTTGATAGTTCATGTGATGGCTCTAGCTTGTAAATATTTATAATAAAAATAACCATGTGGTTGTATCATGTCATATTTTTGAATTTTGTAATGTCATTTCATTCTAGATAATAGAAATAAAATTCCATGTTCTTGTAATGGTTCAATTCTTTCAATTTGATGTTTATCTTTATATTTGGTTGTGTGTGTGTTGTGTTGTTAAGGGGAGTACCCTTCATAGTAAATGAAGTTTCCAAAAACACTTAACAAAGAGTGGACATATGGACACATATGGGAAGGTGACTTCCCATGGAAGTTTCCAGAATGAAATGAGTTTCCATAAAAAAATCTTAAATCACTCATAGTGTGATCATGTAAATCTCCACCTCCACCTCTCCATACAAATGACACAACACACTCAAAACACATGGCTTAGAAGTTGCCAAGTATTCTAGCCTTATAAGACATTTGTCACTTGCTAATTTTCTCTTAATTTTTTAATGAAGAAAATAAAAATACCACTAGAAAAAATTAGCCTAGGCAATGAAAATAGAGCAAAAAAAATAACTTTAATAAAAAAATATAGAAGAAGTTTAGATTAAAGAGTTATTGCATAGAGGTCCAGGAAGAGGAATAAGAAGAGCATTAGAATTTTGAGTGTCCCCAACATGAAGGGAGGAAAATAAAAAGTTAAAAAGGAAATACACGAGTTACATTTGTAGATAAAGATATTACATATTCACATTCTAAAGATGCTAAAAGAGGTGAGGTCCTTGTTACCAAAAGAGCCTTATTGAATGATGAGATGAAACCTAAGTAAAGGAATAACTTGTTTGACACAGAATGCAAGTGTAATAGAATGGTATGCAATGTTATAATTCATCATGGTAGAGGAAATGGTTAATAAATTGAAGTTAGACAAAAGGAAGCATTTGAATCCCTATAGTATTGTTTAGTTGCAGAAGAATCATAGGGCTTCAATCAACGAATAAGAAGGGCATGAATAAGTTGGGAACCCCTTATATCATATAAAAATGTGGGAAACCAACTTATGCTTCAAATACATAAAGATCAAGATGACTATTGTAGTTAGATTCCCTAAGTTTAATGTAGTAAGATTACACCTATATCAAGGCACAAACCGCAAGATAACCCCCGAGTGTGGTTGTACAGAAAATAGACAAGGATGATATGTTGTAGATCCAAAATATCAAGTAGGACAATCATGAATGCCCCCAGTCCTCTAGTCCATGACAACCCTGAGGGACTATTAGGGAGGGAACACTCAACAAAGAAATCATCATAGACAACACACCAAGAGAAATAAAGTCAAAAAGTCTCAGCCAATATTTTAGTGTTTAAGTGTGTGTATAAGTCACACAATCATCTCTTTAGGACTCAAGTCTACCAGTGAGAAATATCACAACATCCTAAACTATAGCTAAGGTATTTGATAAGTGTTTATAAATGCTCGATTTTAAGGGAAAGTGTTGAAACATATTGTTGAACAAGTTGCCAAAGAAACATCGACGCACAAATAGACCCTGATAAGCTAAGTAGTTTGTGCCCCCTAGACCTAAACAAGAGTTAGTTCCAAGCTAGGGAAGGCAATGTGAAAATGAAGTGAATGGGCTCAAAGCAAATAGACATAGGTGCAAGGGTTCCAAGTAGCACATGTTTCCATATTTTTACCACTAGTTAGCATTTTGTTTTCAGGACTTTTTTATATTTTTTTGTATTTTTAAGATATTTAATTTTTGTGGTGATATATCAAGGTCCCCTATTGCTAGGTTTTCACTAAGATGATCATTTTTTCAAGAGTATAAGATATGTACAAAGCTAAGCAATGAGAGCTTTAGGCATAAATTTTTTTCAAGTGAAGTATGTTGATGGGTTCAGGGTGTTGTTCTCCTTCTACTATAGAGAGATGATACACACTACATCCAAAAGTAGTAGTAACAATATAGGGACCCATCCAATTAGGTTTAAAATTCCCCTTTTGTTCCCTATTTTGTCGATTCTTTGGGTTCTCTCTAAGGATAAGATCTCCAACTTGAAACTCTCTAGTGTGAACTTTCTTGTTACAACTTGTAGACATACATTTTTTATAAGACCTCAAGTGATTAAAAACAACCTTACAATGTTCATCTAGCATTTCAAGTTCATGTATACACATAGCCCTATATCTTCATTTGTGATCAATCCTTTTAAAGAGACTCTTAAAGAAGGAATCTCAACCTCCAGTGGCAAAACAACTTCAGAACCATAAACTAGAGAAAAGCGGGTAGCTCTACTAGGAGTGTGTATGCTAGTTCGGTAATCCCACAATGTGGAAGTGATTTGCAGGTGCCAGTCTCTCCCTAACTTGTGCACAATCCTATGCCAAATTTTCAATAATGTCTTATTTGATGCTTTAGCTTTCTCATTCCCTTGGGAATTATAAATAGAGGACTAGTGTTGTTTGATCTTGAACTTTTTGCATAGTTGCCTAAAGTTCTTGTTTTTGAATTGTCCACCATTATTAGTAACTATGGAGGAGGGAATGCCATAACAAAAAATTAAGTGATTCAGAATAAACAAGGCAACATGCTTCCCACTATAAGAAGAAAGAGGCACAACCTCAACTCATTTTGTAAAATACTATGTAGTCGTAATGATAAACTTGTGTCCACTTGAAGAACTAGGGTGGATCTTGCAACTAGATCAAAAGGCCACTGTTCAAAAGGCCAATGCATGATGGATGGAATCAACTCACATCCTAGAGCATGAATTAGGTTTCCATGTAGCTAACATATCTTACAAGATTTGGCATAGCGCACAATATTTTATTGCACAATAGGCCAATAATAATCAGTCCTAAGCAACTTTTGAGAAAGTGAAATGCCATTAGAATGAGACCCACATATGTTGTCATGGACTTTGACTAGTGCTCTTTTAGATCCATCCATTTCTAGACACCTAAGAAGCATTCCATCTAGACCCTTCCTATACAAGTCACCAAAGATAAGGGTATAGTGGGAGGCATTGCATATGAGTTGAAGTTTTTCATTGTGGGTAAGATTTTCAGGAATAATTTGATCTTGAAGGTAAGAATAAATGGTGGCATAATGAGAGGAATCATGACCATAATGGTGCAAATGACTCTATTGTCAGGGAAATCATAAGTGGTGTTAGGATAAAACCACTGACATAAATAATAATTACATGTAAATATAACCAATAACAAAAGAATAATAGATTGCACAGAAGAAAATACAAGACACCAAGATTTAATGTCGTTCACCTAATCCCTGGGCTATGTCCACCAAACAACAAGTCCAATATTATTACGATCCAATAATTACAATCTGTAATCCCTTGTAGCTCAATCTCATTGCAAGAAACAATTTTTGCATCACACCTTATGAAAACCATAACCCTAAGCCCTTTTATACAAGTATTTTGCCACCCCCAAACCCCCTCTCAGGGCCTGCGCTGAACCCCATCAGGGAATTATGGAGTATATACATTACTTCCCTAATTAGTTACCACAATCTAACAATCTTCCACTTGGGGACTGATGAGGCTCCACAATAAACAACAATCTCCCACTTGGAGATTGATCCTCTAGCTATGCCACTACTCCATGAGGCTCCCACTGGATCAAACCACCCTGGACTATATTGTTCTTTTATTCTTGTTTAGTCTAGAAGACCAACCAAAGCTAAAGAGGAGTTCAACTTCTCCCTTGTTACTACCTTTGTAAACATATCTGTTGGAATGTCATCTGTATGTATCTTGTCTAGCTTTAACTATCCATCATCTAAATCTGACTGAATGAAATGGTACTGTGACTGTATGTGTTTTGTCTTTGAACGCAAAGAAAAATTCTTCGCAAGATGAATGACACTCTAGCTATCTATAGACAAATAATTATCCCTCTAAGGGTGTTTCAATTCTTCCAAGAAGAACTAAAGCCATATCATCTCCTTGGTTGCCTCTGTAGTGGATAAAGCGTTAACCTTTTGCAATCGAGAAACCCACCTCACGGTTGCCCCACCAATAGTAAATACATAACCTATAGTACTTTGCCTAGTATCAACATCCCTTGCCATTTAACCTATAGTACTTTGCCTAGTATCAACATCCCTTGCCAAATCTGAGTCAAAATATCCCTATAAATCAGTAGTAGAGCCCCCAAAGTGTAAACACTTACTGGGTGTTCATCTCAAATATTTGATAATCCATTTAACTACATTCCAATGCTCAATTCCTGGATGACTCATATACCTACTAATGACTCCCACTACATTTTTAATATTTGGCCTTGTACATACCATAACATACATCAAGCTTCCTATAGCTGAAGCATAAGGTACCTTAGACAGCTTATCCTCCTCTTCTTGTGTCTTGGGACACATCTCCTTAGTCAACTTCAAATAATTAGGCAAAGTTGTGCTGACAACTTTAGCATTCTCCATAGGGAAATGTTGTAACACCTTAGCAATAAAATCAACCTGAGATAATGTCAATTTTTTGTTCTTCCTATCTCTACAAATCTTCATATCAAAGATTTATTTTACTGCCCCCAAATCCTTCATAGCAAATGCATGTGCTAATTGGTATTTTAGCCCCTTAATATGATCTATGTTAGACCCAACTAAAAGCACCTCATCAACATATAAACATAAAATAATGTAGCTATGATCAACCAACCTCTTAAAGTAAACAAAATGATCTAAATGATTCCTACTATATCCATGCTCATATATAAATCTATCAAATTTTAGATACCATTGTCGAGTTGCTTGCTTCAAGCGATATAAACTTTTCTTCAATCTACACACTAAGTTCTCCTTACCTTTGACCTCAAATCCCTATGGTTGTGCCATATATATCTCTTCATCCAAATCACCATGAAAGAAGGTTGTTTTAACATCAAGCTACTCCAAATGCAAATCTTTATTAGCCACAATACTTGGAATTGTACTAATAGAAGTCATTTTTACAACAAGAGAGAATATCTCATCAAAATAAATGTATTTTTTTTATGCAAATCCTTTTACCACTAACTTGGCTTTAAATATTTTTTTACCTCCATCCTCTTCTTTCAACCTGTAAGCCCATTTATTCTATAAAACCCTTTTACCTATAGGCAACTTGCACAAATCCCAAGCCTTATTTTTTAGCAAGGGGTCCATTTCATTTGTCATTGTAGACTCCCACTGAGTTTTAATATCCACCTACACAACTTCATCATAACATTCAAGTTCAGTAGCATCTGTTAGTAAAATAGAGTACAAAGAAGGAGAAAATCTTTTTGGAGGTCTACTTAGCCTTTGTTACCATCTAACATTCATTGGGGTGTTTGGTATTTTTTGTTGCAATTGTTGCACATCATTAGGAATTGTTAGAACATCATTTTTTGGAGTATCATCCAACACTACATAATCATCTTCTTTATTCTCATGTTGTTGCAACAAATCTTTGTACAGCACTTTCTCATTCAATATGACATCCCTGCTTCTTACAATTTTACAATTTTCAAAATCTCAAAGCCTGTAACAAAATTCATCAATGCCATATCCAAAAAATACACATTTCTTTGACTTAGCTTCCATCTTGGTTCTATTTTTAAAATATATATGAGAAAATGCTTCACAACTAAAAGTTTTGAGAAAAGAATGACTCACATGCTTACCAATCCATGCTTCCTTTAGAATACCACAACCAAAAGGAGTAGATGGACCTCTATTAATAAAATATACAATAATATTGACGCCTTCACCCACATGTTTAAGGGAAACCCTACATGTAACCTTATGCTCCTTGCATGCTCCATTATTGTCCTGTTCATGTGTTCAACCACTCCATTTTCTTGTGGAGTCCTTGGAATAGTTTTATGTCTACGAATGCCATTAGTGGAGCAATAATCTTCAAATTCATGACTGCAATACTCACCACCATTATCAAATCTAAGACATTTTAATTTTTTACCAGTCTCATTTTCAACCAAGTATTTCCATTTCTTAAAAGTTTGAAATACATCAAATTTATGTCTAAGGAAATAAATCCATACTCTTCTAGTTGCATCATCAATAAATGTAACATAATAATGAGAGCCACCGAGGGAAGATACCTAAGTTGGTCCCCATACATCTATATGCACAAGCTTCAATTTCTCACTTTTATTTTCCTTCCAAGTCTTCACAAAGCTCACTCTCTTTTGTTTTTCATACACACAACTTTCACTGATTTCCATATTAACACATTTTAGACTTGGTAAAACTTGCTTTGAATGAATTAATTTTATACATTTCTCACTCATGTGCCCAAGTTTATTATGTCACAATGCTATATCAGAATCTACAGTAGCAATTTGTTCTCCCTACTCAACTGCAACAATTGTTCCTAAACATTCATTTTTCTCTGCAACAATCAAAGTAGAAGGAACAATATGACCTATACAAAGATATGAGGTGCCTACTTTCACACCTTTTTTACTACTAGAGAACCTTTTGAAACCTTCTTATCATTAAAAGTAACTACAAAACCCTCATCACCAAGTTGCCCTATTGAAATTAAATTCCTTCTCACCCTTGGAACATGTCTTACCTCATGTAGTAGCTAGTGATTCTCATTGTACAACTTAATCTTAACTTTTCCCTTTCTAACAATTTGATAGGGTTCATTATCCCCCAAATAAACAAGCCTAAAATCCCCTTAGACATAATCAATGAAATAACCTCTATGAGGTGTAGCATGAAATGAAGCACTAGAATCTAAAACCCACGAATCATCAACACTTTCTAAAGACAAAAGCAAAGCATCCTCTTCAAATTTTTTACTTACCACATTTTCCTTCTTGTTCCCTTCTAGTTTATCTCTTTCATTTTTCTTTCAAGTCCAAGAATATTTCTTCTTATGCCCTAGTTTTCCACAGTACCAGCAGTCATTTGGTCCTCTCGATTGAGACCTCTTTCCCTTTGACTTTCCTCTTAATTTCCCATATTATTTCCTCTCTCAGTCATTTTGCCTCTACTTTGTGCATTCAAAGAACTTCCTAATGTAGAACCACCTGAGGTTTTCCTACAAGTTTCCTCACTCAAAATAACATGGATCACATCATCATATTTTAGGGTATTAGATCCAGAAATAGAATTACTCACAACCATTACCAAGTCATTCTAGCTTTTAGGCAAAGAACACAAAATTAAGAGAGCTCTAATTTATTCATTAAAATTAATACCCATATAAGATAACTGACTGATAATAGTATTAAACTCATTTAAATGATCTGCAATAGATCCACCTTCTACCATCTTCATATTAAATAAACGCTTCACGAAAAATATCTTATTTGAAGCAGAGGGCTTTTCAAACAATTTTGCTAGGGTTTTCATCAACTCTTCCATCATCTTCTCTTTTGTAATGTTGAATGTCACCGATGGTGCCAGGCATAATCGAATGCTTCCAAGTGCCTTTCTTTCTAAAACCTCCTAGTCCTCATTTGTCATAGTTTCCTGGTTCTTAGTTTTTCCTTCCAATGACTTCCATAAATCCTTCTGATAAAGATAGTCCTCCATTTGTATGTTCCATAACTAAAAGTTCTACCCATTAAACTTGTCAACCCTCATCTTACCCTCATCTTCCATTGCTCCCACTCAATCATAAGACTCCCACTCAACTATGAGACTTTTCTGCAGAGGATAACTAAAAAAATCAACCTCTCTTTGATACCACTTGTTAGGATAAGACCACAAAAATAAAAATTACATGTAAATACAACCAATAACAAAAAATAATAGATCACATAGAAGAGAACACAAGACACCAAGATTTAACCTAGTTCACCCAATCCCTGGGCTACATCCACCAAACATCAAGTTCAATATTATTATGATCCAGTGATTACAACCTGATTACAATCTATAATACCTTACAGCTCAATACTACTGCAAGAAGCAATTTTTGCATCACACCTTATGAAAAAATCCCTAACCCTAAGCCCTTTTATACAAGTATTTTGCCACTTTAGGGTTAAAATTAGTTACAACATGTTGGCTTGAACCTCGTCGAGAAATTATGGAGTATGTATAGTACTTCCCTGATCAGTCACCACAATCTAACAATTGGGATAGTGTAGTTCCTCCACCAGGAACTCAAAGTGAGACTCATGCTCTTATAACTATAAAATAGATGTCAAGGTAGCCATGGCATCTACAACCTTGTTCTCAACCCTAGGAATTTGTTGGAATGTGACAAAGATAAAGTAGTTCCTTGGGGAATCAATCAATTTCTTGTAATGTACCAACTTTTCATATTTGGTTTGATAATCAAAATTGATATGATTTATAAAAAATTGAGAATCTCCATAAATGTGCAACTTAGTAATCCTCCATTCAATAGCTAGCTTGATACTATAAAAAAATGCCTCATATTTAGCTATATTGTTGGTGCAAGTAAATAGAAAAAGGTATGACATATGAATTGTATATCCATGAGGTGTAATGAACAAGATATCGACACCTGCCTCGTTCTGTGTGTGAGACCCATCGAAGAACATTTTTTAGGTTCTTTCTATGATGTAAATGATGGACGAATCTGATAAATCTATCTCTATGGGAGCATTATCCTAGAGTGAAAATTAGAAAGATGGTAAAAAATGGCTTATCCTTTGATAAATTTATGTTCGACAGACTGAATGGCCAATTCATATAGAATCATCATCCATTTAGCTAGTCTACCTATAACTGCAACTTTATCCAAAAGATACTTTAGAGGATCAATCTTAGCAACTAGGTGTGTAATAAGTGCAAGCATGTAATGAAAGAGCTTTTGTGACACAAATACTATAGTGAGAAAAGCCTTTTCAATATTATTGTAGTTGGTCTCATAACTAGCCAATGTTCAAATGATATAGTATATAACTTGTTCTTTCCCATTACCATCATGTTGTGCTAGCAAAGCCCCAAGAGAAATATTTTTAACTAAGATGTATAATATCAAGGGCTTCCTAGGAGTAGGAGGCATGAGGATAGATGGCTTAGCTAGGTAGTCCTTAATTTGAGTTAGGATCTTCTCACATTCCTTGTTCCACACACATGTAAAGCACTTATGCATTTTTTTGTTAAATGGTTGGGACTTATCAACCAACTCAAAGATGAACTTCCTGTAGACACCTAAATCTGATCAAATAAATTCTTAATCAAATTTAGTCATCTTCTAAAGCATATTTTAATTAAATATTAAATGTTTAATTATTTTAGCATCATCCCATAATTAATTAATTTAATTAAATAATTACAGTCCAACTAATAAATTTAACAGACAAACAATACTCTAAATTATTAATTAAACCCCACTTCCTCTATTAAAAAAAAATGGAAAGCCCATTTAATTTAATCTCCATTAATTTAATTAGTTGAATCCCTCCACCCACAAACTAACCCTTCAACCCATAAGTTATCCAAACTCAACTCATGCACCAAATAATTTCTCTTTTAATTAAATAATTCAATTATTTAATTAAATCCCATCCACCAAATAATTCCTCTTTTGATTAAATAATTCATTTATTTAACTAAATCACATGCACCAAATATTTCTTTTTAAATTGAAAAATTCATTTATTTAATTAAATCTCACACACCAATAATTCCTCTTTTAATCAAATAATTTATTTATTTAATTAAATCATATGCACCAAATATTCCTCTTTTAATTAAATCTCATGCACCAATAATTCTTCCTTTATTAAATAATTCATTTATTTAATTAAGTTCACCCACTAACCTTTTCTCTAAAAAATCCATCCACCTCCCACATCATCCAGTCAATAGGGCTACCTCACCCATCTTAACTGAAACACATCACCTTCTCTTCCATATCCAAAATCCCTCTCCAGATCACTTGCATGAATTAAGGCATGATTTATTCTATCTGACTCAAGCCCAAGTCCACTCTCATGCCACATCTCCCTCATCCATCTCTAAACACAAAAGTTTAACTCTTCCACTTATCTTAGTTAACTAAAGCCTATCTCATACCTCATTCAGTTAGCTATCTATCAAGAATTCTTGTCTCCTCACCGAATTGCCTATAAATTGAACCCTTTGCTCCTTACAAATCATCGACGTTCTCAGTAGAATTTTTATACTAATTTTAGAGCTAATTACTTTCAAAGTGCTATTTGGCGATACTCATATTTCCATGCATCTATCAAATCCATCCATTGTTGAAGCTTGAGCACCAAATTTGAGCACACATCCACAATCATGACTACATCTACATATCAAGGAGGCTATACAAGATGTAGGTTTGCATCTTCTATATTTAGTTTTCTTATTGGTTTATCATATATGTTTGTTAATTGATTTGTTTTGTTAGAAGTTTGGCTTTGGCTTTATATCTTTTGCATCTTGATTCTAACACATACATTTTGGCACACCCGGTGGGACCCCATAAATGGGTCATCTTGCTATCCAAATTTCATTTTTTCTTTGTTAAAAGACTAAAGGATTATCTAACACTTTTGTGTTTTTGTGATTCACTTGCATAGTTTCTTGAGTTTTGAAGGTCAAGGTTGATATTAGGAGCCAACAAAAAAAAAAAACCAGATTTTTGGGATCAATTTATAAATTTATAATTTTTTAATGATTTAAAATAAATATATATATATATATATATATATATTTATATATTTATTTATTTAGAGCAAATGAAATAATTAGAAGCTTAAATTTTTTTGGAGGTTTCTTCTGTTGTCGACAACCTACACTAAAAAATTCAGATTTTTGTGAGCAATTTATGATTTTTTATATTTTTTGCATACTTTTTCATTAAAATTTTATTTTAGTGGCAAATAAGAGAGTTAAGAGCTCAATTTTTTTTGGAGGTTACTATTCATGTCACCATGCTGTAATAAACAATTTAGATTTGTTTGAGGATTTTATAAAATTTTATATTTTTTGCATGCTTTTTCGTAGAAAAATAATTGGGTGAAAATAAAAGAACTGAGAGCTGAATTTATTTTTGGAGGTTGTTGTTGATGTCACCATGCTACATTAAAAAAACCAATTTTTTTGAGCGATTTTCATTTTTTTAATATTTTTTGCATATTTTTTATTAAAAAAATATTTTGGGAGCAAATAAAAGAATTGGTAGCTAAATTTTCTTTTGGAGGTTGTTGTCAATGTTATTTGGAGGTTGTTAATGTCAGCAACCTACAATAAAAAATCAATGTTTTAAGATCAATTGCTGTCAATAAATTATTATTTTTCATAATTTTCATTAAAAAAAATCTTTTGGAAGTAAATAAGGACATTGTCTGATGAATTACTTTTTTGCAAGTTGGAGATGTTGTTAGGAGGCTGGAATAAAAAAATTCAAATCTAAAAAAATATTTAAGAGTTAAATTTTTAAATCTTAAAATTTAACTCACATTTCATTTTGGGTACTAAAAAGAACAATGTATGCTCTCACATACACACAATCTTGAATGAGTAACATAATGAACCAAACAATGAATTTTTTTATTTGGGTCTAAAATGAAGTTACACAATCTTGAATGCATAAAGTCTCAAAGAAAGTTGCAAATTGCACACTTCAATTTGGGTTTTAAAATGAATGTACAATTCTTGAATGACTTAGGTTAACATGCTCTTATTCTCTTGCCTTTCCAACTTTCATGATTCAATTTATTAAGTTGACGATCTATTTACCAAGTTGACCACACACATTTTCAAGATGGGAAAATGAATATTGCATCTTAATCACGTTTGTCTTCTGTCATTGATAGCCAACTTAAAAATCTTCAATTTGGAAAGAACAAACTTGTTGGTGTGTTTCTACTACAACACTTTCGTGGACTCATTTGACTTTTTGCATTATATAATCTAGTTAATTAAGTTATGTGTGTACTAAAAGGTTGTTAGCAAGACCATTCACAACAACCCTAGGAGCACTTCTAGAGAGGTATGTCCATCGAGAAGTGTCACCCCATTGGAGAATGACCTCACATTGGTAAATTTCCCAACCTTTTAGGAACAAGGCATTGAAACAAATTCTTGCTTTATATCCACACAAGTTTGGGCAATGCATTTCTAATGGCAGTATGAGGTAGGAAAACTTTCCTATAATTTCAACATGGTCAGAATAGACTCTTAAGTGGGCCATGTGTGTAACAATTGTTTGGGAGGACTCCACAGATCTAATTACGAACCAACTTAGTAGGTATCTTTGTAGCCATATTCTAAAAACCCAATTTGACCTTAGGGATAATATATTTCTAAAGTGCTTGCATTGTGATTCGACCTCGTAAAAATATTTGTTGAACATGCATAGTTCTTGGTCCTATTTTCTAAATCTTTTTTCAAAAAAGATTGTGTACTTGTCTCTCTTAAAGTTGATATGTCCTTTGAGAGACTGTTTGTTCACATATCTTATTTATTTTTAAGAAATCTATCTTTGGGTACTGACATGTTGTTAGGAAGTTCATTCATAATAATACTAGGATTTAATTCTTGAGTAAGTATTATCAGTCATAACATTATCATTTCTTTTAAAAGATTGTTTGTTTGTGTATATAGTTTACCATTGAGATCCCTATAATTGACATGTCGAAAGGTTATTAGCAAGTTCATTTGCAAAAACTATCCAAACTTATCCCATTATGCCTTTGTGCATTCCCAACAATACTCTGTATCCTACCTTTGACAAGGGAAATCCATTTTTGCATTCATCTACACCATTTTCCTATATCCCACCCACATATCCCCTGCATAAATCATTCATTTCTCCATCTTCCTCCACATACATATCACAATCTCCACCTTTCCATAGAAATTCTACTAGCTACATACCTAGTCCAAATCCACCATCTTCCAACCCATTTTCCAAATCCTCAACTCAATCCTAGTTATTCAATGAATCAACCTAAATCCTTACTCTTTTGAATACAATTCCAGCCACTCCATCCTTCTTCACTTCACCTTCTATTAGCCTACCATATGCCACCCCACCATCTATTACTACCACCACTCCATTCACAAAAAATCTAAGCATGTCCATGTCATTTCCATTGACACCATGGGGATTAGGCCAATCACAAATGCAAGTTATAGGAATCCCTACTTTCACCCCTACTGTGCCCACTCCATCGCAAATAACTTCCCATATGCAACCACCACCACTTGCAAGTACAATTCCACAAATCACCAACTACTTTGTGATGCCGCCACTCAAAAGTAGCCACACCACTCATCCACCATCACCTAAAAATAAGAATCCAACTATCATCAACTATTTTTCAAAGCCACCACTCAAAAGTAGCTGCAACACTCATCCATCATGGTAGCAAAAGATGAGGATGATCTCCACTATCAACTACTTTTCACCATCTACACACATCATTCCTCTTTCATCTCCCACACCTATCATCCCTCTTTCATCCAACCCACCTATAGATTCCCTTCCATTTCCTAACATTACTAAAACCCCACTTATAGATCCCCTTCGATCTTCTACCATCATTGAAACCCTCCTATCTATCGAATCCATCCAATTCCTATTGACATCTCCTCCTCCTAACATTATCCAAACCTCATAGGTTTATCCTCCATCAACCCATCATCATTGAAGAAATTCAAATTTATCCATCTAAAGATTTCACCCATATGTCTCTTATCACACTATCCACTCCCAACCAATCCTATCAAGATCTTGTCCAAAAGCATGTTGAGATATCTGTTGGTATAAATTACAATCTTACCATTTTACCTACTCCATATCAAGATCCTCCCTTCCCACTTATTCCCATACATGATCCTTTTTTACCCATCCACTCCATCTAAAGAGCAGTCACCATCTCCTCCATGTCAAGATCCTACCCTTACATCTACCACTCCACTTCAACATTCTATTGTTTCATTCACCCCTCCAATTCAAGATCCATTTCCATCCACCTATTCAAATAAAGATAATAAAGCCCCATATACTCTACTCCATGATCCTACATCTATTGTAATCCATGGTAAAACATCTAAAAAAGAAGAAAAATTTGTCATACCCAACACTTGTACTCTACATACTAATGGACTCACATCTTGTATTCCAAATAATGAACATCTTATTGAAAAAAGAAATAAAAGTGTAATCCTAGATGTTGGTATCCCTTCTATCCCTTCACTATCCCAAATCCTTCCATTTTTACCTCAAATTTCCCATCCATCTTATTCCACATCCATTTTGGGTCCTCATCCTACTACTTCTTTCCATTCCTCCATTTTGGTTCGCTATATCTCTTATCTAAATCCTTTACCCTTTCCATCCATTTTGGATCCCTATATACATAGTCCAAATTATTTATCTCCTCCATCTATTTTTGGTCCTACTCTTTCCTTGCTTTCATCTATTTTAGGTCCTTATCCTTCACTCCTTCCATCTATTTCAGGCAATTACATGCATCCATATCCTGTATTCCAATCCATCATTCCCTCCCCTCAAATTTACAAGATAGATCATCAAAGGCACTCATCCTTGAATTCCTTCCATCCTCCAACCTCTATCATTCCATCCATAATCTCTCCATATCGTCCATGCTCTTGTTCCCATACCATGGCTAATGGAAGAAAATTAGATGCCAAAATTAAAAAGCATAAATTTAAAAGTCTACAAAAATCCAAGTATCAACATGTCCCATCTAAAATACATGTTCAAGAAGAGAAAAATCTAATGCAAAAGAAAGAAAAATTTAAAAGGCCAGAAAGGCCCAAAATGAAAAGGTCAAAAATCATTTGGATGCCCAAGATACTCATACAAGAAATGTATCTCAAAGAAAAATCTCAATTGGCATCCATTCCCACTACTGAAAAAACCTCTTCCTTTCATAATTTATCCAAATCTCCATATACACATCCTCCATCCCCTCAATTCATTCTTAGTCCTTATACTTCCTATCCTATATTGCCAATCCTCCATCTTCCAACTTTACTTTTGGTCCTTATATTGCTCCTACTCCATTTTCTCCTTAATCTTGTTCAACATCATCTTTCTCACTACTTCATCACCCTTTAGTGTGTTTACCAATGACGATCTTTCCAATTTCCTCATCAATTTATCCACATTTCTTGCGTCTATCCATCTATTATCTACCAACTTCCACCCACCATTCCACTCATGTAATCCAATCTTTTTCATACTTCTTTATCCATCCATCTTACCAACATCTATGAGTAAAAATTTGACACAAGAACAAAGCAAAAAAAAGTCAAAAATAATAAAAATAATAATCTTCCAATGGTGAAAACTTGGCAAACAAGCCCCTTGGATAAGTACCATGATGAAAACTTGGCAAATAAGCATCCCATGTAATCCTTTAATCCAAATACTCTGCACACTTTAGGGCAAGTTATTCTATCCACCATACCCATCACATCTTCCTACCATACCCACCACATCTTATCCATTATACCTCCTCTGTTGGCCTGCTTTTTCACTCAGCCAAAATTTTTGAAATACCTTGTAAAAGTTAGGAAGAAAATGTGTTTTTGGTGCTTAGGGTTTCTGAAAATGTGTCTTTCCTCATAAAAACCCTAGAAAAAGGTCATGCCCCATGTTAAAACTTTGGTATATAAAAAGCGATATGTCAAAAGCGATAAAAAGTGATATGTAAAAACTTTGGTTATACGTTCTTTTCTTTTATATCCCTAAGTCTTTTAACTATTTTTCATATTGTATGTCAATATCTTTATGATTGTTTTTAGTTACAATGGTGCAAAATCCTTCCAATCACCTTGTCACTCAAGTTTGAGATTTGGTTGTTGAAGAGGCTACAAAGTAGTGAAGTGGTTTTCAAAATGGTCATTATGGCTTTGCAGAGATTAGTGCTAGCATTCACGTTCATGTTGTGAAGGAGTGACTCATTATCAATCACATGATCATGGATCAATATGATTTTAAGGATTTTAAGCTGTGAAGTTGTGATGGAAGGAAGCAGTCAACAAAATGGTTATCGTAACATCATGGGCTAAAAGAAATGTCAGAGTTTGCAGTTGCGAAGATGCAAGAAAGTCAATTTGATAGGAATCATAGGCATAACATCATAATTAGGTTTCAAGGCCCCGAAAGCGTAAAAGTGTGACATGTGGCAAGGACCTACCAACAAGGATCAAATGGACATAATTGTGTTTCAGGTCTAAGTGTGAAAGGACAAAAGAGTTTTGGAGAAAGTCTTTGGAATGATGACACCTATCGCTGTTGGCCCCAATTTGGTTTCTAAGCAATATAAAATGGTGAAATTTTTTAGCCATTGGTTAGATGTAGATCAACACTCACCATATTCTCACTTTATAAAGGTGCATGATGTTAGAATCTGAAAAGATTAATAACCCAGAAAACTAGTGCAAAGAGTAAATATCTAAACTATGAATGCAAATGATACAAAATCAAAATAGCATCATAGAGTTAGTCTCCAAGAGAGTAATGCAAATGCTGGAAGCAAAATAGCATTAAGAGGATGCAAAAATAAGAGATGCAAATACAAGCCAGGTAGCATGCTTATATAGGCTAGGAAGAGGGAGGAGGTGTCAACACCAACCAATGAGGAGCAACCATCTATCGGACTAAAGATAGCAAAGTATCTTCCCAAGATAGCTAATGGATGCTCACATGTAGGAAGGTGACACCTCACAACCATTCACCTAATAAGACATGCTTTATTAACCTAAGCGAGATTATTAAAAAGTGTAGGAAAAACCTAGCAAAAAAGGAAAAATAAAAAACTACACTAACACATGAAGGATAGCCAAAGTGGAAATACAAGCACTTGACATGTGGAGATGTTGGGACCAGACTTAGCTGCGGGTCACAAAAGAAATATGTCAGAATGAGTTGTCAAAATGGAAAGTTCTAGTTGGTCAATGGTGTTGACTGAGACAACAGATTTTTAGTTTTATATATCACCATTGATCTGATGTAGATCAATGGTTGTTGCTTTCTCACTTTATGGAGTTGCACAAAGATTGACCAAAGTGAGAAAGTGAGGTAACAACACATGGAAGTGGTAGGGTTGGCCCATGCTATGAGCTGCCAAAGGGTTGTTGATAGTACGAGGCTCAAGGTTGTGAGTTTTAATTTGCTATGAATGTGAAGCATAAGGAAAAGTATTTCTTGATCATAGTCGTCAAATCTCAGAAGATCAACATCTCTCACTTTCTTGCTTTTCAAAGATGAATGAAGAATAACCAAAGCAAGAATGCAAGCATTGGAAATGTGTCCCAGTGGGCCCATTACATTCTATTATGTAGTCTTTTTATAATCATTAGATCACTAGTTAAGTTTTTCTAATCATTAGATCACTAGTTAAGTTAAGTTAAGTGGTTATCGCTTCATCGCATGTAGTTGAGAATGACTAAGGGTTAACGTTGTGAAGCAAAAAAAGCTTGTAATCACATCTTCACAGGGTTAAGAAATGAGTTAAGGATTCAAGTTGCAAGGCTATGATGACATGAAATAGTTAACTTTAAATAGTTATCGCAAGGTTGCGGGCACTATCAAGAATGAAGATCTGAAGTTGGAAAATTGCAAAGAAGCATCTGACAGTCCAAAGGAAATGGTCTTAACATCATTGCAAGGGTTTGAACTAAAGTAAAAGTTAAGTTGCAAATGTGCAAAGTTATGGGTGTTGCACCTATTGCACGATATTGTTATATTGTATTATTGCACCTAGATGGATGTGCAATATGTAAAGATTCCCATGGGATAAATTTGATGAGTTGTATTGTAACATTGTGATACTATTTTATGTAATTATTTAATATTGGAGAAAATAATTAAATTTTCAATATTAAATATGGGGTCAATGGGTTAGGTAGCACATGGTTTTAGCACATGATTTATGTTATACCACTGGGTGGTTTTGTGGGACTTGCTACTATATAAGCAACCACAAGGATAGTTGTAGAGACAAGAAGGAAAAAAGGGAAAGAGTCGAGCAAGACAAGGCTTGACAGGTTAGCCAAGGGAGCATTTGTAAAGGTTGGAAGCATGGCATGGGATGTGTGGATTCATTCTTGTTCACATGGATTTCTTGGTTGTGGCTATAACTTTGAAGGCTTCCATGAGTGTATTGCAATGGTGTTTTTGTTGAATAATAAATGGTGATGGATGCTTTTGGAGGCTGGGTTTTCCTAGGGTATATCTTGTGTCACATTTTTGTGGGTATGTTATCTATTCTCTTGCATGTGGATTTCAATTACATATTTATTTCATATGGGTTATGTGGAAATAATTATATTCTTTGTTGCAAGTTTCCTTACAAGTGGTATCAGAGCTATGGTTTTATTGTTGTAACCTTAGATTGAATCCATGGGAATGCATGAGAGGATAAAAGAAAGGGAAAGATATATGAGATGTTTATTGTAGATTTGAGGATTTTGAGTTTGTTGTTATGATGAGATATTGGTGGATTTTGGGTATGTGAAATTTTTGGGCAAATGGATTTTTCAAATGTTTCATTTAAATGAGGGTTGGGGGAGGGGTGTTGCAGAAATGACCTCCTGGGTAAAAACAAACCTCACCATTGGATCTGGGTCAATGTTCTCATAAATTTTGATATATAATATGCCCTAGTTTGGCCATGTCCAGAGGAAACGAAAGAGTTTTTTAGTTTTAGCCCATGATGGCCATCAAATTTAATCCCGTCAGAAATTTTGTCACAAAAAAAAAAGGAAATCGTTGTGAAAATGGTAAAAAGACCATCTTAGTGAAACAACCATAACTTTCTCTCAGGATATTAGATTTCAGACTTCTTACAGGCTTTGGAAAGCTAATTCAAAGCACTACAACTTGGTGTAGTTTTGGTTCTATGATTTTGATAATTTTTCAAGTTTTAAGAGCCCACAAGTTAGATGTTGTTTATTTTGAGCACAAATTAGGGCATAACTTGGGCATACAGAGTTAGATTTTGGACTTCGAGTAGTCAACAAAAAGCTCTTCAAAAGCTCTACACATTGGTTTATATTTGGTGTAGGTTTGACATGATTTATTTGGTGATATATTAATCTAAACATTTTTTCTGTATATATTGACTATGGTAGCATTGTGAGTTTATGACACTATATGTTTGAAGATTAAAGATTTGATGTCATTGTATACCTAATTCATATTTTAGATTGGTCTCATGATGATATGGTTATTAGTGTTTGGTTTGGATATGTATGATGACTTGTTGTGTCTACAAGTTGTGCAGTGTTGTAAGTGATCTATACTTATAGGTTGCATTTATAACTTGGTTATGGGTTGTCTTTGCCCATTGATCTTTCATTAGGTGGCTTGGATTTGGGTTGTCTATGCCCTAAGTCACATGGTGTGTTGATTTTTATTCATGTAGAAGGGATAAGATGTTGTTACCAGGTACAATCATGGTGAAGGATTGTGGTTGACTATTTTATGTTGATAGGTTAGACATATTGAGAGTTAGATGCTCGGTTCATGGATGTGATCATGGTGCCATGGATTTTGGCATGGCACGATTATACATATAAGTACATCCTTGACGTTCATTAGTTTGGATTCCTGACTTGGTTATGGTGGTATGTCTTCTTGATTGAGGATGATGGTTATTTGATTTCTTTTGAGGAGCTCATGATGTGCACTTTGAGTTCTTTGATAGTTTGATGCCTTGGTTGATTCTCATGGTTAGAAGATGGCTTTTCATCATGATGTCATGGATAGCTTGGATACATAGTTTAGTGGGAGCTTGTGACATTGATGAGGTGATAGTGCAAGATAAATTCCTAGTTTAGTTTGTATCTTCTTGGTTTGGAGATCTTGGTTTAACTTCTTATTGACACTTTGGTTATGTGTATAGACCTAGAGGATCTTCATGTAGGAGATGGATTTTATGATGTCATAGGTGACTTGGTACCATAGTTGAGTGAGAGTTTCTTTTTTTTTTGGCATTGATATATTTATTGATTGCTTGTAGATGTTGGAGATTTGTCTTAGATTATGTTGCTATAGAAGCATCTTTAACATTTACATGGTGCACTTGGTTATCTTCATGGTGTGTAAAGAAAGTTAAATCTTGAGGACTCATGGGGTTCTTGGTAAAGGTGTGGTTTATGCTTTCATTTAACATGTTATCCTTAGCATAAGGATGGTTTCATTTTTATTTCATGGTATACTCTTGATACATGTTTAGAGTTTTGACATGTTATGATATATTCATATGGAGCATGTTATCATTTTGGTTGAGATGGTTAGATCATGTTGTTATGTTTATGTTCTTGAGGCCATAGTTGGAACTTTGATATTGATCTTGGTATAGTTTCTTAGTATTGAGTACATTGATCATCTGCTGGATACTTCATGATATTGTTATGTTGCATTTGGAGTTGGCATGGATTAATTGGTTGCAGGTGCTTATGGATACTTAGAGATGGTGGTTATGTTGATTTCTCTTGGATTAGAGAATTATTTGTTGGGATAATTATTTTTTTCCAACAAAAATTCTGAGGGGCATTCACCTGATATGGACTTGAGAGGAGATTGTTCTTAGATGAGTCTTGGTTGGAGACTTGGATAGCTTGATAAGCATTCTCATTCCCGGCCTTTGGTCTATTCGGTGATTTACTAATTGAGAGGTATAGCCCATTGTTTCTCGTAGATGTATTATGTTTATGCTTGTCTTTCATGGATATGGATCTTGAGCTATGGTACATGAGTTAGTTCTGGAGGGTTCATTTGATAGATGTTTTAGCATTGGTTATCTCCATTTGCATATGTTGTTATGTTGTTTGAGTCTGGGAGATGGTTTTATATTGAGCATATTCCTTGGATTAGGAATGGTTTATGAGTTTGATCTTCTTGTGAGAGGCTTACATGCATGATTAGTTATATGGTATGGTTTGGGTGTTATTGAGGCTTCTTGGTTGGGGTTTTATGTAGGACATCATACTTGCACAATTTACATCTAGAGGTGTGTGTAGAAGGATATGATACAGGTTATGATTTGCATGGTTTCTCTTTGGTCTTGGTTATCTTCCTAGATGTTTAGTTTCACTTACATTGGATTTGAGATTGGTTAGAGATTGTGATCACTGGTTTGTGCTCATGTATTTTATGTGAGAGATGGCATGGTTATTACTTTATCTCTTTGCTCTATTGGTTATGGAGAACTTGGGAGAGTGTTGGAGACTTGTAATGAGAGTTATTCTTGTAGATTATTGATTTATGTGTTCTAAATGTCCTGAGACTATATGGATTCACTTCTTTGAGATGTTGTGAGTGGATTGGTTATAGATTTGACATTATCATTTATAGTGCGAGCTTTTTGGTATATATGTGGCAGGTATTGCTCTTAAGGCTTGTGATTGTAGGTTAGAGATTGGATATGTTGATGATGTGAGATTCACTTGGTATACCTTTGAAGGTATGGATAGTTGGATGGGTTTGGCACTTGATGTGGGTGCTATTTCAGCTATGGATATTTTGACAACTACAGATACATGTGATTACCTTTGGATCAAGCTTTTGTGCTTGACATTTTGGTTGGTACATAATTTTATGATCTTCTAATGTGATAAGTTGGGTGGCTTTCTCTTTGGATGGCTTCTATGTATGTTTGGTGGTAGTGACATAATATGAGGTGAGATCATGTATGTTTGAGATGTTGGATACTTTGATTTTTTTGTAGGTACCAGGATGGAGCACTTCATGTACTTTGATCCATGATGGTGGATGTGCTAGGCGGGATTGTTTCCTTGTTCATTTATGTGGCTATAGATTGACCCTATGCAATGTATACAACAAGTGGGAGATTGTTCAGATTACGGGTGTTGCACATATTGCATAATATTGTTATATTGTATTATTGCACCTAGATGGACATGCAACGTGTAAAGATTCCCATGGGATATATTTGACGAGTTGTATTGTTACATTGTGATAATATTTCATGTAATTATTTAATATTGGGGAAAAAAAATAAATTTCCATTATTAATGTGGGATGAATGGGTTAGGTAGTACATGGTTTATGTAATACCACTTGGTGGTTTTGTCGGACTTGCTACTATATAAGTAGTCACAAGGGTAATTGTAGAGACAAGAAAAATGAAAAAATGGAAAGAGTTAAGGAGGACAAGGCTTGATAGGTTAGCCAAGGGAGCATTTTTGAAGGTTGGAAGCATGGCATGGGATGTGTGGATTCATGCTTGTTCACATGGATTTCTTGGTTGTGTCTATGGCTTTGAAGGCTTCCATGGTTGTATTGCAATGGTGTTTTTGCTGAATAATACATGGTGATGGATGCTTTTGGAGGCTATGGTTTTCCCTCAATGAGGGTTTGCCATGGTATATCTTGTGTCACATTTTTGTGGATATGTTGTCTATTCTCTTGCATGTGGATTTCAATTACATACTTATTTCAAATCTATTATGGGTTATGTGGAAATAGTTATATTCTTTGTTGCAAGTTTTCTTACAACAACAAAGGCTTGAATGAAGAGATCATTGTCTCATAGGTCAACATGGTCAACAAGGAAATACTAAGGAAATACAGTTGTGAAGTCGTGAATAAAAGGAATTGCAACATCATAGGCATAACATTACAGTTTGGTTTCAACACCCCAAAAAAGACACAAAAAGGTGACAAAGTGACTTATCCAACCTATCATATGATGGTACATGGCTCTCATTGGGTAGTCAACTAGAGGTTTGATTAAGGTGGCAGAAAATACTAGTTTTGGCATGAGTTTTAGTGACATTTGTATCTTCTTTCAAATTAGTTATGTTCTCGATCATTGTGAATATATTTTGATTACATTGTAGAAACAACAATGACTAGGATATGATTTTCAATTATAGGAAGAGAGTAGAGAGAATCTTTTCATTGGCAGGTGGAAGTTCTTCAAGTGGACAAGTGGCAACAACATAGAAGATCCAGGTTTTCTTTCATTCTTTATAATCTCTTCTCTTCTCTTTCTTGAAGGTGGTTGATGGTTGGCTATTTCTAGACTATTGAGTAGAGCTCTAGCTATGATCCCACCATTCATGCCTAGTCTTTCTCTTGTAATGAACAATATTTAATGAAAATACAGAGATAGTCTTAGTATATTTAGCTATTTTGTGAGTTATTTTCATATATCCTATTTTATTTGTTCCAATAAAATAAATAAAATGAAGCAATTGAGTTTTATCTTCAATTTGATTTCTTGTCTCAAGACTAGGTTATCTGTATTATTTTCTGGTTTTTGAACAAAGATCTTAAACCTAGTTGCAACTCCTTAAAGTTGTATGTCTTAATATGTTTTGTTGTTGGAACAAAGAGCCAAGTAAATGTTTCATATATTTGATAGGGTTATAGATTTCATAGAAGGATAGGTCGAGTATGAGATTTAGAATTGATGTAGATGTCTAATTCACAATTTGATAGGATAGATATGGAGTCTTGATATATGAGATGTATCAATGATTTCTAAGGATCTATGTTAGTGATTTGTAGAATTTCCCAATAGATAAGGCACTGATCAACTACATGATCTATATGTTTGTTATTCATACCTTGGTTTTGCTGGTAATCAATGTATTAATCAAAGTCTTTTCCCTTTTATGTTGAAGAATTGAAAGGATTTACCTCACTTAGCTTATTAGGTTCATAGGTCATGTCATTATCTATTTCATGTTTATGTTGTTTGCATAAGCATAGAAGATTTAGGGATTTTTATCTGCTTTGTATATATTTAGATTGTATGCTTTTGGAACTGGTACCATATGAAAGAATCTATATGTTCACTTGCCTAGGTTTTATAGAGCTTGAAGTAGGAGTACAACCTTATAGTTGGGCCAGATGCCTGAATGGGTATGTTGAATATGGGAATTAGCTACCCCTAGATGTATCTTGTTCTCATAGTTGAGTTTTTGAAACCTGAAATTTTAAAAAACCAACAAAATGGTGATTCTTTTGGAGATAAGATTGCAATAAACATTAATAGAAGGACAATAATCTTTGGTACAAATTGCATATTTCAGTCATGTATCTCAGCTATGTTTTTCCCATATGAGTCACCAACAAAATGGTGACTTTGTTGGAGAATGTATTGAATTTGTATGATAGAAAAACCTTGAGAATTTGAAAAAAGAAGATTCAATACAACAGGAAGAATTTGCTACAACAAAAAAGTTATGATATGTTTTCCTTTTTTTTTTGAAGATTCATGTCTCCTAGTGGTTACCTTATTCAGGACAATAGTACTTTGAAAGTTGAATGTAAATTGCATTGTTACTAGTAATTTCATCTTCAATTAGTTCAACTGGATATTGCTTCAAAGTTTTGTTGTAAATTTCAAAGTCCAGAATGAATAAAAGTGTTTTTTCTCTTTTCATGTTTGTAAATCTCCAAGAGTGGTTTGATGATTTGCATTTTTTTTCTATAAATTGAAAGTCTAGTTTAGATTTGTCAAGTGACAAATTATGTTTTAAATCTTTCTCACAAGTGTGAGTGGTGACTCTAAATCTCTGTACCAATTTTCCTAGTTGATTTCATATTAAATATTTTGAAGGAATTTCAACTTGTATGGGTAGATTTGAAGCTCTTGATAGTGGTTGTCGAAAAAGAAGATATTAGTTTTTGATTTTAGAGAGTATAACTGTTGTATGTCTCTGTTGTAAGAATTTTAATGTTGAAAAGTGAATCACAATAGTGATTTATTTGTCCTCTTCAAGGAGGTGGTAGCTCTACATGGTTTTGATAAATGATGTGAAGAAGTTGAGATTTACACCTGTGCCAAATCAGCAGATGAAGTTTCAACATTAGCACTTAAGGTATTTTGATTTTCACGTTCTTTTTTCATGAAAGTCAAGTGTTAGAAATTAGTGCCTCTATTTAGTGATTTTTAGCACTAGGAGAAAGAGGTAGAAGTTTTTGTTTCAAGATGGAGTTAGATCTTAGATATGAAGTTAGTCTACCAAGTTATGAAAGTTTTCTTGAAGATATTATAGAGATAAAAAGGGAACTATGTAATCATATAGTCATATTCATTAGAAATATGGTAGGAAGTATTCAAGGTCTAGGAGATGATCAAGTTTATATAAAGTTTAAATCAACACTTATGGAGTTGCATTTTTCTTTAAGACGTAAGGAATCTTCATGGCTTATTATTTTCTAAAAACATGTCTTTCCTCATAAAAACCCTAGAAAAGGGTTATGTCTAATGTTCTGATGAATTATTCATAAAATAACATGCAAGCATAAAAAGGGATACGTTAAAAATTCAGTTATATGTTCTTTTCTTTTATATCCCTAAGTCTTTAAACCATTTTTCATATTGTATGTCAATATCTTTATGAGTGTTTTAAGTTATGATGGTGCGAAATCCTTTCAATTGCCTTGTTGTTGTAGTTTGAGATTTTGTTGTTGAAGAGGCGAGGAAGTAGTGAAATGGTTTTCAAAATGGTCATCGCCACTTCATAGAGGTTAGTGCTAGCATTTAATTTCATGTTGCGAAGGAGCAACTCATTGTTAATCACATGATCACGAATTAGTTATGATTTAAAAAATTTTAGGTTGCGAAGTTGCGATGGAAGGAAGCAGTCAAAAAAATGGTTATCACAACATCACTGAGCTAAAAGACATGTCAGAGTTTGTAATTGCAAAGATGCAAGAAACTCAGTTTGATAGGCATCATAGACATAACATCACAATTAGGTTTCAAGGCCCCGAAGGTGTAAAAGTGTGACATGTAGCGAGGACCTATTGATAAGGATTGAATGGCCATAATTGTGTTTGGAGCCTAAGTGTGAAAGGAAAAAATAATTTTGGAGAAAGTCTCCAAAATGAGAACACTTGTCCCTGTGAGCGCCTATTTGGTTTCTAAGCAATATAAAATGGTACATTTTCTGAGCTGTTGATCAGATGGAGATTGAGACTTGTCATATTCTCACTTTATAAAGTTGTATGAAGGATAGCCAAAGAAAAAATATGAGCACTTGACACATGAAGATGGTGGGATCATACTCATCTGTGAGTTACAAAAGAAATATGTCAAAATGAGTTGTCAAAATGACAAGTTCTGGTTGGTCAAAGATGCTAACTAAGTCAATAAATTTTTAATTTTATAGATAATTGTTGATCGGATGTAGATCAATGGTTTTCACTTTCACGCTTTATGGAGTTGCACAAAGATTAGCCAAAATAAGAAAGTGAGGTAAGGAGACATGGAAGAGGTAGGTTTGGCCCATGCTATGAGTTGCCAAAGGGTTGTTGACAATACGAGGCTTCAAGTGGTGAGTTTTAATTTTCTATGAATGTGAAATATAAGGAAAAATATTTCTTGATCATAGCCGTCAAATCTTAGAGGATTAGTGTCTCTTTCCTTCTCACTTTTCAAAGATGCATGAAGAATAACCAAAGTGAGAATGTGAACGTTGGACACGTGTCCTAGTGGGCCCATTACATTCTATGATGTAGTCCTTTTCCAGCTATCAAATCAATAGTTAAGTTAAGTGGTTATTTCTTCATCGCATGTAGTTGAGAATGACATAGGGTTAAGGTTGTAAAGCAGTGAAAGATTGTAATCATGTCTTTTTAGGGTTAAGAAATGAATTAAGAGGCTATGATGACCTGAAATAGTTAACTTTAATTAGTTACCACAAGGTTGTGGGCAGTATCAAGCTTAAGGTAATTTAAGTTGCAAAGAATTGATTAAGGAGACAAGACTACATAGTTAGAATTTGAATCATCAGAGAATCACATGGTTTAAGCCATGAATGAAGATTTCAAGTTATGAAACTATGAATAAGCATGTGATAGTCAAAAGGAAATGGTCTTCACATCATTGCAAGGGTTTGAACTAAAGTAAAAGTTAAGTTGTGAATGTACAAAAATTAATCAAGATGGTTAAGGTCTAAGCAATCACAACAACACAAGGAGTTATTACTAAACCCTAGTTAAAGTTGCAAAGTGGCAAAATGCTTTGATCGCATCTTTGCAGGGTTTGGCTGTGAGTCAAAACCTTACATTGTGAGCTTGCGATATCTAATCAAAATAGTTGAGTTAAAGGCTAAGCATAACTTCACAAGGGCTCATCTACAGTTAAGGTCTTTGGTTGTGAAGAGAGATGGCAGTTAGTCAAAATAGTGTCTACAACATCACAAGTAAAATGAATGCTAAGCCCTAAACCACATAGATGTTGTGAAAAGGGTCAGTTTGATTATCACCACAAGATCGCATGAGTTAATAAATTAAAATAGTGAGCAATTGTGAGGTTGCAATAAAGGCTTGAATGAAGAGATCATTGTCTTGCAGGTCAACATGGTGAACAAAGAAATATAGTTGTGAAGTCATGCATAAAAGGAATTGCAACATCACAGGGGTAACATCATAGTTTGGTTTCAAAGCCCCAAAGGCATAAAAAGGTGACAAGGTGACTAATCTAGCCTATCAGATGATGGCACATGGCTCTCATTAGGTAATCAGCTAGAGGTTTGATTAAGGTGGTAGAAAACACTAGTTTTGGCATGAGTTTTAGTGACATTTGTATCTTCTTGCAAATCATTATGTTCTCCATCACTGTGAAGATATTTTGATTACATTGTAGAAACAACAATGATAAAGATATGATTTTTAGTTATAGGAAGAGAGTAGAGAGGATTTTTTTCATCAGCAAGTGGAAGTTCTTCAAATGGACAAGTGATAGCAACATAACAGATCCAAGATTTATTTCATTTTTTATAGTCTTTTCTCTTCTCTTTCTTGAAGGTGGTTGATAGTTGGTTGTTTCTAGACTATTGAGTAGAGCTCTAGCTATGATCCCACCATTCATGCCCAATATTTCTCTTGTAATGAACAACATTTAATGAAAATACAAAGATACTCTTAGTACATTTAGCTATTTTATGAGTTATATTTATGCATCCTATTGTATTTATGTCAATGAAATATATAAAAATGCAATAATTGAGTTTTATCTTTAGTCTAATTTCTTGTCTCCTATCTGGGTTATCTTTTTAAAAAGAGAGCTTAAACCTAGTTACAACTCATTAATGTTGTATTTCTTAATATGCTTTGTTGTTGGAACAAAGAGCCAAGTAAATGCTTGATATATTTGATAAGGTTGCAGATTTCACATAAGGATAGGTCAAGTATGAGATTTAGAATTGATGTAGATGTTTGATTCACAAAGTGATAGGATAGATCTAGAGTCTTGATATATGAGATATATCAATGTTTTCCAAGGATGTGTGTTAGTGATTTGTGGAATTTCCCAATAGATAAGGAATTGATCAGCTACAAGCTCTATATGTTTATTTTTCATACATTTGTTTTGTTCATAATCAACATAGTAATCAAAGTCTTTTCCCTTTTATGTTGAAGAAATGAAAGGATTTACCCTCACTCAGCTTATTAGGTTCATAGGTCATGTCATTAGCTATTTCATGTCTATGTTGTTTGCATAGGCATAGAAGATTTAGAGGTTTTTATCTCCCTTGTATAGATTCAGATTATATGCTTTTAGAACTAGTACCCTATGAAAGAATCTATAGGTTCACCTGCCTAGGTTTTGTGGAGCCTGCTGTAGAAGAAGGAGTGCAACCTTATAGTTGGCCTCGATGTCTAAATCGATATGATAAATATGGGAATTAGTTGTCCCTAGATGTATCTTGTTCTTATCATTAGGTTTTGAAACTTGACATTTTAAGGCACCAAAATTCCTCCATCTTCTAGATCTTGATAAAAAAAAAAAAAATAAAAATAAAGGCAACTACCATAGATACATGCTTTTGGTCACCTTTTGACACTCATTCTCCCATCACGATGACACACCCATTCTTCCTTCCATCTAATACATCCCCCTCATTTCCTTTAGTTCCATCCACCCATCTTAGTTATCCTCTATCTATATTCCTCTTCTTGTTGTTACCCTATCCTCCATCCTATCATACCCCTCTTAAGTCCTCCCCATCCATTGCCATATTATAACTGAGGGCACTGTATTCCTTAGATACTCTATCTATCAACTTCCCATATCCATATTCTTGTTCCATTTCCATTTCCATTTCCATATTCATCTTCCAATCCCTGTCTTCCCACATTCCTCTACCCAAATCTTTCCATCCACCATACCTTTTGCTTCTATCCTTATGCCTCCCAATGCCTCCTCCATCTTTTCATCACCAAACATATCCCTTTTCATTGCTATCTAGATCTATGCTATACCCATGAAACCTAATGCCATCCATTCATATCCTAAACTACAATCTACCATCACATGCCCCATCCCATTCTTCCCTTATAGCATATTTAATTTATGCATCAATAAACCCATCCAATCACACCCCTAGTCTTGTTTCTAACCTTGTTAAAAACCTTGATCAAAATCTAATCATCAACATTGGGATGCATCCTTCCCAATCCTTTCCCTTTTTTGAGGTATATCATTCCCATATCCACATCACCCTATCCACCATTAGTTCATCTCTACTTTTTAACTTGACTAGGACACCATCATGCATTTCTTTGTACCACCAAAAACCCATCCCATTCAACCTTCCACCCTTATAATAACTCCTTTATAATTTCATCCTTGTAAATATCTCTATCAGTTTCATTGTGTATACCATACCCCATAGAAAATGTCAATCATCACTATCCCCCCATATCAGTCACAAGTCATCAACTCATCCATTGTTATTCTTTATTCACCAGCTCACCAATCTTCAGCCAATCCCATTATACACAATCCCAATCTCATGTCATCTCACATTAGATTAGGTCCTATAGCTCTTATCACTTCGTGCTTCAGAAAGTATGTGTGCGAGATCCCATGTCACTAAAGTGTTGTCCTTAGAATTTTCATTTTACATTGAATCTAGGCACTAGGTGCTACTGATAAGTCCTTACAGGATACATCTTTCCTCTTGTTAGACTTGTGTTTGTCAGTATCAAGTCCTATAGATCTCTTTAGTACACAAGTATTCTTTGTCAATTTACTCTTTCTTTCAATGTTGGATTTCAATTTTGGTTATTGATTATCTTTTCTAATCAATTTGGTTACCCCCTCCTCAAGGTCACTGCAACCATTCATATCATGGTGTGCTGCAAATGGGGCAATCAGAGTGCAAAGTCTTGATCAATTTTTCATTGGTCTCATCATACATATCCCGGTCTCATGTCAATTCATGTCAGATCAAGTCCTTTGGTTCTCACTACTGCATGCTTCAAAGAGTCCTTATGTACAATCCTTTGTCACTAAAGTGTTGTCCTTAGAATTGTTTGGTTTATTTTTGAGTCTAGATGCTAGGTGCTACTGATAAATCCTTGCAAGATACATCTTTCCTCTCGTCAGACTTGAGTCCATCAGTATCAAGTGCTACCAATCTCTCTGGCACACTTTTTTTTTGTTGATTTACTCTTTTTCTTGATATTTGATTTTAGTTTTGGTTCTTGATTATATTTTCTGAGCAATTTGGTTATCCCCTCCTCAAGTTCACCATGATCATTCATATCATGGTGTACTACAGATGGGGAAATCAACAAGCAAGGTCTTGATTTGTCTTTCATTTTTCCTTTTTTTCTTGTGAGTTAGTCAGGTATAACCCTTGCATATCCGAACATATGATCATTTATGATTACATGTTGTACTTGGGAAATATCTCTTATTTATGATTTTCCTAGTATCGTTTCCACTCTGATTCCTATTAGGCTTCATGTGTGATGATGGGGCAATCCTTATACATTTTTTTGAGTTAGTCCTATGCAAAATAGTGACAAGGCTTTGATGTTCTTGGTAACCTTGTCCAATCACTGATATTGTTATATTAATTTAAGTGCTCAATTACATGATGGTTCTCCTCATGGAGAATCCCACATTCAAAGCTTCAAATGGATTCCATCTCAACTCCTCATTTCACAACAAGGAAACAACAAAAAAGGTCATTTTTATCTATATCAAAATCATCCTATCAGCATCTATCCTACATCCTTATCCCAGCTTGAAACCTATCCAAAAATCTCAGAAAAATCCTAAAAAGTTTCTAAAATCCCACCCATTCATCCATCACATCCTAAGGGTTTAATTTAAAAAACAAAATCTCTCATATCCTCCATCCTACCTCACAAATTTGTCTAAACTGATCTCTCATTTGTCTCATACTCTTACAGTGAGAGCATGAGTCACTTTTAAACCTCCTTCATTCTTTGTGCATCCTCCATCTCACCCCAATTTTCTTACTTTTTGAGACGTTGTCTAGTCTCATTTTCTCTCCTCACCACCTTCTCAAGGGGGCATCATACATTACACTCTTTTATCAAGACTGGGGCAACCTAGTTGTTTTAAACATCTTCTTTGTGTCATCTATTATTTAAAAACATCTTCAAAATAGTGTTGTACCAACACTATATCACAAATTGGCAAAATGTAGACACCTAAATCTAATCACATAAATTCATAATCAAATTTAATCATCTTCTAAAGCATATTTTAATTAAATATTAAATATTTTAGCGCTATGCCCTAATTAATTAATTATAGCCCAATTAATAAATTAACAAACAACCAATAGTCTAAATTATTAATTAAAGCCCCCTTCCTCTATTAAATTAAATAAATGCAAAACCCATTTAATTTAATCTCCAAAACCCCTCTCTATTTAATCAATTTAATTAATTAAATCCCTCCACCCACAAACTAATCCTTCAACCTAGTAGTTACCCAAACTCAACTCATGCACCAAATATTCCTCTTTCAATTAAATAATTTATTTATTTAATTAAGTCTTTTGCACCAAATAATTTCTCTTTTAATTAAATCCTGTGCACCAAATATTTATCTTTTATTTAAATAATTCATTTATTTAATTTTATCTCATACACCAATAATTCTTCTTTTAACTAAATAATTCATTTATTTAATTAAATCTCATGCACCAAATATTCCTCTTTTAATTAAATAATTCATTTATTTAATTAAATCTCATGCACCAATAATTCTTCTTTTAATTAAATTATTTATTTATTTAATTAAGCTCACCCACTAACCTTTTTTCTAACAAATCCATTCACTTCACACATCATCCAGTCAACTAGGCCACCTCACCCATCTTAACTGAAACACATCGCCTCCTCTTCCATGTCTAAAATCCCTTTCTAGATTAGTTGGATGAATTAAGGCACGATTTATTCTATTTGACTCAAGCCCAAGTCCACTCTCATGCCACATCTCCCTCATCCATCTCTAAAAATAGAAGTCTATATCCTCCACCTATCTTAGTTAACTGAAGCCTATCTCACACCTCACTTAGTTAACTATCTATCAAGAATTCTTATCTTCTCCTCACCCAATTGCCTAAAATTGAACCCTTTGCTCCTTACAAATCATCCACCTTCTAAGTAGAATTATTATACTATTTTGAGAGATAATTACTTTAAAAGTGTTATTTGGCAATACTCATATTTCCATGTATCTATCTAATCCATCCATATTTTAAACTTGAGCACGAGATTTGAGCACACGTCCACGATTACAACCACATCTAAATATCAAGGAGGGTACATAGAGACACATGTTTGCATGCATTGTTATTTGGTTTCCTTATTGATTTATCATATATGTTTGTTAATTGCTTTAGTTTGTTAGATGTTTGGCTTTGGCTTTATATCGTTTTCATCTTAATTCTATCACATACACCTTCTAATAGACTATAAAGATCCTTGTAGACTCTTTGATTGACTAATATTCTTAGTAGGTGGCATATCCATTAATTCTTGCACCTATTTCGGATAAAATTCTATGCCTTTAGCTGATATAATGCAACCTAAAAAATTTCCATAGGTGACATTGAAAGCACACTTCTTGGGATTAAGCCTAAGTTGAAATCATTCCATGTGTTCCAATATTAAACTCAGGTCAGTTGGGTGAGTGCTTCTTTGTTTGGATTCAACAAGGGTGTCATCAACATAGTCTTCCATGTTCTTGTGTATCATGTCATGGAAAATTGTATTCATAACCCTTTGATAAGTAGATCCTACATTTTTAAGATCAAAAGGTATGATAGTCCATAAAAAGTATCCCAAGTGCATGTAAAAGTTATATTCTCTTGATCCCACAGAGTTTTTTTTTTTATTATAACCCAAGAAACCATCCATGAGGGAGTATATTTCCTAACTTGTGGTCATATCCACTATCATGTCAATATTTGGTAGTGGAAAGTCATCCTTTGGGTAAGTTTTGTTAAGATCTCATAAATCAGCACACACTCGAATGGATTTATCATGTTTAGAAATAGGGACAATGTTAGAGATCTATTTGACATAGTCAATAGCTCTGATGAAATTTGCACTCAAGAGATTTTCTAACTCAAATTTCACAAGTAAGGCCACTTGTGGATGCATCTTCCTTAGTTTCTATTTAACGAACTTGACACAAGGAGCTATGGAAAGATGATGCATAATAAGATTTGTATAGAGCCCAAGCATATTCACATATGTCCAAGAAAAGTTAATCTTTTTCTCTTGGAAAAATTGAGTGAAATTGTTCTTTCTCTTCAACTAATAATGATTGAGTCAGATGTATGATTTTGGGATATTATTCGATACCAAGATTTATGGGCTGCATAGGTTCAATCAAAACTGATGACTTGTCTTGGAAACAACTGGGTAGACTACCAAGTACCTCATCCTTGGGCACTTCATAGAGATTTTCACCCTCAGATACATCTTTCTTTTGACTATTTCTTGGCTCGAACACTGCCACAAAGTGGTTTTTGCCTTATGAGCTTCTCTTTTTCATTTTTCTCTTTAACTTATGACTAAGGTACTTGATGTCTGATTTTGTTATATTAATCATTAGTTCATCGATGGAAGAAACTACTAATTTAATAATATTCAAATAATAGCTAATCTCATAGTCATTTTTAATGATGGGAGCTCATGTCTTTGATTTTGTATAGACTAGTCGATGAGATTGGGGTGTGCAAGGGACAACAGGGAGGATACCTCAAGGTCACTAATGTGAAAGGAATTGTCTTTGGTGACAAGAAAGTCATATTCTATAAGAAAATCTCCAAAGGAACCCAAATTGGGATTAATCCTAGGAGCACCAATGCAATCCATGAAAGAAAGTTGTGAGCTTAACTCATCAAACCCTATAAGAGACTCATCAACTATTTTTTGGATACAATTGATCAATTTTGTGTTGTCCTTGATGTTACACAAATGTCATATCAGTTATCAGATAGATTCCACCAAGCTCAAATGGTCACCAATATGAATTACAGAGTCTAGCGAGTGTTTCTAGAAGTTAGATTGTGAAGACGATTTCTACCGAGCTCACTCGGGCATCAAAGGATTCTATGACAGAAGTTAGTGTTAATCGAGCTCCCAAGGTTAAAAAAGGAAAGTTATTTTCTACCGAACTCACAAGGACAACAAAGGAAAATCAGTTCTTACCGAGTTCACTCGTTCTCCAAAGGATTTTGTAGAGTTCACAATGTTTACCAAGCTTCACTTGGTTAACACTGGAAATCATTTATGGAGCAATGTTTATCGAGCAGGGTTGGCCAATGAAGGATTTCATTATTTTGGGAAATAAATTTTATTTATTTCATGTAATGTTTGTAGCCAACTGATGTATGGTTTATTGGTAAGTGTAACTTGTTAATGAGCTAACTTGACAATTTGTAATGTATAAATAAAAGGTCAAGTTGTGAATTCAAATGGATGGATGTATGAATGAGCGAGAATGCAAGTGAGTTGATTGTGTGAAGAGGAAGTGTGAGCAATTTTTGATGAAGGATCAGATATCTTTGAGGAGTAGCAAAGGTGTATTTGATTACTGAGGATCTATTGAAGTAAAACAAAGATCTGTAATAGAAAAGTTCAGTTGCATCTCATTCAGGTCACTTGATTATTACTTTTTAACCATTGTAGTAGTGATTTGTAAATCTCTTAATAGAGTTGGTTTAACAACCATTTTGTAAATCCTTTATCAAGGTGAAAAGTTCTACTAAATTTTTCTAAAGTCCCCTAGCAAGGCCACTCCTAGTAGGGTGATTAAATCCTCTAACAAGGTCACACCTAACAATGTGCTTTGTAACCTTTAACAGGGTTGGCTCCTAACAGGGCTCACTTTAGAAGAGTAAAAATTAGTAGCTAGTTACTTGGTGGTTTTTCCCATATTGGGTTTCCACGTTAAATCTGGTGTCTCTTGTGTTCATGTTATTTCCTTTTGCATGCATTTTAATAATTATGAATGCTTAAAGATCAATAATAAGTTAATAAACAATTCATCTACCAAGTTACAACATTTTTTTGTGTGGCTACCGAGTGACAATAGTAACTAGTTATTTAAGACATCTAAGGGATTTGTGGATTTGTTTTTGTGGTAACTGATTCACCCCCCCTCTCAGTTACTCTGTCTATATTTCCAATAATTGATATCAGAGCCTTTGGTGCTTGCAAGAAGGATTTTAAGGATCTAAGCTAAAGATTAAGATGTCTTACAAGAGGAAAATTCCAAGGCTTAACAAGGATAACTTTTCAGCATGGTAAGGTCTCATGAGACTCCATCTGGCTCCCATTGGAGATACATGACTAAAATATCTGGATGAAGCATATGTAACTCCTTCTGGTACATGATTTGCTAATGACATTGCTAAGAATAAGACTCATAACACCATGATGATAGACATTGCATCTTCCCTCAGCTATGAAGAATTTGATGATGTCAAGAACTGCAAAACTACCTTTGAAATGTGGAACAAACTAAAAGATATCTATGGAGGTGATGATAATGTGAGAAGAGCAAAAGTAGAAAGTCTAATAGGAAAATTTGATCAAATGAGGATGAGAGAAGATGAAAACATTGCTAAATATGTTGAAAGAGTTAGAGCAGTTGTCAGTGCTATCAAGGCTTCTGGAGGAGACATTAAGGAGGAAACAATTGTAAGTAAAGTTCTTAGAACATTACTTCTCATTTATGCAATTAGAGTTTTTGCAATTCAAGAAAGAAGATGTGAAGCAAGTCATAAGATAATTTTTGAATCCATAGTAGGAAGATTGAATGAATTTGAGCTAGATAACTATGATAACTACATTCCAGCTTCCAAGAACATTGAGTCAGCATTTAAAGCCAAGCTTTCACTCAAAGAGAAAGGCAAGAAGATAAAGGAATCTTAGTTAGAAAGTGAAGAAGAATCAGAATAGAGTTCTGATAGTGATATTGAGGTGGTTGAAGCTCTACTAGCCAAGAAACACTCTAGAGGTAGAGGAAAATACAAAGGTAAGGTTCCTCTAATCTATATTTCATGTGAGGAAATTGGACATATTGCTCGTAGGTGCCCAAACAAGAAAAACAAGGATGAGAAGAAAGGTCACAAGTGCAATGGAAAGAAATATTTCAAATCATTCAAGGACAAAGGTAAGAAAACATGTTTCATGGCTAAGGATTCTAATGATTCTAATGAAGAAGAAGATGAAATTGTTTACATTTTTGTGAAAGATGAATCTGATAATGATGAGGAAATGACACTTATCTCTCATGTGAGCAAAAATGATACATGGATCATAGATAGTGGTTGCTCTCATCATATGACTGGTGATAAAACTAAGTTTGAACAATTTGAAGACTATGATGGTGGTAGTGTGAGGTTTGGTAATAATGAACCTTGTTGCATAAAAGGAAGAGGAAGAATCTCACTAACCAAAGAGCTTGTATGTGATAATGCCTATTGGGTAGAAGGTCTAAAACATAATCTATTGAGTGTGGCATAGCTACTCAATAATCAATTCAAAGTGAAATTCATGCATGGAAAAGAAAAACTATTGGATGACAAAGGAAAGCTGATTGGATCAGGCATATAGACAAAAGGTAACTTGTTCTATCTTGAACTTGGTGAATGTTCATGCTTTATTTCTCAAGTTGAAGAAAGTAGGTTATGGCATAGAAGGTTGTGTCATGTGAACTTTGATAACTTGGTGAAAATAAGTAAATTTAGGAAAGTAAGATGCATTCCCAATATAAAGAAACCAGAGGTTGGTCTATGCAAGAATTGTCAGATTGGTAAGATGGGGAATACTAGCTTTGAAAGTAAGAACTATCAGTCTGAGGAAGTTTTGGAAATTGTGCATACTAATTTATGTGAATCTATTGGAATTGAAAGCTATACTATAGAAAAGTTCTTCATTCTTTTTGTTGATGATTACTCTAGAATGATGACTATCATGTACTTGAGAGAGAAATCAAAAGCATTTGAAAAGTTCAAATGGTATTTGGCTAGAGTTGAGAAGGAAACAGGAAAAAGACTAAAATTTTTGAGGTTAGATAGAGGTGGTGAATTCATCTCCATGAATTCAATAACTTTTGCATTGAAAGAGGGATCAAAGGACAGGTATCAACTCCTCGAACACCCAAGCAAAATGGAATAGCTGAAAGGAGAAACAGATCTATCATGGATTGTGCAAGAACCCTAATGATTGAAAAGAACATTGCTATCAAATAATAGAAGGAAGCTATTAGCACTGTAGTCCATACCTTGAACCGAGTATAGCTGAAGAAGGACTCATTCAAAACCCCCTATGAGTTATGGTATGGCTATAAACCCATGTAAGTGATGGAGACACAACCCAAGCACAGAATGGACACAACGGGAAAAGGGAAAATGTATTAACTATGAAAATAAGTTAGTACATTCAATACATAGATAATAGACTTCAAAACATGCCCTAAGGGCTTACAATAGCACGAAACTAGAGATAATTTCTCCTTTTGGTACCTCCTCTCAAACTCCACTCTGAACTGCCTTTTACAATGCCAGTAATGTCTTTAAATAGACCCCAGAGGGTTAAGGACTAGGAGTAAATTCTAGAAAGTGCTAGTAGGCATCCACTAACCAAGTAGAAGGCTCCAGAAGCCACGTTAGAAGTTGGTGCAAATCTAGAAGAATCAAAAAACGGTAATCGAACTTTCGGGAGGCATAACTTTTGAATCGTTGCTCCAATTGACGAACCGTTTACATTTCTAGAAAGCTCTCGAAGCGCTCTATAGCCCTATAGACAAGCTTGGCTTGTCTCCCATTTTTTGGCCCTTTTTAAGGTCATTTAATTCCCCTAACCTGACTTTGAAGCATTCTTAGGAGGTCTTCAGAAACTAAAAAACTGCAATAACTTTCAAACCGTGGGGCCTTTTGACCTGATTCTTTTTCTAGAATGCTCTAAATTATAATTATATTCATCCAACCAATTTACACCTTCTAGTTCACCAAAATGATGGCTCAATTACATAATCCTATTTTTTTGGCATTTACACGTATCCCAAGATGTTCAAATACTCTATCCTAGAACACTGATAGTGGAACTGTGAGAGTTGGAACCTTTATTTGACCCAAATGGGTATCCAGAAATGAAAACACATGAAACAGAAACTAATTCTAAGTACATTTTTTTTTTGGGTGACACAGGATTGCCCTTATACCTCTGGATGCTGTTGCATCAGACACCCAGGGTAGATTAAAAAGTGACCCTGTCACTTTATGAATGGTAGAGGAAATCCCAAATGGGAAACCTCAACTACTGAAATCCAAGTTGATTCCTCTATCGGCCATCCTTTCCACTTAACCAAATACTCTTCATACTGCCTATTTTTGGTACTCCTACCCACACGATGATCTAGAATGTCTTCTATCTCCTCCTTTTTAGAAGCAGGAATTGGACATGGCTCTAACATCAGTCCCTCATCTGCACCATCATCATGATACTCTATTAAGTCTGCAATGTTGAAAATAGGAGAAATGTGATTACCATCTGGCAACTCCACCTCATATGCATTTTCTGAGTCATGTTTCTTCAAAATTTTGTAGGGGCCAAATTTCTTCATTTTCAGCTTGTTGTAAGTGCCGGCTAGAAATATTTTTTTTGTAAGTGTACCATGACTAGATCCCCTACTTGTAATTCCTTATGTCTTCTCCTTTGATCAGCCCTAGCTTTATACTCTTGATTCATCTTGGTAATGTGTGCTTGAACCTCCTCATGTAGATGCTTGATGTGTTTAGTAAATTCTTCAGCTTCAACACTTGTCCTCTCCCTTTGCTCTATCTTCCTCAATTCTGGCACAGTCCTTGGGCTACTTCCATATACAATTTGGAATGGTGATCTACCAGTACTCCTATTTACAGAGTTATTGTAAGCAAACTCGGCTTGTGGTAGAATCAAATCCCACCCTTTGGGCTTATCCCCAACTAAATATCTCAGCAAATTGCCCAGACTTCTGTTTACCACTTATGTTTGGCTGTTAGTCTATGGGTGATGTGTGGAACTAAATTTCAAGTCTGTTCTCAACTTTTTCCATAATGTTCTCTAGAAATACCCCACAAATTTAGTGTCTCTATTAGAAACTATACTCCTTGGAAGACCATGTAGTCTTACCACCTCTCTGAAAAACAATTCTGCAATATGGATAGCATCATGAGTTTTGTGGCATGGAATGAAATGTGCCATTTTGGAGAACCTATCAACCACTACAAATACTAAGTCATTACCCCTTGGTGTCCTTTTCAATCCAAGAACAAAATCCATACTTATGTCCTCCCATGGCTTTGATGGAATAGGCAATGGCTGATATAGTCCAGTATTGTGGCTAAATCTCTTGGCAACTTGACAAACCTAGCAACTCTGTACAAACGTCTTCACATCTTGTGAAATCTGAGGCCAAAAATAATGTTCTCTAAGAATGGCAATGGTCTTATCTAGACCAAAATGTCCTGCCATCCCTCCACTGTGTTTCTCTTTAATCAGATTTTCCCTCATGGAACTCCTTGGAATGCATAATTGGCTGCCCTTGAATAACATACCATCCTGAATCAGATAGTCTAACCACTTAGTTCTGTCTACAACACTAGGCTCTTTACAAGCTTTCCAAGCTTCAGCAAAATCAAGATCTTCAGGGTACAGATTCTTGAGTTCATCAAACCCAACTACTTCAACCTGCATTACTGTAAGCAACAACTGTTTCTTGCTTAGTGCATCTGCAACCCCGTTAGATTTTCCACTTCTATGTTTCAACACAAATGTATAGCTCTGCAAGAACTCTACCCACTTCATATGCCTTTGATTCAATTTACCTTGGTTATTTAGGTATTGTAATGCCTGGTGATCAGTATACAAAACAAATTCCTTGGCAATAAATAATGCATCCATTTCTTTAAGGCCTGAACTATTGCATAGAACTCTTGTTCATAAACAGAATACTTCTTCTTTGCATCATTCAATTTTTCCCTAAAATATGCAATAGGCTTACCTTCTTGGCTCAATACAGCACCAATAGCACTGCCACTAGCATCACACTCCACCTGGAACACCTTTCTAAAATCTAGAAGTGCCAACACAGGCTGTTCTGTCACCTTCTTCTTCAGCAATTCAAAACTTCTCGCAGCTGCTGCAGTCCATTTGAACTCTTTTCTATCCTCTCTTATTGTGTCAGTTAGGGGTGCACATATGCCACTAAAATTCTTAATAAACTTTCTGTAAAAACTAACCAGACCATGAAATGATCTTACCTCAGTAGCAGACCTTGGAGTAGGCCATTCCAAGATGGATTTTACCTTCTCTGGATCCATTTTAAGACCTTCAGGTGATATAACAAACCCCAAATAGACTAACTCCCTTTTTGCAAAGATACACTTCTTCAAATTAATTAACAATTTCTCTTCCCTTAACCTTTCAAGGACACTACAAAAATGCAATAAATGTTCTTCCAAAGTCTTGCTAAAAATTAAAATATCATCCAAATAGACAATAAATTTTTTTCCCAAGAACTTCTTAAGTACCTCATTCATAAGCTGCATGAAGGTGCTTGGGGCGTTTGTCAATCCAAAGGGCATGACTAACCACTCATAAAGACCCTCCTTGATCTTGAAGGCCGTTTTCCACTCATCTCCTTCTCGAATCTATATCTGGTGATAGCCACTCTTGAGATCTATCTTTTTGAAGTACTCAGCTCCACTCAAGCAGTCCATAAGATCATCCATTCTTAGCAAAGGAAACCGATATTTGATGGTTATCCTATTTATAGCTTGAGAGTCTGTACACATCCTCCACTCTCCATCCTTCTTTGGTGCCAATACTGCAGGTACTGCACATGGACTCAGGCTCTCCTGAATCAAGTCCTTCCTCAATAGCTCCTAAACCTATCTATTTAGCTCCTCTATTTCAGTAGGAGTCATCCTGTGAGCAGCCTTGTTAGGCAAACTAGCTCCTAGAATTAGATCTATCTGATGATTGATTTGCCTTACTGGTGGCAATCCTTCTGGAACATTATTAGAGATAATATCTCCAAACTCTCACTAGTAAATCTGAAACTTGAAGTGGTATTTCACTACTACCCTCAGCTCTCTTATCTGTCCTTCCTTGTCATTGAGGGCATTAAAAGGCATGATGACCTTCTTCATTGCAATGGAAACAGGTACCACAGAAGCCTCCTCTTCCTTGTCCACATCCTCTATCTCTTCCTCTCTAATTTCCAAAGTCTTGATCACGGGAGCGGTTGAAACCCTCATTCCTCTAGTTCCTGCTAGTACCCACATCTTCATTTTTATTTTGGGTTTCATTTCGACCTCTAGATGACCTATCGCTTCCCCTTCCTCCTTGGCCATGCCCTCTTTGTCTCCCTTCAAACCTCTTATTAAGCTTCTCTTCAACTCGTAGGGCAAACTAGTATGCCTCTTCAACGCTGGTCATTCTTACCAGACTTAATTCCTCCTGGATGCTAGGTTGCAACCCACTGATATAACGAGCAACCTTCTCCTTATTTTCTTTTGCATGCCCTTCTCTAATAGAAAGTTGATAAAACTCCTCTGTGTATTCTTGGACTAATCTTCTTGCTTGCTTTAGCCCATGCATCTTCTTAAACAAATCAAGCTCATAGTCCACAAGAATGAACTACTTCTTCAATTTGTCCACCATGCGATCCCACCTTGTAATCTTCTCCTTTCCTCGTCTATTTCTTTCCAATTGAACCTCTTGCCACTAGATTTTGGCATGGCCTTTTAGTTTGGCTTTTGCAAACTTAACCCTATCTGGGTCTCTGATATCCTCATACTCAAAGTATTCTTCTAGTTCATTGATCCAGTCGATCAACTCATCTGATTTCAGATTTCCTGAAAATACACCCACATCAATTATAGGTCTTTTCCAAAACTTAGTAATGGCCCTAAAAAGATTTTCCTCTGCCTGATTCAGAACTTCTCCATCAAATTCCCCTTCTGGTCCAATTTCTTCTTCTTCACTGTCATCCTCACTGTCATCACCTGCGGCAACATTTGTTCCTCTACAGAGCTCCTCCTGTAATGCTTGTACCTGCCTTTGGAGAGCTCTAACCTCCTCAAGATTAATAGCTCCAACCCTTCCACCACGCTCTCTTTGTGGAGACATCTTCTTAACTCAAACCCACAACCACACAGTCCTAGTGTAAACTACCTCACAATCGGTGCTCTGTCTACACACTCAGGAAAACCAGCTCTGATACCACTTGATGGAGACACAACCCAAGCATAGAATGGACACAACGGGAAAAGGAAAATTGTATTAACTATGAAAATAAGCTAGTACATTCAGTTTAGAGATAATAGACTTCAAAACATGCCCTACGGGCTTACAATAGCATGAAATTGGAGATAATTTCTCCTTTTGGTACCTCCTCTCAAACTCCACTCTGAACTGCCTTTTACAATGCCAGTAATGTCCTTAAATAGTCCTCGAAGGGTTAAGGACTAGGAGTAGATTCTAGAAAGTGCTAGTAGGCATCCACCGACCAAGTAGAAGGCTCCAGAAGCCGCGTTAGAAGTTGGTGCAAATCTAGAAGAATTCAAAAATGATAACCGAACTTCTGGGAGGCATAACTTTTGAACTGTAGCTCCAATTGACGAACCATTTACATTTTTGAAAAGCTCTCGAAGCACTCTATAGCCCTATGGACCAGCTTAACTCATCCCCCATTTTTTGGCCCTTTTTGAGGTAATTTAATGCCTCTAACCTAACTTTGAAGCATTCTGAGGAGGTCTCCAGAAATTGAAAAACTGTAATAACTTTCAAACTGTGGGGCCTTTTGACCTGATTCTTTTTTTGGAATACTCTAAATTACAATTACATTCATCTAGCCAATTTACACCTTCTAGTTCACCAAAATTATGGCTCAATTACATACTCCTATTTTTTTGACATTTACAAATATCTCAAGGTTTTCAAATACTCTATCCTAGAACACTGATAGTGGAACTGTGAGAGTTGGAACCTTTATTTGACCCAAATGGGTATCTAGAAATGAAAACACATGAAACAAAAACTAAGTCTAAGTACTTTTTTTTTGGGTGACACAGGATTGCCCTTATACCTCTGGATGCTCCTGCATCAGTAAGTTACCTAAAAGTATTTGGAAGCAAATGTTACATTTTGAAAGAATCTAGAAGAGGTAAATTTGATGTGAAGGGTGATGAAGGAATATTTTTGAGATATTCTTGCAAAAGTAAAGCATATAGATGTTTGAATTTGTCTACTCACAAACTCATAGAAAGTGCACATGTGAAAGTTGATGAGTTTATAGAAAGGACTAAAGAAGAAAGCAAAAAGGAACCAGAAGATTACAGAATATTTATTTTCATTGAACTTGATATAGTGCCAGATACATCTATTAATGAAGAATCTTCTACTCCCAAGTCTTCAGTAACTGAGTTGTAGGAAGTTCAAACCAAGCTACAGGAACTTGAGTCACATTCTGATACTACTGAGCCAATGCCTACCGAGTCTGAAGGACCTGAGCAGCAAACAAAACAACCAGAACCTAAAGTTGAAGTGCAAGAGGACGAGAATGCAATGCGTTCAAAAGGCAAGAAACCTGTATTAGCCAAATATGTTAGGAGATATCATGCACCAAATTAGATCATTGGAAACAAATCTAAAGGAACTATGACAAGAAGTAAGTTGAAAGGTACTTGTTTACTTGCTGATTTTGAACCTAGAAGTGTCAAAGATGCATTAGGAGATGAAAGTTGGATTGAGGTTATGAATGAAGAGATAGAATAGATAGAGAAAAATAAAACATGGACTCTTGTACCTAGGCCTAAAGATAAAAATGTGATTGGAACTAAGTGGGTATTCAAAAATAAATTGAATGAAGATGGTAAGGTGTCAAGGAACAAAGCTAGACTAGTATGCAAATGATACTCTCAAGAAGAAGGAATAGACTATGGAGAGACTTTTGCTCCTATTGAAAGATTGGAAGGTTTTAGGAATTTACTTGCATATGTTTCATATAAAGGATTTAAGGTTTATTAGATGGATGTCAAGTCAACATTTCTCAATGGTATACTGGATGAAGAAGTCTACATTGAGCAACTTGAAGGTTTTGTTGATCTAGACAAGGACATGGTCTACAAATTACACAAAGCATTGTATGGTCTGAAACAAGCCCCTAGAGCATGGTATGAAAGATTGCATAACTATCTTATTCATATTGGTTTTTAGAGAACTAATGATAACAATAGCTTGTATATCAAAGAAGGACTCGATAATAAGATTATTTTGGCAAAAATATTTGTGGATGATACTTTGTTCACAGGGAATGATAATCTTTGCAAAGAATTTTTAGAGAAAATGAACAAGAAATTTGAGATGTCTATGTTTGGAAAGATCAAATTCTTTGTTGGTCTTCAAATTCAGCAGAGTAAGAATGACATCTACATTACTCAGTCAAAATACATCAAGGAGATATTGAAAAAGTTTGGTATGGAAGACTATAAACCATTTGGAACTCCTATGTGCACTGGTCTAAAGCTTACCAAGGATGATGAATCAAAGGAGGTAGATCAAACATTGTATAGATCTATGATTGGAAAGTTGCAGTATGTAGTTCATACAAGGCCAAATATCACTCTTGCAATTGGTATTGTAGCAAGATTTTCAGCAAAACCAAGAGAAAATCACATGATGGAAATCAAAAGGATCATGAGATATTTGAAAGGCACTGAAGATTATGGATTATGGTACAAATTTAGACGTAATTTGGATTTGAAAGTGTTTACTGATGCAGATTGGGCAGGAAACATTGATGACAGAAAGAGTACAAGTGGAGGAGCCTTCTTTCTTGGAAAGAGGTTGGTTTCTTAGACAAGTAAAAAGCAAAATTGTACATCCCAATCCACAGCAGAAGCAGAGTATGTTGTAGTAGTAGTAAACTGTTCTAATATTGTTTGGTTCAAACAATTATTGGAAGGCATGAAGGAGGAAACCAAAGAACCTATTGTTATGTTTTGTGACAATAAAAGTGCAATTAACATATCTAAAAATCTAGTGATACACTCAAAAATCAAGCACATTGCAATAAAGTATCACTTTGTGAGAGAATTGGTGTAGGATAAGAAGATCAGATTGGAATATGTCCATATAAAGGAACAAATTGTTGACATATTCACCAAGCCTTTACCGAAGGATGCATTATTGTATCTAAGAGGTAAGTTAGGGGTCATTCCCCTATTTGAAGCTCACTAAAATGAAGTTTTAGTGATGCATCAATAGGTATCAAGTTGAAGATCTTTCAGTTGATGCAGAATAATCATGGAAACATTGCATATGAATTAGTAAATAAGGTACATTTCTATTCATTTGGTTTGTGTTGTCTTTAGCATGTGTTGTCAAAGAGGGAGAGAGTATACTATCATATCTTTCTAAAATTTGAATTTGTTTGTGAACAATTTGATGTTTGAAAAGAAGCTATGTAATTCCTTCATAGAGAGAGATTAAGTTTGTGGAATGAAATCTAAGAGGGAGAAACATTCTGTCAAAAAAAGACATGTTCTCAAATTTCATTCTGCTATAACATGTTGTGTTTCCATCAATGCCAAAGAGGGAGATTGTTGGATACAATTGATCAATTGTGTATTGTACTTGATGTTACTCAAATGTCATATCAGTTATTAGATAGAGTCTACTAAGCTTAGATGGTCAACAAAGTGAATTACAGAGTCTATTGAGCATTTTTGGAAGTCACATTGTGAAGACAGTTTCTACCGAGCTCACTTAGGCATCAAAGGATTTTGTGATAGAAGTTAGTGTTAACCGAGCTCCCAAGGTTAACAAAGGAAAGTTAGTTTCTACCGAGGTCACAAGGACAACAAAGGAAAATCAATTCTTATCGAGTTCACTCGGTCTCCAAAGTATTTTTGTAGAGTTCGCAGTGTTTACTAAGCTTCACTTGGTTAACATTGGAAATCATTTCAGGAGCAATGTTTATCGAGCAGGGTCAGCCAATGAAGGATTTAACTATTTTGAGAAATACAATTTATTTGTTTCATGTAATGTTTGTAGCCAACTGATGTATGGTTTATTGGTAAATGTAACTTGTTAATGAGCTGACTTGACAATTTGTAATGTATAAATAAAAGGTCAAGTTGTGAATTCAAATGGATGGATGCATGAATGAGCAAGCATGCAAGTGAGTTGATTGTGTGAAGAGGAAGTGTGAGTGAATTTTGATGAAGGATCAAATATCATTGAGGAGAAACAAAGGTGTATTCAATCAGTGAGGATCTATTGAAGCAGAACAGAGACTTGTAACAACAAAGTTCAGTTGCATCTCACTCAAGTCACTTCGTTGTTACTTTTTTTTTTATCATTGTAGCAATGATTTGTAAATCTATTAACAGAGTTGATTTAACAACCATTTTGTAAATCCTCTAACAAGGTGAACAATTCTACTAAACTATTCTAAAGTCCTTTAGCAAGGCCACTCCTATCAGGGTGATTAAATCCTCTAACAAGGTCACACCTAACAGTGTGTTTTGTAACCTTTAACAGGGTTGGCTCCTAGTAGGACTCACTTCAGAAGAGTGAAAATTGGTAGCTAATTACTTGGTGGGTTTTCCCATATTGGATTTCCACGTTAAATTTGGTGTCTCTTGTGTTCATGTTATTTCTTTTTGCATGCATTTTAATAATTGTGAATGCTTAAAGATCAGTAATAAGTTAATATATAGTTCATCTACTGAGTTACAACATTTTTCTATGTGGCTACTGAGTAACAATAGTAACTAGTTATTTAAGACATCTAAGGGATATGTGTATTTGTTTTTGTGGTAACTGATTGACCCACCCCCTCCCCCCCCCCCCCCCCCCTCAGTTACTCCATCTATATTTCCAACACTATTTTGATTTGGTTAACATAAGTGTGTACCACATCAACCCCTACTTCACAAGATGCTTCAGAAAGAGACTCACATTCATACTCATTTGAATCAATACTTTTATTATGCACCACAAGATTTATTATTGTAGTCACCATGCTATCGAGAAGAAAATAAAGTTATATAATTTTGATGTTCAAAGATAATTACAGTGATTTGCAAGAATTTAGACATATAAATGTTGATCAACAATTGACATTATAAACATACATATAGTTCTAAGAGATATGTCCCTTTTTTAATACAAACTCAACATCTAAAACAAAAGAATGCTTGCCACAATCAATAATAATTGATCAATCAAGGCTTTTAACAAATAACATGAAGTAGTGTTGTCTTACAATATAGAAGGAAACAAAATAAACATGAGCTATAAAAATAAAAGAGTGCAAATGAAATTGTCACAATGTGAACATCAAATGAACAATAACATGAATTGTAAGCATGTTTTGGAATATCCATGCCAAGTGACATCATGTTACCAGAGTATGAATTGTTATAGTATCCATACATTGATTATATATATGTATATGTATATGTATATGTATATGTATATGTATATATCTATGTACATATATACATAATATATATGTATATACGTACATATACATATACATATATATACATCTATATATACATGTATATGTATACATATATATATATATATGTATATATGTACATATACACATATATATGTACATATATATATATATGTGTATATGTACATATATATGTGTATATGTACATATATATGTGTATATGTACATATATATATGTATATATATATACATACATATATATGTGTATATGTATATATATATATGTATATATATACATACATATATATGTGTATATACATATGTACATATGTACATATACATATATATACAAATGTATATGTATATATATATCTACATATATATACATATACAAATATATATTTATATGTATATATATGTATATACATACATATATATATGTATAGATATATATATATATATACACATATCTATGTATATACATATATATCTATATATGTATATACATATATATATGTATATACATAGATATGTGTATATATATATCTATACATATATATATATGTATGTATATACATATATATATGTGTATATATGTATATACGTATATATATATATGTGTGTGTATATATGTATATACATATATATATATTTATAGATATATATGTATATATATATACATATATACATATATATACATACATATGTATATTTATATATAGATATATATATACATATATATGTATATATATATATACATATATATACATATATATGTATATATATTTATATATGTATATGTATATATATTTATGTATATGTATATATATTTATGTATATACATAGATATGTATATACATATACATATATACATATATATCTATATATAAATATACATACATATACATACATATATATATATATATATATATATATATATATATATATATATATGTATATATATGTGTATCTTTATATATAGATATATATGTATACATATATATATATACATATATACATAGATACATATATATACATATATACATATGTATGTATATATATGTATATATATATACATATATACATATATATATATGTATATATATATATATGTGTATATACATATATATGTATACATATATATATGTATACATATATATATGTATACATATATATATACATATATATACATACATATGTATACATATATATGTATATACACATGTACATGTACATGTACATGTACATATATATATATGAAAATTTTAAGAGAAGCAATAACCATAAATAATATTACAATGATAAAAAAGAGAGTATCAAATAGTTAATGACATTTGCACAACAACTGGGAGATTCTTGGTAATGTCAATAGTCTCTAATAAATTTTGCATGAGGTCATTCATGGAGATTAATAATACTAGAAATAGTCAAACCCTCTGGTATACAAATTATATAGATGTTTGTTTTTTCTAGAGCATATATATCAAGTCATACTATAACAAAGAAGTAGTAAAAAGTATCCAGTTAGGTACAAAGCTTAGGTGCTAATGATTGAAATTGAAAAATACAATCATGAAATCATCAACCTTAGAGAAAAAAAGGGACACCACAAATTTATAATAGGTTAGTAATATTTACCATCACAATGCCAAGGGTTTTCAAGAAACAACGATTTTAAAAGTAAAATTGTATAATGATGCCTTAAATTATGTAAGCTTTCAAAGAGCTCTCAAGAGGGATATAGTATTTACTTTTATTCATAATGTAATGTGGAATATGTAGGTTCAAAGGATAACTAAGAAAATTATTAGATTTAGATTCTCAATGCTCTTGCATGTATAAAAGATAAAAACACTCAAGCCACTTTCTGCAATGATACAGAAAACTTGTGATTTTAGTGGTATATTGAAAAATAAATGCAAGGGTTTTAATTTTTTCATTCATGACACAAGTAATTTTTTTTTTCAACATTCAAAGGATTTTGGACAATAAGGATAAATGCACCAATTTAATGTAACAAAGTGATCTATCTAGAATCATGGTGTCAATGATTTAAGAAGCACCACTGGTAGTGTAGCAGCAAAAAAGGTACTCCAAAGACATACATGTTTTATTAAAAATAAATGCTGAGAAAATAAAACTTAATTAAAAAATGACATTCTCTATGTGTAAGAGACTAGTAGAGTTCAAAGTTTTTCATCAAGGAAGTATTTGGGGAGCACAGTGATCAAGATTACTTATAATGGTGCATTGATATTGCTCCAGAGCCTCCATTAATTTGTGTAAAAAAACCCATAAATCCTCCTAAAGGCTCCATCAATCCTAATTAAAATAAAAATTATCTTGCTATGGTGGCAATAGTGCACAATAATATTTCATAAAAGCCCCATTTTTTCCTCACACAAGAGTTCTAATTCATGGTGGAGCTTCATAGAAAAGAACAAGTTTACATAAGTGCCAAATGTGAAATGAGGAGTTTGATCCATTACGGGTAAATAGATTCCTTAGAAGCTTCTCCAAGAAGCTTACTATTTTGTGGGATTTCATTTTTCTTGGAAAATCCAAACTGACTAATGTTATACCCTACAGGTATCAGTGTCTAGGGAGTCATGTGTTCCTAAGACATGATTATAGTATAAGTCTTTGTTTTCTAAGAAATTCCTTATAAGGTATGTTGATGTGGATGTTGATGAGACAAGATAGGATAGTAATGTTGATTTTAGTAATTTATAATAAATGTTAAATATTTACTAATGTTTATTGAGATTGATATTACTATTTATTTCTATTCATTATTATGTGTGTATTTTGATTATTTTTTGAAGCATTGAATATATGTAAAATATAATAAGTCAAAGGGGCATGCAATTGTTATTTTTTGCATTAAAATTCATTGTATGAAAAATAAGCAAGAGTGAGTCCTATAAACTCTTAAATTTATTATGTTCATTTAAAACTGTAAAAATGGGGGGTTATTGGGGGGAGGGGGGGTGAGATTTTTTTTCTTCCATATGCTTACATACTTGATCATATGAGAGAGAATGGTGGACTTTATGAACTTGCAATAATTTAGGGGAGGTTGAATTAGTTTTACAAACATGTGCCATAGATATGGAGGACTATTTTGACCTCATTAGGAGCTTTTTGGGGCATCTTTAGTTTTCCTTTATGGAGGGCTTGGTAATGCTTGATAAATTCATCATCGTAGAGCACCTTTGAAGGGATTTCAAGTTCTATTTTTCAGCCTTTTATTCTACATGCTACCTAAGTTAGTTTGTTTTTCCTACCTTCTTGGATTTTTGGAGGGAGTGAAGAGGGGATATAGTCTTGACTTGTATTCATTCAAGAGGAGTTCTTCCTTATGTATTTCTTCAATTTTTGCAATTTTTTTAAGTCCTTTTGGTAGATGTTGCATTTGGTTTGCAACTCAATGGAACAAAATATATATTCTCTTTTGAATCCCATATTTTACTCAAGATCATTAACAAATTAATATTGCAAGTTCATTGCATGTTATTTGATTGAACAAGTTGCTTGTGAAAAGCTATATTTTCCTTGAAGTTTTAAATTGTATCTTATCACCTTTGTCTTCATTAGTGTGTTTTATGCAGGTCATTAAGTGTGTTTAGTAAGTATAAGTGATTTAACAATAGTGAAGTTATCTTACTTTTGTGGATCAAATGTATTTGGGCCTTTTAGTGAAATAGTAATACAAGGAATGTTTTGTAATAAGTCGTGCAAGTTAATTTTGGTCATGGTAACTTTTATGTTTTTTTGTACTTTCATGTCCTTATAAATTCAAAGATTAAATTTGTGCAAGATTTCTACCCCTTTTCCATCAAGAAAGTAGTTTCAACAAGTCCTATATGTGAAGCACCATATAGGAGTCAACCTAGAACCTAGAGGTTCTTCGCAAAATTAGGTGACCCACTACCTATGGAAGTTCCCATGTTCGCACAGACTACTAGAGTTTAATGGAGTTTAGAAAAGGTACAATTCTTGCAACTAACAATTTTTGCATGCCCAGTAGGACCGAGACTAAGAGTTAATTTTAAGTTCTATTCAAGCTTTATTTTACTATTGTATGGTGTGTGCAACAGTAAGTTCTATGTTTGGAGGCAAGAGGGTCACACACCTAGTGAATTTGGAGCAAACAATCATTGCTTTAAATAAGATTTAGTTGTTAATTCAAAAAAGTTAAATATATTTTTATTGATTTTAAAAAAATTATCATGTTTTTCCAACCTTCATGTGTATTTTTTTAACGAGGAAAATTGGCCTATCATTCCCTATTTCATGAGGGTTATGTATTTATACATTCTCACTAGCCCAATCAAAAAGTTCTATATTCTCAACATCCTCCCAACCCTACTCAAGTTTCATGGTAGCATGAATTTCAACAACCACAAGAGCCTTTAAAAAATCCTTCCTAGTGTGTTTGAAACATGATCTTAAATGATATTTTGACAAAATTTCAAGAGTAACTAATGGCTATGGAAAGAGAGCAAGCGTATAGCATGCAACAAGAGGAGTTTTATTATCAAGATCATATTCGTCAATAAGGGGTGGACGCTCAAATATATGTACATGAGTTACTCGCCAAACATGTGTTGAAGGAGAAATAAAGGAGGATATTAATTGCATGAGTACAAGAGATTGATGATAAATAAACTACTTGTGCACTAAATTGAACTATAATTCAAGAGGTTTCAAAGCTTGAGATTCCAAATTTTAGGAGTTATAAACCTCCAACAAATTTGGGACAACCTTTATCAGAGCTCAGAATTGAACATGATCAACAAAATCACTTATTACATCCTTAGAATCAAATAGAATCAAATGGTAAAGACACATAGCTATCATGGAAGCCTTCATGGACCATGTATACTAGTTATCATATGCCAAATCTTATTAGGGTTACCTTAGGTGAGCTGGTTCAAGATCATAGAGTCAGAGAAGAGGTTCTTGTTGGTTTGAATATGGTTGAACAAGTTGCAAAGGTCCAAGAGCAATGCCATTTAAGAAAAGAGGAATCCAATATATTCATTGATTTGCCTATATATTTTGAGTATGATAATAAACAAGCCTCATTGGTTTCAAGAGTATATAATGATCAAGAAGAAAGAGTTATTCTTTTATTTAATTAGTTACCTTCTTTCGTTGAGAAAGATGAGGAGGATGCGATTCCAATCATGTTACATATAAGTAGAAAAATATTAATGATATAAAAGCTAACAAAAGCCTAGAAGACTATTTGATGACATTATCAAGGTTTTATGTAGGAAAATCTCTATTTAAATTTCAAAGTATACACCTATTAAAGGGGCCCTATTTTTGAAAGAATTTTTCCTAAGGATTCTAATCTTGAACACAAGTTGGATCTATTTTCCAAGAACCTTTAGAAGATTAATAGTTGTGATGAGTTTCTAACTATCTTAATATAAGATGAGGGTCTCTTAACCATGGAGGAAGATTTGACATGGAAAGAAATCATGCAAGACAACCATGATGAATTATAAACAAAGAGAGGTATTAAAGAAACCAACAAAGCAAGCTCAAAGCTTATAATTTATAGATGTTCCCCAATAACGTATCTTGCATAGATGGATAAAAGTGAGAAAATATCATTAATATAAGTACATGACTATGATGAGGATCAAACGCAACATGTTGATACTTTCCAAGATATTAATATTTTTGATCCATAGAGTGAAGTAATTTATAACATTTTCATTCATCAAGAGATGTTTTCTAAGATGATTATATGTTTTTATATTTCTACATACTCTTGTATTTTCTTGCGAGCATGTTTATCATTGCAATTTGAGGAGAAAAGGAAGCTGTTTTAGCTAGCTAGTAAATTGATTTTTTTAGCATGTTTTTCTACTATTTAGGATAGCATGTGTTAAGTTTTCCAATATTTCCTAAGTGATGTTAAGCATAGTTAGTTTAATTTCAATTGTAGTTTTTCCAGTTTTCAATAAGTGTTCCAAGTTGAAGGTTTGTTTGAGTTAGACGGAAGATGTTTAACTACTATAAAAATGAGAAGTGTCATGATTTGAAGCTATTTTGAATGTATGCAAACATAGGATAACTTGTTTGTAATGATCATGTATACATCTATGATTTTTTATAATGAAGTCCAATGCCTCAGTACCACAAACCATAAATATAGACACACCATTAAGGAAGGGTTACCTTGCATCTACAGTCCAAGCATTCAATTTTTTTAAGTGTTTGATAGACTCTATACCTAATAGATTATTTTAGACTATTGGTCTTGATGTCTAACAAGGAGACATAGAAGATGTCGCCAAAAATGTTACCTAAATTTTACTCCTAGTTCAATTCAGGTTATCCATATCCATGTCCAATCAAAACGTGAATTTCCACATCATGTTCTTTTGACTTCAAATGCAATAGCTTTGATTTTTAATTCAAATCAAAACCATTAAATTTTATGGAGAAAATAACATAACATACAGAGAATATTATCCAATTATTTTCTAGAAATATAATATTTTATTCATCAAAGTATTGTAAAAATGCCCCACATAATCCTTGAAACTACACTAAAACATAATTCATTGATTTTTTATTTGAAAATCTTATTGGAATAAGTAGGTGAAAGAGAGGCCAACCATTGCCTAAATGAATGATAGAAGTGAAAGGAATCTTGTATTTATACCTTTAAGTCTTTGTCTACCTTCGGGTTTGAACCTTTGAACTCCTAGTCCTTGATGTTCCAAACCTTAAAATTATAAAAAAGGAAAGTGTAGGATCCAACATATCTAAGAGATTATTAAACTCTATTCTACCAATTTTCCCACATACACATATAAAACTATGAATTGGAAAGACAATGACTCATATCTAACTAGTTTGGTTCATGTATAGTAACATGTGTCTTTGATTAGAAAGTAGATGTAAGTGCAACTCCAACAAAAGTTAGAGACCATCTTGTTAATAAGAGACAAAAATTCAAAATTTAAATTAAGAATTCAAATAAAAAAGAAAATATTAAATGAGAAGACAATTGTGGATGAAATTGGAGAGGATTGCAATAAAAGTAATATTTGATTCAAATGTATGAACATAATGACGATTAAATGCAGTCAGAATCTAAAACTAGACAAGAAAATAATGAAAGTTTTAACATTGAATGGTCAAAACACCCATACATTTATGATTTTTGGGGATGATAATACAAGGGGATCATTTTTTCATATATCAAACATGAACTAACGATTTTAGAGGAGACATACTTGATCTTCATATTGACAAAAGGCCTTACTATTCCATAGAAATTGTATCATCTTAAAATGGAAGCACTTCTGTATTAAGAGTGTTCAGCCCTTCGAGTAAGTGGCTTGCGGTCATTTCAAGCACCTTGAATAGGTTTTTGCATAAATTTGGTATTTTTCCCCTATTTTCATTCTCTCTCTCTCTCTCTCTCTCTCTCTATTTCTTGCTTATTTCCTGTCAACTTTCTTTGTGAAACTAAGGACTTTGACTTTTTGGGTCAAGGAAGACCTTTTAGGGAAAGATAGAACTTGACCCTAACCTAGGTCAAGGATGGCCTCAACCTTGACCTAGGGAAAGGTCAACCTCATCCCTGACCCCAGGTCCATTTTTCAATTTCTGGGAGTTTTGGGACATTGAGCTTCGAAAAGTTTCATTTTCCCACTTTCAAATCATCTGTTTTGGGTTTCAAAATGGTAGACTCTTAAATTACACTTAATCTAGGTCCATTTCTAGGGGTTAAGGTTAATTGGGATTTAATGCTCCCATGTCGACCTTATGTGGGAGTTTGTGCCCTAGATCTCCATATAAGCAAGCCTTCTTCCCTCATTTTGACATCCACCATTCATAAGTGCATCCAGGATGTATCACACATGAATGGCTATCTACTTACTACGAGTGATTACCTACTTTTCACAAGGATATTTTATCAAGCATTCAAGCATTCAAGCATTCAAGTTTTCCATTGAAGATCAAGGATTGAAGCATTCAAGCCTTTGAAGGGATTTGGTTCAAGCATTCAATATTTATCATTCAAAACCCTAGATCTAACCATCATGGTGGTGTAATCTTCCTTCAAAATCCTTTGTTCATCTTCAAGATTTTTTCATTCTTCTATCAAGGTGGATTCTAAGCATACAATCATGGAGGTTTTAATTTACATTTTCTAATGTTATGTTCAAGCTTTTGTATCAATATACTTGTTTACATTTCAAATACAATTACATATCTATTGAATATCATAGCTTCATTGTTAAAATTACTTCTACTACTTGCTAGCATTCCTTATTTCAATTCCATTATTAAGGTTAATTCCAAACCAAGGTTTGACTAAGGAAAACCCCTCATCCAAACAAAAAAAACTATTTTTCTTACAGATACAGGTGTGGAACAACAAATTAAAGAGCATATTTGGATACCCTTTTTGTCAAACTTGTAGGATCTGCGAACATAAATTATGTCGAAGCAGTGCAGGTCAAGATCAACTTTTTAGGGTAGAATTGTGCCCCAGGGTAAGATTGTGCCTCGCTATCAAGGTCAAGGTTGATCTCCCTTAAAAAGGAAAAAAGTTTTTGGGTTTTCTCTATCTCGATATTTTCAATCTAGAATAGTTTGCAAAGATTCTCAAAACTGTACATAGACACCATAAATCAACATTTTCCAGATTTATCTTACTTCAAGGTTAGCATTTGTCTTTTATCTATTTCACGATTTAAGCACATACTTCTCAAATTAGTAAGACCATAGGACCTCATTTCCCCCTATTCTCCATCACTTGATCCATTTGTACATTGATCACTTTCTTGTGCTTAATCAATTTGAATCATTCCTTTTAGGAAATTGGGTTGAAGATAGGTTCTATTTTCTTTCTATTCATAAACAAATGCTACAAGAAGAAAATAGAGGCTATTGACATCAAGAAAAATAGGATCAATTTATAATGATGAAGCATGGTGGTGTAAAATTAAGAAATGAAATCAAAATGTATTATTATAGCCATCATGTTATCGGGGATCAAAGTGTAGAAAATGATTTACTACTAGAAATATCATAGGAACATAAACGATAAACAATTGTTACAGAATATTAGAGGAGAACATATTTTTATTGATTGATTTTTGCAATTACATTGTCTCTATTTATAGAGGGAATTTACAACTTCTAGAGTCTAAGATGATAAAACTAAATCAAATTTCTATCCTAACTAAATTTAGAGGTGGCATGTTGCATGATGAGGTGAAGACACAATCCAAAAATTCATTAGGAAATGTGTGGAATTATTTTGTAACTAATAATTCATTAAGTGGAGTCAACAATTACTACTGTAGTCTAGATATAACCAATTGCAGATATGGATGGGAAAGAATTAGTTTAGGAGCTAATTTTTCTAACACTCCCCCTAATTTCTACCACTAAAGACTCTTTATGTGAGATAAATTATTACAATAATAAATTCAAATAGGATGGGTCCTAGCAATAAGCCTTCTTAGGTATCCATTTACAATATAAAAATTTGGTTCCCCATATTGCCAACACTTTGAAAAATTTATTACTCTTGTCATTATACTATGAGTTTTTAACCAACTTGCCCATAACTATTTGGGATTTCTCCCAAATAATGCAATTTCTTTTCTTTAGGGTTTTCCACCTAAACAAGTGGTTTTGGCTTACTACAAACCCTTCAAAGAATAAGAACAAATATCATCCCAATGATGGGGAAACTATCTCTAAGCTTTTCTCCTTTATGAAATCTCACTTTTTATGTATGTCTTGCTAGAAAATGAATATTCTAATGTGCTCAAACTATTTATAATCCTTCTTGAGAATTCACAATTTGATAGATTTTTATTATTTCTCACACTCGAACATTTGTACTTAAATAAGCCTTTGATCATACTTGCGATCTTCTTCCAACTTTATCCATAGCTCCATCCAAATTCCATTTATAAATACTTCTCCATAGAGTTGTGTTTACATTCTCTACTTCAACATGCTTTTTCGCAATAACTCTTTAAATCATAGAGATTACATGGATATAGATCTCTATACTTGCCTTTTGTGTGTTCTTTCCAATTATAATTTGAACATTGTATATATTATTTATGTTAAACAAATTTTATTGAACCAATATCATCATTTTAGCTATCTATCATATATCCCATTCCTTCATACTTTGGTCTCATTTCTAGTTCAATAGGCTCTCTAATTCCTTATTTATTTTTTCCTAATCTTTTACCTTTGTAACCCATTTTCTTCATGATATTCCAACCAACATTCTTATGACAACTAGTATTTTTGGTTAACACATACTCCTTTTCTTTTTTATCACCTTTAGAAAAGTCACACTTATCGAATGATGATTCCAAATCTTATGTACTACATGAAATATCACATATTGATTTTGTCTCCAAGAATGCATTTCTTAATGTAAGTGATTGATTTAATTCATTTTTTTAACAAGTCATTCTCCTATTTTAGTCTCTTCATTTTCTTCTCTAATTCATCACTTCTTTTCTTAACATCATCAAACACCTTTAGTTTTTTATCTAGCTTTTCATTTGCATCTATATAAACACTAATCTCATCTAAAAATTTACACGTTTCTACTCCCATATCATTGCTTACCTTTATCACTTCTTCTTTCAAAGAATTATTTTCATAAATAAAACTAATATTATATTCTTTCACCTTCTTTAATTCTTCTTGTAAATTATTTATCTCATAAATTAAACTTGCATTTCTCATTTAATACTCGTTTACCTTGCTTTTCCAATGTAATTAATAAAAAACCAACACTTTCTTTGAGTTTCCAATAGCTAACTTAGTATATTTACCACACTTTACATTCACAACTATATCCTCTTCTTTGAATTTAAATTATTAAAAAAATAAGATTCAAATTTATTTGACACGATCCCCATCTAAGGTACACTTCTAAGATCTTTTCTCTATATTAACAAAATAGATAATCTTACCTCCAAATTATTTATTCTCCTCTTAATGTAGTGATAGACAGACATACAAAAATCCCACTTTCCTTTCTCTTCAACAATATTTTACCAAGCATTATTTATTATCCTTTAGGCATTAGTTGCACAAACATAACAATCCATTCAACCATTCATTTTGGCTTCCCATACACCCAAAGATTTCTTTGATGTTGCTCTTACATATTATAACTTGTAGCAAAAAAAACCAAACTTCCACAGAAAATAATCCATCACAGCCCAAGATTCATGAATTCTTTGATACCATAAAGAAAAATATAATCTAAAGTAATATCACAAAAACATTAGCAATAAACAATTTCTACAGAAGATTGGAGGAGAAAATATTTTCATTGATTGATTTTTGCAATTGCACATTGCCTCTATTTATAGAGGCAATTGACAACTTCTAGACTCTAAGATGATAAAACTAAATTAGATTTCTATCCTAACTAAATTTATAGGTGGCCTGTTCCATGATGAGGTGAAGACACAGTCCACCAATTTATTAGTAAATGTGTGGAATTAATTTGTAACTAATAGATAATTAAGTGGAGTCAACAAATACTACTGCAATATAGATATAATCAACTACAAATGTGGGTGGGAAAGAATTAGTTTAGGAAATTAAAATTTTCCAACACAAAGAAATTAATATCAGTTTAATGTTCAACATTGATTTTAGCAATCTACAAGATTTAAGACATACAAATTTGGATCAACAATTGACATGAGAAACATGTGTATAGTTCTAAGGGATATGCCCTTTTGTTATACGAGCTCAAAATATACAAAAAAATAATGTATGCTACGATCAATAAGATCTAATCAATCAAGGCTGGTGACAAATAAAATGAGGTAGTATTGTCCTTACACTATAGAAGACAACAGAGTAACCATGATCTATAAGCAATAAACAGGTGCAAATGAAATTGTTATAATGTGAACATCAAATGAACAATAAAGTGAATTGTAAATATTTTTGGAATCTATACCAAGTGACATCATGTTACTAGAGTATGAACTGTTATAGTATCCATAGATTGATTATATAAAGAAATTTTAAGAGAAGCAACAACTATAAATGATATTACAATGATAAAGAAAGTTGAGTATCAAATAGTTAATGACAAGTCCATTATGGTTGGAAGATTCCTAGTACTAATTTAAACATTCTTTAATAATTTTTTCGTGAGGTCATTCATGGAGGTCAACAACAATAGAAATAACCAAACCCTTAGGTATATAGATCATATGCAACTATCTATTTCTTCTAGAGCATCAACACTAGTACATTTTGGGTCAAATTTCTAATGGACACTCATTGAAATTCTGATGGAAATTCATTGGATTTTTGACAAATGACAATGTAGAAAATTTCACATTAGAAAGTCCAATGATGCCCACCACCATCAAAGTTATAATGACATATTTATTGAATTTCTTACCAGATGTCATAACCAAGAATGTTCAATGATTAATTCTTGTAAAATTTTAGGTGGAATCAAAGTTCTGATGGTCTAATGTCAAAACATTTATGTCCACCTAGAGCTCCATGACCAACGATCATATTTTCAAACATTCAACATCCTCATTAGAATTTTAAATCTTTATCATAACAATTTAGGAAACTATAAGGCATGTCATCTGATGAGGATGCAGTCATATATACAACATTCTCATTGGTAAAATTAATCTTGGCATTCTAATTTCATTGCTTATGTGTCTCATCACTCAACATAGATGTTGTCACACATACAACATCCTCATTGATGAAATTAGCCTAGCGTCAAAACTTTCACACCTTATTGAATATTTTTTAAAAAATAAGAATGTATTGATAGGTTCAATACCTATTCAAAGAATTTCATGAAGACCATGCATATTGATCCAAATAAGGGAAAGTTGGTTGTTTTTGTAGAAGGTATGTGTGCCTATCATAGTCTCTTGGTCAACAAAAAATGTGGGTTCTTGGTTTTAAGAAAAAATAATGATGTTGTGTGCCAATTGTGGAAGTTACTGTGTGGACAAAACCTAATGTGTTAGCAGTCAGAAACTAAGGAAGTCAAGTTCTTAATAATGGGAAGTCCTTTGCGTAAGGTTAGAATAATAGAACTATGGCCTATGGACAATTGAAGTTAAGCAATATTGAAGCTTTGAGACCATGCAAGGTGAAATGTGAAGCAATAATGAGATGGGCCAATTACTCCACATTTCAACTAACCTCATACCTCAAAGGGAAGTTAAGGAGATTGATCCTTTCAATTCCAACTCTAAGGTAATTAGATCTAGGAAGATTAGTACAATCCAAATTAATGAAGGAATACTAGAGAGATAATGTAAAATCCTTGAAACCCTAATGTAGAAAGAGTTATTAAATGCAATTAAGATTATAGATGTAGAAACTAGATACACTAAAATAAAGAAAGAAATAAATCACTTACCTTGAAAATTAAGAGGAATATTTGATCATATTTCTTGATGTTTGTGCAACTCCAATCATCAGCTAAATCTAGTTTTGAACCTAAAATAGTGAGCTCTTTGAAACAAAAAAATTGTTTGGCTATCTAACAAATTAAACTTAATATAATTTGGTTGACCTAAGGTGCCAAGGTCAACTTGGCAGGGCCGTAGTGTGTTCCTTCTCAATAGTGTCTAGTTGCGAAATAGTTTCCAACTCTTTGAAGTTCCATGAAAAGGGTATCTAGATATACACCCTACTTTTCCTTCCGATATTTGAAACTAGTAGAAAAAAAAATTATTTCTTTTGTTGACAATGTTTTTGCCTTTGTCAAATCCTAGTTTAAGAATTAACCTTAAATTGAGATGATTGAGGTAAAGTAAATGCATAAATTCACCTTATAATAGTAAGATTTCTCAATTCAAATGCAATGAGCTCACTTTATCAATTGAATGGATCAAGTAGAAGAAGGATGAGTGAAAAAGAGATGATGAGACTTTTAATGAACTCCTTGAGACTCATTAAGAGTACTTGAATGAAAGAGATCTCATCTCCATGGCTTACAAAAGGATTTCCTTAAATGCTTCTTGAAAATAGATTGAGTACTTAAAGACTCGACCACTTGATGATTTGAAGACTTGAGCACTTGATCATGTATGCTTGGATTTATTGCTTGTGTGTGTGTCATGTTAGAAATAGGGAATACTAAGAAGGGGGGGTGAATCAGTATTCTACAAACTTTAGCCCAAAATATGATAGTATTAATTACCTTATAACTTGCATATGGAAGTAAACTAATTATAATGAACAATAAACATAAACATACAATAAGAGAACTCATAATACCATATTTTGTTAACTAAGGAAACCTTGACCAAGGGAAAACCCTGGTGGGGATGGTACCCACAAAATGATCCACTAATCAAAAGTATTTGGTTAAAGATGTTGACCATGTTAGGAGTATACTACATCCGTATAGTGTCATAGTTCTTGTTAAAGGACTTAGGCCTTGTTAGAAGCCTTACCCCTATTAGGAGTTGTCATATATACATACAAAATGTATGCAAGAAGAGCCCACTGCCCAAACATGCAATATACAATGTAGTTTCTCGATACAAAGAGATAGATACAAAAAACCTCTTTTATTGTTGTTGATATCTTCAATATCTAATATTTCCTTTGCTTCTCATCACAAAATTTTCATTCCTCTAATAATACATCAGAATTCACATCACATATAGTTTGCATAGTCGTCCTTAGAAATACACTTCGCATTTTATTTTTTTCTTTTATGCTTTTAAAAATTAAAAATTACTATCCAACCGACCTTCAAGCTTTCACACACTTTACAAAATACAAAATTTGATCTTGCTTACATAGGGTTAACATCTAGGATGTCATCCCTAGTTAATCACGTAGCTATTTTGTTAAATAAAATAATTCCTTAACCCAAAATATTTGATTCCTTGACATGCTCTGTTCTACCTGTATACTGTCATAACTGGTAATTTTCCCACAACTTATTTTGCAGTTTCTGTACCAATTTTTGCTATGGAATACATCATTCTAACACTATATCCTTTTTGTACCTAATTATGCATGTGTCAATAATGTCTCTATCAACTACGCATATCAAAACTCTATCTATTCTACCAAATAAACTAACTAATACTTGGACAATTTTCTAAGTATAGTTGTTGTATCTTTAACTTCATATTATGCTCTCTTCATACAAGATATATGTTGCCATAAATGACAACTACAACTTATCTACCAAGCCAGATTTCCAAAAATCTCCCCCTTTGGCATTGATGGCAACATATGGGGAAATTGGCTTAGTCCCAAAATATTGATCAAAAACTTTACAAAACCTGGCCTTAAGAAAAAATTAAAAAATTTCAAAACTTGTGGATCTTTACATTCTTATACCATCTTTCCTTATATCTCAATTTACAATATAGCCCCCCTTTGATTAATCTCACTTTTGTACAATCATACCATTATAATCGTTTATATTACTACCACTCCCCCTTTCTATATACATCATACAATTTCTTATATACTCCCTTAAAAGTTTCCTATATTACTCCCCCTTTGACATCAATGATAAAGGTGTTACAATTTATGTACAATTTTAAATTTGGTCTATTACCTCTAAATTAGGTTGATAGGTGTGTAATGCAATAATCAAAACTTGTCTTCAAATTCTTAAAGTTATTCTCCCATGAGTCTCTGACTCCCTCTGATATATTGAGAAGAGCATATAGCCCATAAGATGTTATCTCTACTATGTGCAAGTCTATATAAACAAAATTTACAAAGGATGTATTGACCTACAAATATTTTTCCACTTTTTGTTCAAGGGTGTTGATCTTCAGTGATATGTGTTCTCTCAGAAGTGAGAATTGTTTTGCAATTCTTTCCTTATTCATCTTAATTAGACTTATCTCATCATAAGTCTTTGCAATCTTTGTCACTATATCTTTAACCTTTTGATGTGGATGTTGAAGCTAATTTACTAGATTTTGGAGTTCTTCATGCTTCTCTCTCAACTCCTCATCAATATATTTGGTGAACTTGAATGATAGTGTGCATTTTTCATATAATGTTTTCCTTTCCTATTCACATTTTATTATCTCTTTTATGCAAGTATCAAGAGCCTCCAAGTCATTTATAATGTTTTGACAAATAGTTTCAAACATCTATGCATCATGTTGTGTTTGAGCTTGTACAAATGTTATATCTGATAGGTTAGTGAACTCTAAATCAAAGGATTTCACTAATTTATTAACTCTTAGTTGTAAATCTTTCTCTCTCACCTTGACTGTGACCGTGTTCCACATCTTTTCAAGTACTTCTGCTAGAGTCTTCTCCAAATTCATTACTTTCTCTAGTAGCTTACTCAATGATGACATGAATCCTTTCTGATCATCATCATTATCTGATGGAATTGCTATTCATTTTTCTTGTCCTCTCTCTTCCTCTTCTTCTTGCTCTTTCCTCTTCTTTTCTTCTTCCTATTCCCTTTTCTCTTGTTCCTTCTTTTTCTTTTCTTCCTGTCCTATTCAATATTTTTCTTCTTCTCATCTTCTTCAAGTTTCTTTTTCTTTTCTTCTTCTAATCTTTCTTCCTCTTCTTATCTTCAGCTTCTTTCTTGATCTTATCTTTTTCTTCCTTTTTCTTTTTCTTTTCTTCTTCTTTCCAATCATCACAACTAGAGTGGTTGACCAAATTGTCAACAATGTTCAAACCATAATCCTTAAAAGGATCTTATTTATCACGAACAATTATTTTAGTACTATCAATATGCATTGTATCTATTGAGATGGTTATTTGTAGAGTAAGAGATACCTCTGTCAGAACTGTATCAATTGTTGTGAGTGCCTCTGTATCTTTTACCTCTCCTTGCTGACTAGATTTCTTTAGATCTATCATCATCTTTACAATAGTTACTTGTGTCTCCTTTCTCACCTCTTCACAGTTTCCTCCCATTATGAGTATGGATCTTGTCTTGTTTCTCAGATAAGGTGTGAGGTTTCTCAATAAAATTTGCAAGTGTAGAGTTTTCTAAGGTGATCTTCTTTTATCTTTTTGTCCTCTTCCACAACTCTTTATTTTCTATCTACAAGTATTTTATGCAAGTACTTTAGATTAAGACCTTGTATATTTGCAAACTTCTTACCATTAATAATCAAATATCTTATTTTTGCATTTTCTAACTCAAATCTTTCAAAACTACTATATAAATCATAAAATTTATTCACCTTTCCTTTGTTTATGATGGCATCATTGAGAGTTTCAATATTTGGCTTCAATGCCTTCCTTCTAGTAGGTTTTGTAGTCTCTATTTTCTTCTCTTCATCTTCCATCACCTCTATTTCCTCTTTTGATGACTCTAACTCATATTCAACTATCAGTGTCTTCCTTCTAGGAGTAAGAATCTTTCTCTTCTTTTCAGGTCTTGTAGGTGTCCGTTTGACTCTCTTTTGTTGTTTAAGAGGTTATATTTGCTCATTCTTGAAAAAATTTTGGTACTAGGAGGAGTGACTAACTACACTTTTACAGTGCTCATATCTTCTTCATCATCCTTCTTTTGTGTTGTCTATATAATAGTAGATTGTACTTAAAAAATTGCTACATAGGGTGCGCAAGGAATTCAAAAAGATTATGCTGCAATTGGCACAACTTCAGTTGTTCTTCCCACTACTAGTGGTGTGGCAATCAAGATGTTTGATTGTCCACTTTCCCTCAATTATCTACCAATTCCCATTTCTTCTCTAAATTCTTCCTTTGTAATATGAGTTTCTTTTAGAATTATTTCAATCTTCTTGTCCGCTTTCTTCTTGATATCTTTGTTGTATAACTCACTTTGGACTTCCCTCATCTTCTCATCATATGTCCCCCATCTAGGACATTCCTCATCTCTGTTAGATTCTAGAATAATCTTTACATAACCTTTACTCAATTCTTCAGTCATTTCATACCCCATAGGGTTAATGAATTTAACTCTTAGCTCCACTGCTTCCATACAAGTAACATCTACTTCCACCATAAAGAAAATACCATCTTTTTATTTTTCAACTAATGATGGTGGAATTATGTACCATTGTTTCATCTTACTCTAAAATTTTCTTATCATCCTTGTAATATCCTTTGTTATCCTCTCCTATGAATGTCTTCTGTAATGGTGGGTTATAAGATTCATGGTGCATTCATTTCCATTCCACCCATAGTTAGGCATACCAGGAAACTTCTTCATGACTTGAAAGAATAGATGTGTTAATAAGGACTCAAATATAAATATTGCATTCTTATTTTTCTTCAACCTTTTGATGTTGTCCAATAGTTGTTATTTCACAATTCCACATATATTTACCTTTCCTTTCTTGACTGTCATTAGATAGGCTACATGGATGAATCTAGCAGGCACATAGTTCAACCTAGAAGTATAATTCATCTTGTAACTAATTATTTTTCTTAACAATATGACCTCAATTTCCTTGTTCAAATTTAATCTCATATTTTTTCCATCTAATTTGGTTTTCAGGGTGGTTTCCACTATTTTCTTCACATTCTTCTCATTGATAGGGTCACAACCTTCATTACTTAGACCAGTAATCTTGTAAATCATGTCATTGTCAATCATAATGGCAATATATCCTACCCAAAACATATCTTTGTGGATTTGGCTTAGAATTATCCTAGTTTACTCATCATTGTCAAATTTAGTGTAGAACATGTGCCTTATAATGTTCAACTCACCCAGGTGTTCAAACCCTTGTTTAAGAGATAATTCATTATTGCATACTAGGTATAAATCCTTATGAATGCCATTGTCTCCAATCCTCTCAAATTTATAATGAATGTAAGCTCTAATATCTTCTACGAGCCATACACTCATGAAAACTTGGGAAAATGCTCCTAATGGATCATCTTCCAAAGATACATAAGGATGTTTCTTAAACTTATATCTAGGGCATTTATTAACATCACAACTTATGGGTACTGTCATTGTTTAGATTAAACCTTAGAATTTCAGTTGCATGGATAATAAATACCTCATTTTCTTGTAACTAGGGCTTTCTTCACCTTGCACTTGAACAAATCTTTTAATTATCCTTCAATTCTCTCTAAGTTACTCTCTAACTTCTCACATGATCAAATGGTACACAAAATCTCATTTGCAATGCTTAAATTCCTTCCAATTTATTGTTGCATTAATTGTATAAGTGCACAATCACCAAAAAAGTTGTTTGTGGTTAAATTTTTTTGCACGTTCACATACAATCTCCAATTATTTATGCTCTTGACCATAACTTCACATCATCATATTGTACCTCATATTAATTGCACAAACCATAACTTATTCTCTATCATTATTTATACCTTTATGATGCTTGATCTCTTATCTAAAGTGCTTAATTCAAATAAGATGAATCAAATACAATTTCTTACTTCAATCTTCATTTAGGTGCATCAAATGGTTGTTCTTTTAATACCACATGTGAACTACATAGATCCTTGGTTTTAACAAATATTTCTTTTAATTCTTCTACATGTTCATTCAAACTATCTTTCTAATTGTCATTGTTGCAATCTATTCTTCTTACATTCATGTTTATATTCCTTTTGAAATTAGGATTCATGTTGATGTTTCTCATATCCATTCTATAAAATCTTGGTATATGATCGAAGTTATTGCATAACTGACATACTGGTGCATTGTTTCCAAATCTGGGTCTAAGCTAGTTTACAAGTGCTTTGCAATATTGCTTCTTTCTTCATTAGTTCCTTCATTAGATCTCCTCCTTTCTCCTACAAGGTTAGTACCTCTAAAAATTCTACTATTGCTACTATTAGTAACAAATTTAGGTTTCTTACAATTAATTTCTCAATGACCAAAACTATGAAAATTATAACAATAAAAATCAGTAATGTGTTTAAATGGATTACCTATCAATTCCCTTTTCATATAACTAGTTTCATTACATAAAAATCATCTACCTTTGAACTCATACCTTACTTCCTTGGGTTATTCAGTTTTCTTAGATTGCTTAGGTTCATTAGTTTGTTTAGGTTGATCAACTTGTTCAATCTCCTTAGGTGAATTATCTGATTTATTTGGCTCATCCTTGGTTAGTTCTTCTTTCTCTTGTATAGATTGATGAATTTCAGGATTAGTTTCCTTTATAGCTTCAAATTTCTCAACTTATTTTTCTCCAATAAAATATCCAAGACCAATCTTATAATAAGAAGGTCTTAGAAAATATAATTGCTTGTCAATTTTCTCACTACTGGAATATAATTTTTAATAATTTTTGCATAGTATGGGTTAGCTCTCCTTTCACAATAGTGTTGTACTTCTCAAGTTATACATACTCCAACTTGGTCAATTCAAGTTTAGATGTAAATTTTGTAAGATGGGATCTTATATCTACATTCTCAATTTTCAGATCTAACTCTATTTTGTCGTCATCTTTCTTTAAGCTCAACTTCAGTTTAGTGATCTTCAATTGATGTTTTGGATTATCAATTTCTTCATCAATCTTGAAACTTCATGACTATCCATACTTTGATCTTTTAGCTCCTTTCTAGATTTGAGATGATCAATCTAGTCTCTTAGCTTTCCAATATAGTTTTTGCATCTTCATATATTTCTTTCAAGCTATCTTTTTCTTTAGTGAGAATGTTAATATGCTCAAGAGTTTCTTCTAGGTTCTTTTGTAATTGTTCCATATCCATAAGAATCCTACTCAAGATGTTAAGCCTCTTCTGAGTAACTATTCTCTGATATGAATTGTTAGAAATAGGGAATATTGGGGAGGGGGGGTGGGTGGGGGTGAAAAAGTATTCAAAAAACTTTAGCCCAAAACTAGATATTATTATTTACCTTGTATATTTCATATGAAAATAAACTAATTATGTTGAAAAATAAACATAACCATGCAATAAGAGAACTCATAACACCATTTTTTTGAAAACTAGGGAAACCCTAGTAGGGATGGTACCCACAAAATGATCCACTAATCAAAAGTATATGGTTAAAGATATTGACCTTATTAGGAGTCTATTACATCTGTATAGTGTCTCAGTCCTTGTTAGAGGACTTCGAATTGTTAGAAGCCTCAACCATATTAGGATTTTTCATTTACAGATACAAAATGTATGCAAGAAGTTTCCTCTGCCTAAACATGCAATATATAATTTAGTGTCTTGATTCAAAGAGATAGATACAAAAAACCACTTTTACTACTATTGGCATTTTCAATATCTAATATTTCCTTTGTTTCTCATCACAATATTCACATTCCTATGACCATACATTAGAATTCTCATCATATTCTTCCTCAAAAGAACACTTAACTTCACATTTTCTTTTTTCTTTTATACCTTGATAAATTAAGAAATATTGTCCAGTTGACCTTCAAGTGGTGTAGGACCACATAGGGTAAGATCAAACCCTAAGTCTGGTTTTTTGTTTTTGGATGGTCTAAACAACCATGGGAATAATAAAGACCAAAAAAAATATTCCCAAGGTGTTTTAAAGAGCTTTGAGTTGATAGGTTTTGATATAGGAGGCTAATTTGGTCAATTAGGTCCTAATAGTTGAAAATTGTAAAAATTGCTTTAGGAGACCAAATGAGGTAAAATGTCATAAAAGGGGGAAAGAAATGAGTAAATATGGCTCTTATATGTTCTAAGGTTATCCTAGGAGGTTTGATAAAATTCTTTGCAAATTTGGAGAGTCTAGGAGCAAAATTGCAAAAGTTCTCAAAAAGTTGCATTGACAACTTTGCAATTTTACAAAATTACTTGACAACTTTTTAGGCAGTTTTGCAAAAACAATGATTTGGGAAGTTATGGTTCAAAATATAGACTAATAAGAAAAGTGAAGTCTATTTAAGATTTTTTCCAACTCAGTTCCAAGGGTTGGACAACTAGGTGTACGGACAACACCAACAACATGGCAATTTTTTAGCACTTGAGCATAGTTTGGAGTTTTTGGTTGGCATTTTGGATTGAATAGAAGACTATTTTTGATGATGTAGAATCTTGTGTTCATGTATTTAATCTGTGTGCAATTTTTTTGGTTTCAAGTATGCATTTAATAAGGTTTAGAATATTATTTTCTTTTGTTAATCCTGTTGTACAATTTTGAGTAACAGGCATGGAATGTGCTACAGCTTGAGTGTCCTTGGTCTAATCACCATGGATCTTGGAGAAAAATAAATATCCTCTTTAGATATTTTAGAAATTTCTTGTGGAGGTTGTGGAATGCCAAATACTATTTTTACAAGTGAGCCCTAGAGTTCTTGTGAGGAATAAATGATTTGCATGGGTCAATCTTGAATTGGAAAGGTATGAGAAATGTGTAAAGGGAGCTAAACTCAAAGGTGGAGGCTGGTTATAGATTTTGATGCTTGCAATAAAGAAAACACTTACATTGCTTCCAATTCCCTTAAAACTAGGGTTTTTTGAATCCGTATAGTACGAACATTGTTTGAATCCTAGACCTGCAAAATCTTCAAGGGTTAGTCATAAGGAAAAAAAGTCTAGTATAAATCAAGGGGCCTTATTTAGGGTTTTTGTGAGTTATATTTCTTTCCTTGTTTCTAGGAGGGATAATAGGAGCTCTTAGGGCTACTAGGCCTACGTAGCAAATTTGGTGATTTGGGTGAAAAAACCTTGAAAGAATGGTGCATAATAATGGGGAATGAGTTAAAGACCTCAATAGGAGTGTTCTATCTTGTTTTTTAGGAACTTGGTGTTCTTGGGGAAGTTTTCACATTCTAAGCTAGAGAATACATTTTAGGTGAACTGGGAGAATGAAATTGAGGATTTGAATTGGTGAGTGAGTTTATTGGGGAAAGGGGATTGAAGAGGGATCCTCTAAGTTAGAGTTAGGAGAGAAGACCCTATAGTGGGCTAGGAGTAGCCTGGGAAGAGCTAGAAGCTCTTATTTGAAGAAGCTCCCCATCAAAGTTGTATGAAAGCCATAATATTAGGCTTGTGGTGGTATTTTGTATTCCACTGAGTCAAGTGGATCTTCCAAGATGGTGATCAATGTAAAGTTGGAAAAGGAATTCAATGAGTAGAAGAAGTTCTTAGGAGAAAAGACTAGGGTTCTAGATGAGTCCTTAGAGGAAGTGAAAGACAAGTTGAAAGAGATAGAGAATGCAACCCAAGCTAAGTAAGATGAAGAATTTGGAAAGGGCAAAGAGAAGGTGAGTTTGGAGGATGAGATACCTAAACTAGCTGCTCCACTTAGTGAGAAAGAACCATTCCTTAAAGCCCTCAAACCATTTGGGGGGAAGAGTCTAGAGAATGTGTATTTATTCCATGGCAATATGGATGTAGAGGTAGTTTTAGAATGGCTTGAGCACATTGAGAACTACTTTGAATGTGAAGGGACAATAGAGGCACAAAAGATGAAGTTTGCAAAGTCTAGGTTGAAAGGTCAAGCTTTGATGTGGTGGAAGTTTATGCAAGAAGAAAGAGAAAGTAAGGGGAAGAAGCCTATAAATAATTGGAAGGTAGTGGTGGAAAAGATCAAAGAAACATATCTACCAAAGGATTATAAGATTCAAATCCACAAGCAAAGGCAAAACCTCAGATAGAAAGATCTTTATGTGGCTACATACACTAAAGAATTTTAGAAGTTGGCACTAAGGTCAAGGGTGTAAGAAGTAGAGAGTATAAAGGTGGCAAGACACTTAAATGGCCTTAAATGGTCCATATAGGATGAGTTGAGTTTGTTTAGGTTCATCACTCTTCAAAGTTGTTTTTAAATGGATAGGAAGGTGGAGGAAAAACTAAGGAAGAAAGAGGACTGCAATTCTAAGAACATAGGTAGAGGAAAGGACTTTAGAGGTGGTTCAAGAAGAGGCTCTAGTGGTAGGAGTAATGAGCAAAGAAACTATGGAAACTCTAAATGGAGTTATTAGGCCAGTGAGACTAGTTAGAGAGGAGGCTCTAGCAGAGGTAGAGGATCCAATAGTCATGGTAGGGGTAGATATGGAAACAACAATAGAGGTTCACACTTTAGTAACATGAAGTGCTACAAGTATGGTAAGCTAGGATACCCTACTTATAGATGTCTAGAAAAGGCATCAACTTCTTATGGGGAAAAGAAGATTAACTATGTCCAAGAAGAGGATAGTCAAAAGGCAAGAGAAGTGGACCTTGATGTGGAAAAAGGTGAAAATGTCATGTTGAGGAGGGTATTGGTTTAGGAGCTAGTCAAGGATGAGTCGAAGTAGAGGAGATAGCTATTTAGAACTGCATGCAAAATATTGGGCAAAGCATGCAAGGTGATCATAGACTCAAGGTCTATTGACAATGTATTGTCAGAGGAGGCAATACAAAAGCTTGGTTTGACCAAGATTCCACATATGTGCCCATACAAGGTGACTTGGTTGAATAAGGGATAGAATATCCTAGTGAATGAACAAGTGTGGGCAGGCATCACCATTAGCAAGTATCAAGATAGGATTTTGTGTGATGTGCTTCCCATGGATGCTTGTCACCTATTGTTAGGAAGACCTTGGTAGTATGGTAGGGATTTAGTGCATCATGGGAAGGAGAACAACTATTCCTTTTAGAAGGATGGTGTCACTTATAGAATCTAGTCAATAGTGGAAGAAGATAAGGTGGAGAAATTGACTACTAAAGCATTTCTCATGAGTGGAAAGGAATTCCTTAAGGACTTTAAGGAGAGTGAAGTGTTGGAAATACAATAAGAAAGGTAAATCTGAGAGGGGGAGGGGTCAATCAGTGCTTCAAAATTTTACCCATAAAAACATTCACCATACATCCATCTCACAATTTAATGATTAAACTAAAATACTATATAAATCATATACATCTAAAGTATGTAAACAAGTAAGCATTCACACATGTATGATATAAGATATGACTACCCAAAAACCCTTCAATGAGAAGGTAAAACTAGGGTGGGGATGACACCCACAAATCTTCACTACTATAGTAATAAAGTGTATCCAATGAAGGTTAAAATGTTTGATCATGAAACATGATCTACCCTGTGAAAGGTCTACCTTGTTAAAAGCTTACAAAGACTATTAGGTCTTACCATGTTAAAGAATTTCAACACCCCATTAGAAGTGTGCTTGACTAAAGGACTTCAACTCACAATTAAGTAAGCACCTTGTTAAAGGATTTCAATATAGCCTATTAGGACTACTCTATTAAGAGATTTAACTAATTCACTATTAGAATGTCTTGGCAATGATCCTACGATTAGCACTCTATTGATTGATGTTAGATCACCTCTATATTGATGTGTACTTGATCCTTTTTGGTCAGATGTCTCTCTGTTGTTCATTGTTTCCTTCCTGTGTTCTCCATGAATGTCATGTTTGTGTATACAAACTGTCCTTATCTTAGCTTCTACTTAGAACATTTAGGGTTTTTCCTCCTTAAGAAGAGCTAGGTAACTTAGGATTAGGTATGAATCAACGATTTTGATTCATCCATATTGCCACTTAAACCTTCCATTTTTCTGATAGAATGCATGTTATACATAGGGATTCACATATAAGATTCATCCTTATCAATAAAAGATCATAATTTAGTCCTTAAGTCAACTCAAAAATGGTTTACATATTAGTTTGTGCCAATACAAACAACTATGTTAAAACTATGTTACTCAACATTTGAAGTCCCTGGTACTCAGCACTAACTATGACTTCAATGTTGTCACTCTGAAACTAAATGACTTAGCATGCATTTCTTACTTTGCTCCTAAATCACTCAGCACGTACTATCTGCTCGACACTTGAATGACTCGGCACATGAGTGACTCAACACTCACTATTTACTTGGCATGCTCTAAATTTCATGTTGTGCTGGACATATGCCACTTGTTTGGCATGAACAAAGTATATGATTTAAGTGTATAGACACTAACTTTTCAAAACCAATCTGAGATTAACAATCTCCCCCTTTGACATGAGTGTTGAAAACACTTGGTCATGCATTAATAATCTTATCCTTATGAGCATAACATAGATATTTATTTGGCTTCTATACAAAATTTAAAAATATCAAAATTTTGCAACACATGACTTGTACCTCAAAACTTTCATAACTCCCCCTGAGTTGAATGTTCAATTCAGTTATGTATTCTGTATCAAAATCTTTCTCCTACCTGTCTGAACTGATGTGTGCATTTTGTTGTTCTCTTACTCCCCCTTTGTTCTTACTCCCCTTGAGTATGGATATCTATTTGCTTTGCTTGTTGCACTACTTTCTTGCTCCCCCATTGCTCTTACTCTCCCTTTTTGACACTGATGTCAATGGGTTATACACTAATAGTGTATTTGTCCAAAAAGGATTTATGGACCTCAAGTATAATCTTAAGAGTTGCATCCCAATTATCACAAGCTACATCCAAAAACTTGACTTGGATGGCCAACTCAGTAGCAAGGTATACTAAGTCATCTACTGTAGAAATATTGGGGTATTTCTTCATTAGTGTTTCTGCATGGCCTAGTTCCTTGTGTAATATCTCCATGTGAGGAGTCAATGTCAACTGGATGCTAATCATATTAGCCCTTATGTTGGCTTCATCTTCTTGTAATGATGCTAACTAACTCTAGGATTACAATAGGTTCCTGAATGTTTTTTGCATTGAGCTTGAGACTTGGGAAAAGTAACATTGTATGATTGCATATGGGTCTCCAAACTCAGGATGTGATTCCTTATTTCTTGTGTGAAGAGTGTAGGATTACACAACTTGGTATACAAAGAGAAAATATTCTCTAGTACCCTTTTCACACTCTCTATCTTGGTTGCTAGCTCAACCCATGTCAGTGTAATAGCACTTGATATCTTCTCATTTACCTTGTTTTGAGACTTCCTTTCAAACCATTCTAGTAATTTTATATTAGTATTGAGGTATCTGTCACTAACCGTTTCCACTATATTGGTTAATTGTTCAATGATGGCTTGGTTTCATTTGTAGTTGGTAGATTGAATGCATTTAGGAAAATCTCTTTGATGTTAATCAAAGCTTGCTTCTACCTATGCTCCCTTCTGAGCAGTTCTTGATGTTTCTTCTTTGCTAGGGCCTTTTGTAGTATACTCATCTACTCAATTGTGATTGTTCTAGAGGCCTCATCAACATTTATTTCATATCCTAATGGCCTTAGCCATCTCACCTTTGGAATTTCTCCTTGAACATATGTGAAATTAGTATCAACTAGGAAGCAAACATCATTAAAATGTTTCTCCACTAGTGAGACTAGTGTCCTTAATCTTTTCTTCATAGATTGTTTGAAATCTTCAAAATAACTTGTCATTACAAATTCAAAGTTATTTCCTAGTTGCTCAATAAATTCACTTATCCAAACTGCAATAGGTTTTTTCACCTTCCATGCAACCTTACCAAATGTAGAAAATGTATTCTACACATAAAAGAAAATTCATACAAGAATAGATATGAATTTACACTGTGCACTTTTGGTCTTCCTTATAGCTCCCAAATTCTCAATCAATTGTTGCAACTGCAACTCGGCAAGATCATAAGTATGATCCTTCTTCACAATTTTCTAACCCATGTCAACTACAATGTAGGGTACACTATTTAATCTATTAGATTGATAAAAATTGTGTGCTATAACCCTTACTACAAAAGCTATCAGAGGATCTGTGATAGTATCAATTGTCATTCCTCTTTTATTCCACATAGGCCATGTTCTTTGTTCAATTATTTCCTTTGCTTCACTTCTCATGGTCTTTGGCTGATATTGATTGCTTAATTTGATGAGGTGTGATCACCTGACCCATTGGGTGAAGTGATCCCATCTACACTTGATGTGTTGTAATCTTCTTTTCTCTTCCATGTCTTGTTCATCTCATCTCTGACATTCTCAAAATCTGCTTTTCCTTTGCCTTTTTTGAACTCACAACTTGGTGCTTTTGACCTTGTTAGACAATATTTGCTTATGTGACTAGTCTTCAAACATCTAAAACATGTGGTTTGACTCAACCACCTTTTGTAATCACTTCTGAAATGTGTTCTAATACAATTTTCAAGAATATGTCCATACTCTTGACACTAGTGACAACTATACCTTATATTATAATCCCAATTATAAGAGTTTCCATTGTTCTTTATCTTTGTCTACTTGTTTAATGACCACTTGGCTTCTAACATTTATAATAGTATCCTTCAAATATTTGAGTTTGCATGGTCTTGGTCTTGCATTCATGTGTTTGATGACCTTGTTTGTTGCATTTATGGTAGTGACCCATGTTCTTCTACTTAACATTCTGATTTATAGTCTTGCTCTTGCAAACATTAGCAATATGTCCTTTCTTACCTTTGTTACTTCTTTCTTCAGTAATTTTGGATGATTCTCCTTCTTCGGTGCTAGTGTATCCTAGTCCAGATGTATCATTGTTAGATCTATGGGATCTCATTAATTGTTCAAAGTACTTGATGGCTTCACTAGGTTTATTGAAACTTTCAACAAACTCCTTTTCTATTTTCAAATCATTGCTCAACTGTTCATTTTGAAACTTAAGTGTTGTGATCTCAATGTCTTTACTATTTATTTCATGATTAGAAATCATGATTTGATTCATTATTTCCAATTGCATGTGAGCGATCCTATTTATTTCTGATAATTTCTTTTCCAATCTATTAGAAACTCTTTTGTCATCTTCAATCATGACTTTGTCTTTCATGGCTTTCTTTTTCTCTTCGGTCACGTCACATAGTAATATGGCTTGTGATTCTTGCTCAATCTTAAGATTTATGATCTCTTCAGCTAGAGTTCTATTCTTTTCCATTAGATATACAACTACTGCATCAAATTGATTGGAGTTTCCATTTGCAAATAGTTTAGTAGTGTCCATATCTTGGTATTGTGTGTCATTCTCCTCAATAGCAATTTACTTCCTTCTTCTCAATGATTTCTTTAGATCTTCTCTTACTTCATTCAAGTGATGTAGAATGAGTTGTATGTCAATCTCATGGTTCTTAATAATCTTTCCCAACTTGTAGACTTCCATTTCCAAGATCTTTCCTCAAAGCTGCAAAGCTTTACTTTCAAAGGATGAGGCTCTGATACCAATTGTTGGAAATACAATAGGAAAGGTAAACTCTGAGAGGGGGAGGGGGGTGAATTACTGCTTCAAGCTTTTATCCATAAAAACATTCACCATACATCCATCTCACAATTCAATAAGTAAATTGAATATCATATAAAGCATATGCATCTAAAGTATGTAAACAAGTAAGCATTCACACATGTATGACACAAGATATGATTACCCAGAAACCCTCCAATAAGAAGGTAAAACTGGGGTGGGGATGACACCCACAAATATTCACTACTACAATAATAAAATGTATCCAATGAAGGTTAGAATGTTTGATCATGAAACATGATCTACCCTGTGAAAGGTCTACCTTGTTAAAAGCTTACAAAGATTGTTAGGTCTTAACCTATTAAAGGATTTCAACACCTTATTAGAAGTGTTCTTGATTAAAGGACTTTAACTCATAATTAAGTAAGCACCTTATTAGAGGATTTTAATATGTGTTAGGACTACTCCATTAAGAGATTTAATTGTTCACCTCTTAGGATATCTTAGCAATGATCCTATGATTAGCACTTTTTTGCTTGATGTCAAATCACCTCTATATTGATGTGTACTTAATCCTTTTTGATTAGATGTCTCTCTCTGATGTCCAATGTTTCCTTCCTCTATTCTCCTTTAACTAATTTTTCAATGTAACTCAAATTATAATGCCTTGGTCACCATGAATTTCTTGTTTGCACATACAAACTCTCCTCATCTTAGCTTCTACTTAGAACATTTAGGGTTTTTCCTCCTTAAGAAGACCTAGGTGACTTAGGATTAGGTATGAATCAATGGCTATGATTCACCCATATTGCCACTTAAACTTTCTCTTTTTCTAATTGGATGTATGTAATACATAGGGATTAACATATAAGATTCATCCTTATCAACAAAAGATCATAAATCAATCCTTAAGACAACTCAAAAATGGTTTACATAGTAGTTTGTACCAATACAAACAACTATGTCAAAACTATGTTACTTGGCATCTTAAGTCCCTGGTGCTCGGCACTGATAGTGACTTCAATGCTATCACTTGACAACTGAATGACACAACATGCACTTCTTACTCAGATCATAAACCATTTAGTACATACTATCTGCTTGACACTTGAATGACTTGGCACATGAGTGACTCAACACTCACTGTTTACTCAACATGCTCTACCTTACATGTTGTGCTCAACATATGTTACTTGTTTGGCATGAAAAAAGTAAATGAATTAAGTTTGTAGACACTCACTTGTCAAAACCAATATGAGATTAACATGAAGCAGTAGGTTATACTTTTATGTTAAATTCTAAGGAGGAGAAGACAAATACATCCACACCTATACCTCTAGAAGTACAAGAGCTATTGGACTAGTTTAAAGACATTATCTATGATGGAGCACCACCTACCTTACCACCTAAGATGGCTATAAGTAATCAAATTGACTTCATACTAGGAGCATCACTACCAAACAAAGATGCATACAAGATGACTTCAGAAAAAATCAAGGAGATTGTAAGGCAAGTTCAGGAGTTGCTTGATCAAGGACTAATTAGGAAGAGCATCAGTCCATGTGTTGTACTCATGATCTTAGCACCTAAAAAGGAGGTAAGTGGAGAATATGTCTAGATTATAGTGCAATAAATAGAATCATAATTAGGTACAAATTTCTTATTCCTAGGATAGAAGACTTGATGGATTGTTTAGGTGGAGCTAGGTACTTTTCTAAGATTGATCTTAAAAGTGGATACTATTAGATTACGATGAAAGAAGGGGATGAATGAAAGTCTACATTTAAGACTACTAAGGGTCTGTATGAGTGGTTGGTAATGCCATTCAACCTTACCAAGGCACCAAGTACCTTCATGAGATTCAAGAATGAGGTTTTGAAGGATTACATTGGGGTATTTGTTGTGGTATACCTAGATGACATTCTCATCTTCAGTATGACCAAGGAGGAACACATGAAATACCTAGAGTTGGTATTGAGGAAACTCCAAGAGGAGAAGTTGATAGTAAATCTAGAAAAAATGAGTTCGTTGAAGAGGAAATGGTGTATTCGGGATTTGTAGTGTCCCAAGGAAGTCTTAAGATGGACAAGGACAAGGCAGAGGCTATTTTGAGTTGGCCTACACCTAGATCTACTACTGAGGTTAGGATTTTTCATGGATTGGCACAATTTTATATGAAGTTTTTAAGAAGATTTAGTGAAATATGTGCACCTGTGATGAACACAATCAAAGGAGGCATGAAGACTAAATTTATGTGGACCAAATCTATAGATTAAAGTTTTGAGAGATTGAAGAAGGAGGTAGCAACCCAACCTATCTTGGTTCTACCTAGTTTTGAGAAACCATTTGTGGTGGAGTGTGATGCTAATAACATAGCAGTTGGGGCAGTTTTGAGCCAAGAGGACAAACCAGTGGTATTTTTAGTGAGAGGCTTAATTGTTAGTTTATGGTGACTGATTAAGGAAGTACTATACATACTTCATAATTTTTTCAAGGCCTATTTTATCATGAATATTTTATTAGTAATTTTGTTCTGACATATTATAATTTACTATAACCCTAAAGTGGCAAAAATACTTGTAAAAAAGGGCTTAGGGTTAGGGATTTTTCTATAATGTGTGATGTGAAAATTTCTTCTTGTAGTGGTATTAAGCTGTAAGGGATTATGGATTGTAATCAAGTTGTAATCACTAGATCCTAATAATATTGTAATTTTGTTTAGTGGATATAGCCCAGTGATTGGATGAACCACGTTAAATCTTGGTGTCTTGTTTCTCTTCTGCATAATCTATTATTTTCTGATATTGTTTATATTTGCATGTAATTGTTTTTTATATATGAGGTTAATCCTAACATTAATGAAGCCAAGACAAGGTACTCAACATATGACCTAGAGCTTTATGCACTTCTCGAAGCCCTCAAGAAGTGGAGGCACTACTTATTTTTGAAGGAGTTTGTTGTCTTCACAGATAACCAAGCTCTAAGTTTTATCTACTCACAAGAGAAGCTAAGTCTAAGATACATTAAATGGATGGAGTTCTTATAGTCCTATACCTTTACTATCAAGCATAAGAAAGGGACAAACAATAAGGTGGAAAATACCTTAAGCAGGAGATTGTTGATAGTGCAAGAAGTCAAGTTTAAAGCATTGGCTTCAATGGCTTCAAAGATTTGTATGAGGAGGAAACTAACTTTTTAGAGGCTTATAAGGTATGTATTGATTTTGCTAATCATTTTCATAGTGATTTTTTTGAATACACCCTACAGAATAGACTATTGTTCAAGTGTCAATAGTTGTGCATCTCAAGGGGATCCATGAGGGATAACCTTATACAAGAGAAGCACAATATGAGAATGAGTGGGCATTTTGGTCTGAGCAAGACCTTGTACCTTGTGGAAAGGTTTTATTACTAGCCTAAAATGTAGAGAGGTGTTAGGAGGTATGTGGAGCAATGTAGCATATATCAGAAGGCAAAGGGAACTTCATCAAATGTAGGGCTCTACCAACCTCTCCCTATTCCTAATATGTCTTTGGAATGCATCATCATGGAATTTATAGTAGGATTATGAAGGAATAGGATAGGGATGGATAGTGTCTTTGTGGTAGTAGATAGGTTTAGTAAGATGAGTCACTTTATACCATGCAATACTGCACATGATGCAAGTAATGTGGCCAACCTATTCTTCAAGGAGGTGGTTAGGATACATGGCCTTCCAAGGAGCATAGTAGCTAACAGGGATGTTAAGTTTATGGTGAACTTTTGGAAGATCCTATGGAATAGGCTTGGAAAAAACCTAGCACATAGATCTACCTACCATTCTCAAATTTATGGTCAGACATAAGTGATTAAAAAGGTATTGGGGAACCTATTAAGGTGTCTTACCAAGGAATATGGACAAATTTGGGAGCAAGTTATTCCCCAAGTTGAGTTTGCATACAATGATAGCAAGAATAGGACAATAGGGTTAATTCATTTCCAAGTAGTATATGGTAGTCACCTAAGAGGTATAATGGAGTTGAGGGACCTACCTTCACATGACAAGATTAGTGGACAAGCTGATGAATGTGTATAATCAATGAAGGAGGTACATGAACAAGTGAAGCAAACTTTGATGGAAGCCAATCAAAAATTGAAGGAGCAGAAGGATGAGGGGAGGAGAGAGTTGTAGTTTCAAGTGGGAGACTTGGTGATGGTGTATCTTAATAAGGCCAAGTTACAGAAGGGAATTCCTAGAAAATTGCAGATGAGGAGGATTGGGCCATGCAAGATCCTTGAGAAGTATGGAACCAATGCCTACGCGATAGATCTACCAAAGGACATGTCTCTTTCTCCAATATTCAATGTGAAAGACCTAGTACCATATAGAGGTCCTAATATGGATGACATAGAGTATCAGAAAAAGTTGAAAAAGGATGTAGCAGACATAAAGGTAACTAAAAAGAAGCAACCATAGGTTGAAAAGATATTGGACTCTAAGGTGAACAAGAGCACAAGAAATAAGGTCTACAAGGAGAATTTGGTGAAATGGATGGATTTACTTGAGGCTAAAGAAACTTGGATTGCTAAGGGTGACTTTAAGAAGCTAGGCATCAACATTGAGTTCTTATCCCCAACGGTACCTTAACTTCTTCATGTAGGAGGAGAATGGTGGAGGAGCACCTTGGGTAAGATCAAACCCTAAGTCTACTTTTTGGTTTTTGGATGGTCTAACCAACCATGGGAATAATAAGGACTAAAAATAAATTCCCAAGGTGTGTTTAAGAGGTTTGAGTTGAAAGGTTTTTATTTAGGAGGCTAATTTGGTCAATTAGGTCTTGATATTTAAAAAATGCAATAATTGCTCTAGGAGACCAAAGAAGGTAAAATGCCATAAAATGGGGCAAGGAGTGAGTAAATATGGCTCTTATATGTTCTAAGGTTATCCTATAAGGTTTGATAACATTCTTTGCAATTTTGGAGAGTCTAGGAGCAAAATTGTAAAAGTTGTCAAAAAGTTGCATTGACAACTTTGCAATTTTGCAAAATTGCTTGACAACTTTTCAGACAGTTTTGCAAAACCAACAATTTGGGTAGTTATGGTTTGAACTATAGAATAATAAGAAAGGTTAATTCTATTTAATATTTTTCCAACTTAGTTCCAGGGGTTGGACAGTTGGGTATACAGACAACACCAACAACAAGACAATTTTTTAGCACTTGAGCATAGTTTGGAGTTTTTAGTTGGCATTTTGGATTGAATAGAATAATTTTTTGATGAAGTATAATATTGTATTCATGTCTTGAATATTTGTGCAGTTTTTTTTGTTTCAATTAGGCATTCAATAAGGTTTATAAAATTATTATTTTTTGTTAATCATGTTGTCTAGTTTTGAGTAACAGGCAATGAATGGACTATAGCTTAAATGTCCTTGGTCTAATCACCATGGCTCTTTGAGACCAAGAAATAGCCTCTTTAAATATTGTAAAAATTTCTTGTGGAGGTTCTGGAAGGCCAAACACTATTTTTACAAGTGAATCCTAGGCAAGCTAGCAAGGTTGGCAAGGTGCAAGGAGATGCTTGTAAAGAGTTATTGTGAGGAATAGATGATTGGAATGGGACAATATTGAATTTTAAAGGTAGGATAAATGTATAAAGGAAGCTAAACTCAAAAGAGGAGGCTAGGTATAGAGTTCGACGCTTGCAAGAGAGAAAACACTAACATTGCTTCCAAAACCCTTAAAAGTAGGGTTTGCTGAATTTGTTACAGTACAAACATTGCTAGAACCCTAGACTTTCAAAATCTTCAAGGGTTGGTCATAGGGAAAAAAATTATAGTATAAAAAAGGGGTCTTATTAATGGTTTTTGTGAGTTATAGCTCTTTCCTTGTTTCTAGGAGGGCTAATAGGGGCTCTTAGGGCTACTAGGCATACCTAGCCAATTTGGTAATTTGGGTGAATGAACCTTGAATTAATGATGCATAATGATGGGTAATGAGTTTAAAATATCAATATGAGTGTTCTATCTTGTATTTTATGCACTTGGTGTTCTTGGGGAAGTTTTGGCATTCTAAGCCAGAGAATGCATTTTAGGTGAATTAGGAGAATGACATTGAGGATTAGAATTGTTCGGTGAGTTTCTTGGGGAAAGGGGATTGAAGAGGGATCCTATGAGTTAGAGTTATGAGAGAAGACCCTATAGTTGGCTAGGAGTATCCTAGGAAGAGCTAGAAGCTCTTAGTTGAAGAAGCTCCCCATCATCAAGCTTTCACACACTTTAAAAAATACAAAATTAGATCTCGCTAACTCTGGGTTAACATCTAGGATGTAGTCCCTAGTTAATTAATTAATTAATTTGTTGAAAAAAAAATTCCTTAACCCAAAATATTTGATTCCTTGACATCCTATGTTTTGCCTGCATATTGTTGTAGCTAGTAATTTGCCCATAACTTATTTCATACTATCTATATTGACTTGCGGTTTGACATACATTATTCTGACATTCTATCCTTTGTTTACCTAATTGTGCATGTGACAATAATGTATTTATCAACTAAACATATCAAAACTATTTATGTTCTACCAGACAAACTAACTGATACTTAGACAATTTTCTAAGTATAATTGTTGTATATTTAACTTTACATTATGCTCTCTTCATACAAGATATATGTTGCCATAAATAAAAACTAAAAATTATCTACCTAACCAAATTACCAACATGTAGATATATATTAGATGAGGAAAGTGGATGGGCTTATATAGGACTCAGAATAAACTTTCTCCCATTGGTTAGCTGAGCATCAAAATTAACACCTCAAATCAACCCCAAAACAAGGCCCAAAAAGGGGACCCAAAATGGGACCCACACAAGGATGAATTATATCCTTGATTAAAAAGGGATGCACTGCATCCTTGATAACTAGGCCAATAAATCCCTAAGAATCCATGAGGGTTCCAAAATAGGTCTCAATTTTTGGAAATCTGGTATCTTAAGAAAACCTTGTTTTGAAGTAGAAAAGAGATTCCGAGTAGTAGGAAAGAGGAAAGGGAGGACTCATATGGGTAGAACCTACCTCAATATTTTCATCATGAAATACTACTATAAAATATTTAGGAGGAATGGAGATAGATGAGAAATAAGAAGGAAATGTAAACTAAATGCATGGCTCTCACTAAATAGGTGCTAAATCATCATTAAATTAAAGTTATTTCAGTTTATGGTGGTACATTTATTCCTTGCTTTAGGGAGAGTATGAACGTAATCCAAACTCTTGGTAAAGTAGAGCACAAAATATGAAATAATCTCATCATGATCAAATAGACAAATAATCCACCACCCCCCAAGGGATTTGAGTCTCTACTAACTCCAAGGTCATAATAAGAGAGAAATCACTAACTGAGAGAAGTAGAGAAATAAGTGGTGTGATTAATTCATCAATGAGAGATGTAAATTTCATTGTGAGTCACATGAAAAATAAAAAATAAAAAATGTTTTACTTGTGTATGTGACATATCATGTATGATTGAATGTATTACTTGAATATGGGATTTAGCACATTGAAAGTGAATGTGTTCTTGTAGGGTAGGAAAATGGAAGAAAGCCAACCCTACATAAATTTGAAAGGGAGAAGACCAAGATTAACCCCTTGATTGGATTTTATTGATACACAAGGAAGTATCAATACAAAACCCTAATATAAAAGTATTGAATGACTTGGATTTATTTCCCTCTCACCCCCACCTTAAGAGGGTTTAAGTAAAATGACAGATAAAGAAATGCTAAAATGGAGAGTATAGAAATAGGAAGAAGGAGATGATACCTTGTAGAATACAAACCTAAAAATTAGCTATTGGATGATGTCAAAAGTGGCTAAAATTGGAGATCTTGGCTAAAATTTGCAAGGTAGACAAAACCCTAAAATCTTCCAAAGATTTGTTAGGGGTGAACTAGATCTTCAAGGGGAAAATGTAATCTTTAGGGGTGCAATGATCCACTAATGAGAGTGTGTTATGTTGATGTTGATTTTGTAGTACTACATAAAGCTAAAAAGGGTATTTGGATCTGTAACCTGTAATTCGTCAATTCAATATTTAAAAGTGAAGGATTTGATAAGAACAAACTCATAGATCCCATAGGACACCTACATGCAAGAACCTGTCATAGAGAATAAAAAGACAAGATAAGGAAAGGGTTTAGCTATGAAAATATCCAAGAATATATTATTAGACAGAAAGAATGAGAGAAATATACAATGGATCAATCCATATAGAAGGAGATCATAAACCTAAAAAGGAAACCCTAAGAGGTAGAAGACATTTAATTCTTTAATCTAACATCCCCCTTAAGATGAGAAATATTATAGCTATAAATAATGCAATAAAAATAAAGGAAAATATAATGTAGAAAGCATAAATGGGTCCTGACAGCATGGCCTAATGAGGTACCCAACACAACCAAATATTTGAAAAATAGAGAAATAGGGAAACCGCGTGGGAAAAACCCTGCTCTAAAAAGATATAGAAGAATCCTAAAAATAGAAGGAAGGAAGGATTTGTTACTAAGACCCCCCAAAGATGAATTCCTTCACCCCAAGTATAGAACACAACTAAAGATACCATGTGGATGCAAAAGGTTTGGTGAAGATGTCTACAATCTATTTAGCAATGGGAATATACTCCAAGCTAAGAGAGTCATCCTAAATTTAATACTTGATGAAGTGCATATGAAGCTCAATGTGCTTAGTCTACTGATGCTCAACTATGTTGTGGAAAATGTGTATAACACTTTGATTGTCACACCAAAGAGAGGTGGAACTATCAGGGGGAAATTTAAAATCTTTCATTAACTATCAAAGCCATTAAACCTCCTAACTAGCTAGCACAACTACCCTATATTTTGCCTCTATAGATGATAATGTGTGAACATATTGCTTCTTGCAAGATCATGTGATAAGACCAAAACCAAACAGAATACAAAGCCAAAAATAGACTTGTGATCACCAATATCACTAGCCCAATTTGAGTCTATATAACCAACAATGTGAGGACCCCTTGATGTATAGTGAATTCCATAACATGTAGTACCCTAAATGTAACTAAAAATATGTTTGGAATCTTGTCAAATACTCTTATGAGGATCATGTGAGAATCAAGAGACAAGGCTATCCACAAAGAAAATATCAATGTGTGTGTGTCAAGTACAAAAAAACTACCCACAAATTGTCTATATAAAGTGAAATACATTGTAGGAGTAGAGAAAGTGGTAGATTAACAAACACCTAACTAAAAAGGTGTAGGAGTAGGCTTGCAATCAATAATGTTGAATCACTAAAGCATATAAAGATCATACCTCTGCTAAAGTATGGTTATCCCATCTGAAGACTAAACAACCTATAGGCCAAAAAATTAGTGAAGAAGTCCAAGGTCAGTCATCTTAAACCACTCTCTCAAATCTTGATGAACACTTTGAATCATAGAAGGTGAGTTACTTGTAATAATGAGATCATCAACATGTAACACAAGTATTAATAGATTAGCCCCATGATGTTGAATGTACATTGTAGGATCAGAATGAGAGCTTGTGAAGTTTGATGCAAGTAAGAATGAATCCATCTCATACCAAACTCGAGGGACATCTTTGATAGCATACAAGGATCATCAAAGTTGACACTCCATAGAAGAGTCCTTCACAAAACCTGGAGGCTGCTCCATATAGATCTCCTCATGTATATCTCCATGTAAAAAGGAAATCTTCACATCCATTGTACAAGTTGTTCATTCTTTAGAAGATGCAAGAGAGAGTACAAGGTGAATATAATTCATCTTGGTGATAGGAGAAAATATCTTGGAGTAATCAATACCCTCCACCTATAAAAATCCCTTCACAACAAGATGTGCATTATACCTATCAATAGAACCATCTATAGCATACTTGGTAGGATATACCCATCTACACTAAGCCAACTTCTTCCTTTTGGAAGAGGACAAAGATCCCAAGTGTGGTTCTTCATCAAAGAAGAGTACTCCTCATCCATAGCCCTATCCACATCTAAGTGTCTTGTTACCTATAAAAAATTATATGGATCATTTAGAATGAAATGAATCAATAGTCTAGTACTAGATGTTAGAGCATGAGTGCGATGAAAATTTGAAGGATCTCTTGCCATAGGTCCACCTGCATTAACAATATCATGATCCCACTTGGGCACTCATAGAACATTAGGGGAAGGAGGGGAAGGTGGATCACCATAAAGCTCTTCCTTAAAGGATAAAGAATCTTGTAGACAAGAAGATGAAGTACTAGGTAGTAAGGGATATGCTGGTGATGGAGGCTCTATTAGAGGATAACACTCATCAAACTAGACATCTTTCCAAAATAAGACCTCTCTAGAATCAAGATTAAACAGCCCGTATGCCTTCACTTCCTCATAGTAGCCAAAAAATATGAGAACTTGACTCTTCCTCTCCATGGCTTTCCTCTGAGATACTAGAATAAATTCCCAAGCCTCACTACCAAAAATTTAGAATATAAAAACATCGAGCTTGACATGATTCCAAGCCTCCCCAAGAGTGAAATATTGCGAGGCCTTGTGAGGCATCTAATTCTTAATATAGTTGGCACAATTGATAACCTTAGCCCAAAAAGTACTCATATCTTGATACTATATCATACAATTGGCCATCTATTGTAATGTCTTGTTCTTTCTTTCAGTAACTGCATTATGTTAAGGGGTATGGGGAACTATGAACTAATGATGTAAACCATGCTCAATGCAAAAATATTTGAAAGATTGATTTACATATTCCCTATTATTGTTAGTACCAAACTAATTCTCCACAAATGTCTTAAAGATTTGAAATTAATCAAAGACATTAGACTTGTACTTCATAGAAGTCATCTATGAATGTAAGCACACATCAGGAACCTTAAAAATGGAGTGGGGAATGACATAAGATCACTTTGTATCAATTCCAATGGTGCCTTAGTACATGTGGATCTATTTGTTAGAAAATGATCTATGTGATGTTTTCAAAGTGCACAACCTCGACAAACACCGTCAGTGCAAGAGATTTGAGGTGGCCCAGTCACTAGTTCCTGTGTACTCATATATTGTAGATATTTGTAGTTGACATGGCCAAAATTATCATACCAAAGTTTTCTCACTATGTCTATATGAGAAACAAGAGAAACACCTATAGAATCAAAGCTCTCAAAGCCATCACACTAATATAAGTGAGATTGTAAACTAACACTTGTAGTAGAAAAAAATTTAGGATTGTGGAGGTCTCGAATAACCATATTGTGTGGTGAGAACTCAACTATCTTACTAGAGCCAAAATGGAAAATATTATAGGAAGATAAGAGGCTTGTAGAAATGGATAGAAGCAACATAACATCTTTTAGGGAACTACCCTCCAAAGAGATAGTTCCAGAACCTAAAATTGAAAGTTGTGTAGAGTCGCCAACTGCAATCCATTTAGTAATAGTCTAAGAAAGTTATGTAACCAAATGAGGTGATTGTGTAATATGGTGTGAATTACCTAAATCAATGATCCAAGTAGAAGGAGAAGATAAATATCATGTAGAAAGAGCATGTCCTTTCCCTGAATGAGAAGGTGGTGGCTTTAGAGAAGTAATATTGTGTTGTTGCATGGTCTCCTCTAAATCCTCAAGACATTTCCAACACTTGGAAATTGGATGTATTTCCTTGCCAAAAAATTGTAAGGATCACCTATAAAATTCTTAGTCTTGGAGGAAGACTCGCCAAAATTAGAAGCTTTACCCTTTAGAGTGGATTTCTGAGTATATGATCTAGGAGATAGCTTAGAGGAACTCTTGTTGCCAGCTGAATCTTCTTTGGGCTTCAATTTTTTCTTTGACTTCCTTGTAGATGTTTGAGAAACCAATGTATGGTTCTTTGATCCTATCAAAGAGTCTAATTTTGTAACCTTGGTCGTCTCTCTAGTCAGTTGATCACATAATACCTCAAATGTGGGCATGGTAAATTTAGGACCCAAAGAATTCATAGTGGAATGGAAGGTAGAAGAGAAAACATGAAAGTTTCCTTGAAGCTTTGATAGAATCAAGTAGATGCACTCTTTCATAGTCTTGTTCTTGCCACAACCCTATAATAGTGATCTCTATTTTTAAATAGAAAGTCCTCAACAGAGGGAAAATAATTAGGTACAAGTAATGCAAGCTCTTCTTCAATCTTAAGTTCTCTAAATTCATTGATGGTACCAAAAAAGTTGTTGAACTTGGCCCACATCTCTCAAGGAGTGTCACACCCATCAAGATGAAACTATAAGTTGTCTAAAACACTCAAATAAATAAAAAACATGGCCTTATCCATCTTATTCCTTTATTGCAAGGTTAGATAGGTACTCTAAAATACTAGCTACACATCATATAAAAAAAACTACAAACCCTTTGAATGGAGAAGTTGTGTCATGGTAGTTGTCCATGTGTGATAGTTATGTGGATTTAGAGAAACCAAACAAACAAAAGTCTTGACCATTTTTTTAGAAGGTTTTTTTTTAATATATTTTTGGTTTATTGATATAAATGATAGAAACAAGAATAAAAACACCATCCACAATGCAAAAAATAGAACCCCAGATGCTAGAAGGAATGCATATACAAGTAAGAGAAAAAAAAAAAGCTTTAGTTGAGGATTGTGCATACCTTTGAAAACTTGTAATGAAAATAAGAAAGAATCTAGAAAGAGCTTGAAGAGACCTTTCTAAGGCTTCTTCTAGATTAAAAAATGGGGTTAAATTGAGTAACTTTTGTCACCTAGAATGCAAAAAGGATCATCAAACTTGAACAATAAAAATGGGTACCATACTAGATAAAAGACAAGAAACAACCTACTTTAATGCATCCATCTTGGAATCAGCTTTCCAACAGTATCTAGTTTTCCCCAAAACACCTCTATATGCTCAATATATCACTATAAAACCACAGGTACCTCTAGAAGGAAAAATAAATTTTTAAAACTCCCTTAAGCCCCCAAAATTAAACCCCCTAGGCTCTCACATGATCAAACACTAAGTAATAAAGGGCTTGGTGGCTTGGGGGTGGCGTGATATTAGTTTTTGTTTGTAGAGTGGCATGTTGGTGGAAAATTTTTTGTAGTAGTGAAGTGGTAGTGGAAGCTTGACAATGCATTTTTATAAACACATTACATTTTTTTAAAATGAAAACTATATATAGCCCTGATCCATGTGCCAAGGGTTGAATGACCCTGGCAAGCATAAAAGAATTTCCTCCTCAGTCAACAATGTCCAAAATCAAAGTGCTTTATGTTAGATAGGGGTTTTGACACACTTTCAATCCAACTATGATGTCCATTTGGACTGAAAGTGCTTTAAATTTCAAGACACCCTATTTCCACAAAAGAATACCAAAAAATGCTACTCAATTCTATCAAACCCTCATTCCTCTTTTTCTTCAAATATGAACAAGCTACAGTAGATTTGACTCTGATACCATAAAGGATTTGATAAGAACAAATCCATAGATCCTACAGAACACCTACAAGCAAGAAAGTGCCATAGAGAAGAAAAAGACAAGAGAAGGCAATAGTTTGGCTTTGAAAATATGCAAGAATATATTATCAGACAAAAAGAATGAGAGAAATAGACAATGGATCAATCCTTATAGAAGGAGATCATAAAACCTAAAAAGGAAACCCTAAGAGGTAAAATATATTTAATAATTAATATTTAATTATTCAATGGAAATGCATGTTTGTAAAGTGAAATCTTAAGTAGGGAGTAAAGGTAATTTAATAAATGTCATTAAATTAATCCTTTACTCTAACAAAAACCTACAATAGAAAGGGATTATTCATTTTTTGTTGGGAGGGAGGTTTGCCTCAATCAAACCTCAGTTTATGGATTAACCTTGAATTGAAATAATGGAAATAGAATGCTAGCAAGTAGCAGTAATAGATCTATCATGAAGCAATGTAGGTGAATTTGGAATGTAATCAAGTATGTAGATGTAATAGATTTGACTCAACTTCAAAAACCCTAGGAAGGAAAATCAAAGTGAAATCAAAACATTCATGAATGTATGTGCTTGAAATTTGCCTTCGTAGATCTTGAAAGAATGGAGGTAGAATTTTAAACAAAGGATATTGAAATGTATGAAGGGATATCTTGAATTTTTTCAGCGCAATAGAAGATCTAGCATAAACTCCTTCAATGGCTTGAATACATAAATCCTTGATCTTCAATAGAGAACTAGCTTAAACATCTTGAATGCTTGGATACTTGAAGGTGAAATATATTCAAGTGTTTATGGATGAGAAATGGATAAAATGGAAGGGTTAATATAGAGCTCATAATTAACTAAATCTTCTAGGCCGGTCAACCTAGAAGTTAACACTCTGAACATTCTAGAGCACATGACCTAAAGAGGAGGCCCAAAATAGGGCCTCATCGGGGTACATTATGCCCATGATTTTCTCATCACATATGGATTGTGCCCCTAATTGGTCAATGACACATTGTGCCCTTGATGATTAGGTGCAAAAACCTCTAGGACTATCTTGGGGCTCCAAAATAGGTCTCAAGATCTAAAAATTAACTCCAGATTACAATAAAATCTCATTTTGGTACAAAGACTAGATTCCTAGTGGATAGATGAATTAAAGGAAGGACGTAGAGTAAATATATCCTACCCCAAGATTAATGCCATGAAAATAAGAGCTTTAAAGATTATCTATTAATTTTACCAGAATTCCTCTTAGGGGAAAGGATGGAAAAAGGAAGAAGAGATGAAATACACAAGGAGATTGATGATCTTACATTAAATAGGTGCTAAACCTTCATTAAATTGGAGTGCATCCAATTTAAGATGGTACAGTTACCCATATATAAGATTTAGAAAATTTGAATGCATTATCCATACATGCAAAGATTCAGCATGTATTGAAAGTGCAAAATAAAGAGAGACCCCATCCCGAGGATACTTGCTTCCTAGATTGAAGGGGCAAGAAGAATCCATTCTTTTGAATTATATATAATCTATAAAGAAATTCAAAATATGTATGCAAACATTTATAAAGAAACAATGCATATATTCAAGGATAACCAAGAAAGCATACCAAGACCCCAAGGCTAAAGTACTCAAAACCATATTTAGACTCATTCTTTTCTACTCCATGATTATAGGAAAAAAGTAGGTAGAGTGTATGTCCCCATGTTAAAGTCATTAGTAATAATTTAACAAGAGAAAAATATTTTAAGACAGTATACATACATCCACTTAGAGAAATTTCCACTATGAGATTCCTCCAAGAGAAGACAAATTAAGGGAAATAATCACATAATATATAGAGAGAGCACAAAAGGGATCTACTAAATTTGGGGTCAATATAATCATGAGATAATATAGATAAATAGTATTGCAAATGAAATTTCATCATTTCCCAAAGTAAGTAAAATTACAAGATAATGGAAGAAAGACACATAAGAATCACTAAGAAGAGTCTTTTGGACTACCATAATGGAGACCAAAAATAATTGGTGCTACTATGTCACAAATCCAAGTGGACCACCACAAGGATACAATTAAAAATTGATGGAAGGGATGATAGAAAGTCTACATAAAATAAGCTCAACTCAAACCTATTAACACCCTACCAATAGTACACGTGTAAGCCAAACATAGAATTGTAGATAAGTTACCATAGAATTTATAGATTTACTGATTGATTACACAAGATAAACAACAACCACATGTCCAGTTGTGAGGCCTTCCAGGTTGTGGCTTTATACAAAGAATTACAACAACAAATTCCAAGTGTGTAGTCCTTATCTTCCTTCTACTAAGCATGCTACTATTCTTCTACCTCTTTTCTATATCAAATACAAGTGCTTATATAATCAGTTAGACCACAAGTTGGCCAGTTAGGAATTTAATTGCAATATAGATCTAGTCTTTGAGATGGAAGCCATAACCCAAGAAATGGGCACCAATTGTTCATGCACTCTTAAGGATAGGTTGAAACATGACTTAGGAGTTGGCTCCCAATTACGCAAGATGCCATGTCATCATAAGAAATTGCACTAAAAGAAACAACATGCTTCACAAGATCTAAACATAAGGAAATAGAGACCGAAAACAGTGACACAAAACTTGAGAAAAATAACACATCAACATTTGCACTCTTTAGGTAAGGACTAAAAAATAGGTCCTCAACAACATGCTAATTGTAAATTTTACTTCTAGATTTGATTGTGTTTTTTTAGCATCAACATTTCGGATCACACTCTGTGATCCATCATCAGGATGAGAGAATGCAAGAATGAAATAGCACACAAGTCAAGGTAGCAACGGCTATGCCATGAATAGAAAATAGGTATAGAAAACATGAAATATTTTTGGGTGATGCAATACTTCTCATTGACCCAAGATGCTACTGCATCAAACACCTGGGGTAAGTAAAGAGATAATATCCACATCAGGCATCCCTCGTGCTTTGACCAAAATCATAAAGATCTAACTTAGATTGCATTATCCATGAACTATCTTTATTTAGTTTGTCTTTCCACTAAACAAGGTATTCTATGTTGTCTTTTCCTCTAGTACTCTTGATAATTTTGCTACCTAATACTTTTTCAATGATACCAGCCCTCTTGTGAGGATAATCCAGGTTATCTTTTAATTCCTTGTCTTCTTAAAAGTACTAAAAGATGTATGTAATGTTTATTATAGGTGAAATATCTACATCTCCAAGTAATTCAACTTCAAATGTGTTTCCACTATCAAACATTCTCAGAATGTTACAAAGACCAAATTTCTCTCTTTAGCTTAGTGTAAGTGCCAATTGGAAATCTATTCTTTTTCAAATGAACCACCACTTTATCTCCAACCTCAAAAGATTTATGTCTATTCCTTCTATTTTCTCTTTATTTATATCCAATCTTACTATCCTTTGGATTCTTTTTCACTTCATCATGTAAAGTCTTCAACTTTAGCACTTCACATAATCTCAATAGTCAAATCCCTTAGTTCAATTATTCCTTTACGACACGGTCCATTAACAATCTCAAAAGCTGTCTTCCTGGTGCTTCTATTCACATTATTATTCTATGCGAAATCTACTTGTGCTAAGATCAAATCCCAATTTCTAGGTTTATTCCCAACCAATCATCTCAACAAGCTACCCAAACTTCTATTTACTACCTCAATTTGTTCATCTATATATGGATAAAATGTAGAACTAAACTTCAACCGTGTATCCATTTTTCTCCAAAGTGTCCTAAAAAAATAACGAGTAAACTTGGTATCTCTATCTAAAACAATAGTCTTAGGCAATCCATGCAATCTCACTATCTCCTTGAAGAATGATTCAACTACATGTATTGCATAAGATGTCTTATTACAAGGTATTGAATGATCCATTTTTAAAAATCTATCAACTACTACTAGAATAGAATCATTACATCTTCAAGTTCTAGGTAAACCAAGAATAAAGTCCATATTCATACAAGAAATGGTGAACACAACCCCAAATTCTAACTAATTCCCTTTGTTGTTTGACAAATTCTACAACTTCTAACCATACTATGTACATTTGTATAAATTTGAGGCCAAAAGTACCTATCAAAAATATACTTTATTATTTTATCAATTCCAAAATGTCTAGCAAGTTCACCACTATGTTTCTCCCTCATGATATTATCCTCATAGATCCTCTAGGTATGCATAATTGAGTTCCTTTAAACAACATGTCTTCCTGAATGAAATACACAATCCACTTATTTTTGTCACTCATCAACTGGTTCTTACAATTTTTCCAAGGTTCTACTAAATCAAGACCAGTTTCATACAAGTGCTTCAAATCATCAAAACCAAGTAACATAACTCTCATTTTTGTTAGAAAATCTTTCCATCCACTAAAAGAATCAACAACCTTATTTTACTATCCATTTTTATGTTTCAACATAAAGAAACATCATGCAAGTACTCAACCCACTTCATATGTCTTTGATTCAACTTGTTCTGACTTCCTAAATAGTGCAAATATTTATGGCCAGTGAATAACACAAAATCATTAGGCATCAAATAATGTCTCCTTTTCTTCAAAGCTTGAAAAATAGCATAGAATTCATGGTCTTAAACTAAGTATATTTTCTTAGCATCTATCAAATTCTCACTATAGAAAGCTATAGGTCTTCCTTCTTGACTCAAAATGGCTCCAATGACACTTCCACCAGCATCACAATCAACTTGGAAAAGTTTACTATAAATTGTTAGAGTAATAAGATATTGCCTTATTAATGAAATCATTTTGATTTAATTATTAAGTCACTTATTATCTCTAGATTACTTAAGCTAAACATTAGACATATAATAATTAATTCTTTTATTAATTATTATCATGCAACCTAGCTTTTACCCTATTAGGGTTTTGATCTCCTTTTATAAGGATTGATCTCTTTGTAATTTTACTCATTCACTTTTCATTATAGCAATCTCTTTTTTTTCTCATCAAGAATGTCTCATCTATGGATCTCACAATTTCAGTCTCCATAGCTTTTGCTTCTCTCTTTTTACAATAAGTGTTTGCGTGGAGGTGATTCTTAGAAGCTATGGGGTTGCTCTTTCATCAACTTCAACATGGTATCAGAGCTCTAGATTTTCATGCCCTTGTTCTATTTATGAGAAGTTTGGCTTGGCTTTCAAATCTATGCTTTTTGTTTAGAGGGTTTCATTTTTCAGAGTTTTTTTTAATTGAATCTAGGGGTCACTATTTTTCGGTGCACTTTGAGCCCAAACGGACAACACCATTTAGCTCAGAGCACCCCAAAATCCCAATTTTCATATAAAATTTATCCAATTTGGACATAGTTTGAATTTGAGGCTAAAAATATTGCTTCCAAATTTGGCACATTTTTTGCGGTGGTGTTTTTTTTAATTTTGCATGTTACCTGAGGTGATTATTTTCTAATTTTTGCACACAAATTGAGTTTTTTTGACACACAAATCGAGATTTTTGGGAACACAAATAAAGATAGTTTTGGTATAAAACTGACATGCTTCTCAAGATAATTTCTGGTGCTAGTGGGCATGATTTTTGAGGCATTTTGGCATGGATCCTAAGGCAGTAATTTTTTTGCTTTTTCAATGCTTTTTTGACCTCCATGTGATTTTTTGGCCATAACTTTCTCATCTGGACTCTGTTTTTTGATCTGAAAGAAGTATCAGAAAGCCCATTCCGAGCCCATCATATGGGGTAGTTTATTTGGATTTTTTAATGTCGTTTAGTGGTCTATTTTGGGTGTCAAATTCATAATTTCTACTTTTCATTCTGAGAGACATATTTTAAGACATTCTATTTTCTAGATTTTGCTCTAGGCACATCCCATTCAGGTTTTTTCTTTTTAACATTTTGATGGATATCTTGGTTGTTTCAAGTCTAGGGATTAATTTTTTTGTTTCATATGATTTTTCATGGGTTATACTATCTATTGTATCAGTATTATGTCTCTTTTGATCTTTGTTGACATCCTTTTGTAGTATTTTTGCAAACACACTAAGATAAAGTGTCATTCTATTGCATTCTGGGATCTTGCACATCTTTGTGTTTTGTTGTACTCACACTACATTTTAATGTGCCTTGGGGGGTTTTATGTTGGCCATATTCACCATCTTCCTTTGTCAAGTGAGTGTTCCTTCCATGACATTAACCTCATGATGTGTCGATGACACGTGCCATTATAAGTGTTTGTACTTCTTTTATACTCTTGATGTTCCTTGTTCTTCTTTTTGCAAGAGATGTTGCATTTAGTTTCAGTGTTCATGTCTTACCTCTTAGCATTATGGGGGGGGTTATGTTGGTTTTATTTCTTTCTTGGTTCGATGGAGTGAGCTATGTATTTAATATTTGATCCTATGTACTACAAGATTGCAATGGCTAGATACCTATGCATGTTGGTGAGATGGATCATTTACCATATAGATATTATTTCATTCCTAAATTTGGAGGCCATGAAGATACCTTCCATCTTCAATTGATCAGATATTCATACTTAGTCTTGTCTACCTAGTCATGTTTTATAGAGTGGAGGTTCTTCAGATCAACAGTTTGGCAGTGTTTGCAGCTTCATGTTTTAGTTGTAGTCTTCATAATCATCATTTTGTTCCTATTTTATGGAACATTTTATTTCCATATCTTTTTGGATTAGAGTTTTTCCCATATTTTTTTTATCTATTTATCCTCTTTACAGTGATTTGGTTGTGCTTTGGTACCTCATTAGGCCTTGTTGTCAGGACCCAATTTGCTTTCAATAGTAGTTTCTAGGTTTTAAGCTACTCCCCAAGGTTATCTTATGGGGGTGTTAGAGTAATAATATATTGCCTTATTACTTAAATAATATTTATTTAATCACTAAATCACTTATCATCTCTAGTTTACTTAAGCTAAACTTTAGGCATATAATAATTAATTCTTTTACTAATTATTATCATGCAACATAGGTTTTACCCTATTAGAGTTTTGATCTTCTTTCATAAGGATTGATTTCTTTGTAATTTTATTCATTCACTTTTAATTATAGCAATCTCTCTTTTTTTCTCATCAAGAATGTCTCATCGATGGATCTTGCAATTTTAGCTTCCATGAATTTTTCTTCTCTTTCTGTGACAGGTGTTTACATGTAGGTGATTCTTGGGAGCTATGGGGTTGATCTTTTATCAAATTCAACATAAATCAGGCAAAGAAAGTGTATACAATTTTGTTACTCATTGTTTTAATATTTCAAAACTCTTATGTGCTCCATGTGTCGACTTGAAATCTCTTTTGTCACCTCTCATAGTTTATGTCATAGAATTACATACTAAACTGAAATTCCTTATAAAATTCCTATAGATACTCATAAATCCATGAAATGATCTAAATTATCCAACATTCTTAGGTATAGGCCAATCAAGAATAACTTTTTTCTTTTTGAGGCGCTATCCTCAAACCATTAAGATATCTGGGCACCTTTTCAACTTCATCATCCACATGTCCAAATCTGATATCCAATTTATAAAATTCCTCGATATATTCCTTCACACTCATGTCCTTTTGTCTTAGATTCTACATTCTTCTCAATAAGTTAACTTGGTAATCTGAAAAAAAAAACTTCTTCTTCAATTTTCCAATCATCTTCACCCATGTCTTGATCTTTTATTTTCCTCTTTTCTATCTTTCGATCTGCAAGTGACCCCACCAAAGTGAAGCATGGCCTTTCAACTTTGTGACTACTATTTTTACCTTCTTGTTATCAAGATTTCTTTCATATTCAAAGTACTTATCCATCTCAGAGATCCAATTCAATACTACAATAGTCTCAAGTCTTTCATCATAACAAGAAGCTTGAACAATAGGTCTAGAATTTTCCCTAGACAAGACTCTAAGAAGGTTTTCCTCATCTTGTTCCATGTCAAGTCTAGGGTTAGGATTAGGTGTTGCTTTTTCATCAACACTAACATCCTTAAGATGCAAACCTCTTCTCTAGGTTGTCTCAATAGCTTCAAGTCTTGTTACAATCTTCCTCAACATGTCTATTATAACATTGTCTAAAATAAGCTCTACCTCAAACCATTTTGACAATAGTTTCTATAATATTGTAACCTTCTACAGGTTATAGGTCATATTTTAGATCTTCTACCCTACAATAAATCCAATTAAGATTCTTCATAATAAAATCTACAAGAAAGAACTCAAGCTCTTATACCACCTTATGTAGGAGATGATAAGAGGTCTAAGATGAGTAAACTCAACTTAAACCTACTAACACCCTTCCAAGAGTACGCATGTAATACAAATGCATAACTGTAGCAAAGAGATCAAAGAATTTATACATTTATTGATTGATTACACAAGATAAAGAACAAACACATGCCTAGTTGTGTGGCCTTTGAGGTTGCAACAAGAATTACAACATCATATTCCAAGTGTGTATTCCTTATCTACCTTCTACTAATAATTTTGCCTCATGCTACTATTCTTCTACCTCATTCCTATATCAAATCCAAGTTCTTATATAGCTAGCTAGACCACAAGTTAGCCAATAGGCATTTAATTACAATATAGGTCTGGTCTTGGAGATCTAATCCATAACCCAAGAAATGAGCATCAAATTTTCATGTTCTCTTAAGGATAGGTCCAAACATAAGTTAGGATTTGACTCCCAACTACATAATATTCCATTTCATCATAGGAAACCACACCAAAAGAAGCAACATGCCGCACAAGATGTAAACAATAAGAAATAGAGACTAGAAAAAAATGACATAGAACTCAAGAAATATGACACATCAACATTTTCACTCTGAGGGTAAGGGCTAAAAATAGGTCCTTAAAAACATGCTAATTGTGCATAACACAAAACCCAAGGTATAAATGGCTACACCATGGGAAAAAAATAGGTATAAAAGATAATAAATGTTTTTGGGAAATAAATGATTGCTCATTGACCCAAGATGCTCATGCATCACAAACATTGACACTTGTAAAACACAACATAAGATACACATAGAAGAATGATATGGAATTTTAATTCCTTTATCACCTTGTGCTAACATAGAAACAAGGATCATTTAAATAAATCTAATCAAACATATAGAAAATACAATATGGGGTAAGAACATCATAATAGGGAAATACACAACAACTACTATGCTAGAGAAATCACTCAAGTGCATTGCTTGCCTCTCCAATCTTGGTATATATCACTTAGGGAAGGTGGATAAGTTTTAAGAGGAGCATCATCAAACACAAAAAGAACAATAGATAAGTCTCAATAGGGACCCCCTTGAGAGTCACTATTCTCAAGACAAGATGTAAGTGAAAGTTGTTTAGAAATCATGTTAGGAAAATCAACATCAATATAAATGGTATCATATTTATCATCATTAGTATCAATAGGATCATCTAATATATCTTCTTCATTAAGATTAATAGCAATATAATCCAAAATATAAATATGACATTTGTCTATCTCATCATTAACTTCTTCCATAGACACAAGATTGTCAAAAGAAGGAGAGGAAGAGTGAAAAGCATGCAAGTAGGATGTAACTCTAGCTTAACATTTCTTTTGATGATAATGGGCAAGTTGGTTACATTTAGTATTGCTAGAAATTTGTTGAGAAGAATAAGGATAAACTTTCATTGGTTCCTTTCCATCTTCAGAGGATAGAGTAGAAGAAGCATCATTAGGTTGAGAAATAGGAGGAATCACACTAGAGAGAGATTTGGATGTAGGAAGTGCTTTATCATTAGAAATTGAAGAATTTAAATAAATAGGTGTAGGAAAAAAACAAGAAGTAAGAACCTTATAAATACTTGACTCGACAATATTTGTACACTTGTGAGCATTATATGATGGAAAAAGATAGTGAGAACACATAGGAGGTGTAGTAGGAATATAAGGCCAAAAAAATTCAAGGACTACACAATGGCTAGGCTTAGAAGGATGATAAAGAATGTGATTGGTCATCTTAATCTCACGATCGTGAGGGAACTTGATGCATTGATGAATTGAAAAAGAAATGTATTTAATGGAATTCAACCAAGGTAAACAAAAATTTACTTGGATTTGATTAAAAATAAGAATGAAAAAAAAAAGTAGTATTCACCACTTTACTAAAGAATTCATCAAATAGGTAATTGAGCCATGAGGTAGATACAAGAAATCATTACAAGTCTAAACCCAAGTAGTTGAATCATAGAAGTTGTGATGTAATTTCTTAGCAAAATGTTGTTTGTAAGTTATAACATTAACCATTAAAGTATGTCAACAAGACAACCATAAGCAACATACTTATTAACCCTAGCAACAATGTAAACAGGACCATCAAGAGCATAAATAATTCTAGAATAATCAAAGGTATTAGTAAGGTCTCTAGAATGCTTAAGAGTAGGTTTAAGCTTACATTGAATTTGAGGATTTTTTTGGATCTCAGGCTTAGGTTGAGGTGGAGGTCAAGGGAAACATTCCATAATGTTAATGGTATGGTCATTCTCTTCTTGATCTTGATCATAAGAAATATTCATATCAGAGGAAGAAGGTTGAGAAATCACATTACTAATATGTTGAGGTAAATGATTGATATAGATTTGAATATTTTGATTAGGAGGTACAATAAATTTGTTACCATTATCATTATCATTTATATAAAAATCATTAGAATCAATCAATTCTTGAATCTTATGTTTCAAGGTATAATGCTTTTTAATATCATGGGCAAGCAAATGATTATATTGACAAAATGCTTTGGAATCAAAGTGTAGATTTAATGTAGTAGAAGGAAGAAATGGTATAATAGGAGGGAGTCTAATATTATTATTACTAACTAACCTTCCCATAATGGAATGAAAAGATTCAAAAATATGAGTAAATTTGTGATTCATTTTAAAAATATAGGAAGAAGTAATGACACCTTTGGATGCAGCTTCTTGTTCATCTACTATATTTGTGGATTTGTTAATCTTGTATAGTATTTAGGTTTCTAAAAACTTTTTTAATAAGTGCAACATCACTCTTATCAATATATACAAGAACCCGTAGGAACCAAAACAACTTGTGAAGTACCACAAAGACCCATGGTTAAGGAGCAAAGGTCAATGTCTGAACTAGAAGCTCTAGTAAAGTCATTGCAATCATGCCCTATGATGGAAGTTATCCAAGAGGATCTATTTGAGAAATCAAGTTCTAACCCAGGAATAGGTGGGGATGCATTCCCTATGCCCCATGTCCTGGTTGAGGGTGTTGAGGCAGCTCTTTCATGTGGGGCAATACACAAGGGAGGTGGTAATCTCAGTAAGGGGATTGCCTCTCCTGGAAAAATCTCAAGAGTGGTTGATATGGTAAGATCCTCTTTGATGGGTCAACTTACTCGAATGGAGGCTATATTTGCGACCTATATTGATGAATGTCAGGGGGAATTGACATCATTTACTAAGAAAAAGAAGAGTTGTGACCCTTTCATGTTCTCCCCAACTGCAACTAGAATTAGAGTGAAGGCTAATGTTGGAGAAAAACCTAAGACTTCTGGGAGAAATAGTCATAGTCAAAATAGGAAAGAGGAGACTAGAAGGAATCTAGCGAATGGGAGCCAAAAGACCATCCAAGAGGCCTACCTATCAAAGAAGAAATGAAGGTCATATCCTGGAACATTCATGGGCTAAATGGAGCCCACAAACAATAGGTAATAAGTAATATTCTTAGGGATCATAGGCTATATTTTATCCTTATCCAAGAAACCAAAATGAGAAAGGAGGTGGTGGAAAGAATCTCTATTAGTAGAAGTATGGAGAGCTTTACTATGAATTCAGATGGGGCTTCGGGAGGTTTTCTCACTCCCTGTAGCTCTAATATTTTCAAGTCTCAAGTTTTATACAATGAAGGTAATATTCTCCTCGTTCAAGTTGATAATATAAAAAATAAAGAATCCTAGTTTCTTTTGAATGTGTATGCTCCCAACACTAAAAATGGTAGGAGGAACTATTAGGTAAAAATAAGGAATGTTTTATCAAGATTCCAAGTTGGAATTTACATTATCATGGGGGACTTCAACACCCCTTTAAGGGATGATGAAAAATAGGGGCCTACTCCTAGATCTAGATATCAGGTTAGACCTTTCTAACTTTATCAATGATTTGGCTATACTAGATGTTGACCTTTAGGGAGGCCTTTTCACTTGGTCTAATAGGAGAGTAGGTAGTGATTGCATTCAAGTTTTTTTGGACAGGGCTCTCATTTCTTTAGAATGGATGAATTCTAACCATTATAATCTTTCATTAATGGCCATGACTAGGTCAGATCACTCACACATTTCTCTCACTTTAGACCCCATTACTATCAAACATAATTTCCCCTCCACATTTGAGGAAATTTGGACCTCTAATCTGCATATTTTTCTCTGTATCTTGGATTGGTGGAACTTTCACATAGAGGGTTCAACTATGTTCAAGGTGGCTAAGAAGCTAAAAATACTAAGTTGAATATTAGAAAATGGAACAAGTCTAATTTTGGTAACATCTTTCACTCCAAATATCATATCTTAGAGGACCTTAGCATCATTCAAGATGATATTTAAAAGGAGGGGTATATTGAAGAGATGTTGGAGGTGGAAAAACCTCTTCTAACTAAGCTTCATAATGTAATCAGTCAAGAGGATGCCTATTAGAAATAGAGATCAAGGGTTGTTTATTTGAAAGAGGGGGACCAAAATACTAGGTTCTTCCACACCTCTACTCTAAAATATAGAGTTCATAATAGAATAAGAAATATCAAGAAGGGGGAAGTTGTTCTAGAAGAGGAAAATGAAGTTGTAGCTGAGTCAATTTCTTTCTTCATTAATCTGCTTTCGAATGATCCTAATATAGTGGATCAATATTAGATGGATTCCTTATCAAATATTATGGATCTAATCCAACTTGAAGAGAACCCTATGATTGGGGTTATTCCTTCCCCTCTGGAAGTTGAGCAAGTTGTCTTTTCTCTTACAGCTCACAAGTCACTAGGACTGGATGAATTCCTATCTTTTTTCTCCCAAATGTTTTGGAATGTGGTTTAGAGGGATGTCACCAAAGTGGTGCAAGAATTCTTTGGGGAAAATATTGTGCTTAAGGAGGTTAATGCTACTTTCCTTGTCATTATTCTAAAAGTGGTTGGAGCAGATTCTATGGATCAGTTCAAACCTATCAACCTATGCAACTCTTTTTATAAGATCATTTCTAAAGTGTTTGCTTCTAAGATCATCAAGGTTCTCCCTTCCATTATATTTCCTCAACAATCTAGCATTGTCCTAGGTTGACAAATACTAGATTAAATTATGACTATCCACGAAGTTATCCACTCTTTGGAAGAAGGTAAGAGAGACGGTTTCCTCCTCAAAATTGACATGTCAAAGGCTTATGATCATGTGGACTGGGTCTTCCTCTTCAAATTTCCTAGGGCCTTTGGTTTTAATGCAAGCGTCATCAAACTAATTAACTAGTTAGTGACTACTACCTCCCTGGTTGTGTTGGTCAATGGCTCCCCCTCTACTTTCTTCAAACCTTATAGAGGGCTTAGGCAAGGAGATCCAATATCACCCACTCTTTTCATTATTTTGGTTGAATTTCTTGGTAGGATTATTTTTACTAATAGAATTTTTGGAGCCCTCACTGAAATTAAACCTTCTTCTGGTCCCCTAATCTTCTCCCACCAATAATTTTTTTATGACACTATAATGGGAGGGAAAGATACTATTGGAGAAGCCAAGGTGGTGAAAAAGATCTTGAGTTCTTATTCTAGGGGTTTGAGGTGGCTTATCAATTAGAACAAGAGCTATGTTTTCTTCATTAATACTCCAATGGAGTGACGAAGGAAGATTGCTACTATTCTAGGCTATGATTTGGGTAGCCTCCCTTTTATTTATCTGGGTCTCCCCATGGGATTGAGACCCCTAGATTCTTTCTAAAATAACCTAATAGACAGGTTTAATAAAAAATTAGTTGGTTGGAAAGGAGTCACTCTTAGCCAAGCTGGCAAGATTCAGCTGGTCAAATCTACTCTTTAGAATCTCCCAACTTATGCGTTGAGTCTCTTTGGGATTCCAAGCAAGTTTGTGGATCTCTTGGATAAGATTCAGCAAAACTTTCTTTGGTCAGGATTGAAAGACAACAAGAGGTTTTCCCTTGTGGCATGGGATAATGTGTACCTCCCAATACATAATGGAGGATTGGGGATTAGGAAAGTGAGACCTTCAACAAATCTCTCCAAGCCAAATAGATTGGAGAATCATTTCCAGCAAGGGGGACTGGAGGGACATCTTGGAAGACAAATACCTCTTAAGACCTTCAATAAGGAAATTTCTCTTTGGAGGTTTAATTCCTAATAGATCTAATATATGGAATGGAATTCTTTGCACCAAAGAGACAACTAATAATAGGGGAAAATAGAGTGTTGGGAATGGAAAGGACACCCTTTTCTGGTAGGACAATTGGCTGATCTAGGGGCCTTCTTGATTATGAAAGATTGGCTTGCATTTGCATCCAGAGGTTTGGTAGATTTGTTAGTGATTACAAACTTTTCCAGGGTTGGAGGGATCTTGCCACAATTTTACGGCACCTAAAACCTCTAAGGATTATTCTCCACTCAATTTTTTTGAATGATGATCAAGACTAGATTGTATGGGAAAACACTTCAGATGGTATCTATTCAATGGCTTCAAGATACCAAGCTATTATGAGGTAGGATTCAAAATCAAATTGGGCAAAGGCCTAGTTCCCTGGTCGTATCCCTAAAATCAATATTTTTTTCTAGCTTTTACTCTAGAATAGGATCCTAACAATTGAGAATCTAAGTAAAAGGGGTCTTTCTATTCTAATAGATGTGCCCCATGCAAAAACTAGGTTGAGTCTATGGATCACCTGTTTATACATTACTCCTTCACTAGAGAGGTTTGGTCTAATTTTAGTCAAGCTTTTCGGTTGAGTTGGTGTGCTCCTATCTTGACTATTAAATTCTTTAGGTAGTGGGATAACTCTTGGCAAGATTCTAGGCTCCAAGCTATTAGTAAATAGGCTCTACCTCATTTTGGATGGGGTATTTGGAAGGAACACAATAACCATATCTTTAGGGATGCTAGCCTTCCTATTGTAATTGTGTCTGGTAAAATTCAGAATACCCTTTTGGAAAATTATATGTTTATTAAAGGATCTAACCCCTTCACATGTGAAAATGGTAGTAGTAATAATACCAAACAAGAAGAAAGGAGTGTCACTGGTCTTTACCTCTAGAAGGTTGGCACAAATCCAACCTTGATGGAGCAGGCACAGGTAACCTAGGAGCGATTGGACATAGAGGGGTGATTAGAAATAGTCATGGGGTGGGCATTGCGGTAGTTACTTTTTCCCTGGGACTTCAAACAAATCATTATGTGGAGGCATGTAATACTCTACAAACAAATAAGTTGGCAAAAGAGGTACGGGTCAAAAGCTTATGGTTGGAGGGGGACTCAAATAATATAATAAAGTGCCTAAGGGGGGAACATCCTCCTTCATGGAGTATTAAGAGTATGATAGAGGAAATGAAAAATATCTTCCTTTCCTTTGAAAGGGTCTATATGTCACATGTTTTCCATGAGGGAAGTGTGGTTGTTGACCAAATTTCTAATGAGGCAGTTAGGAGGGACATGTCACATAGATGGCCTAGTGGTGAGGGGTTTTCAGTAGCTGCTAAAATCTTACTAGAGATTGAGAGAATCTAGGGAAGGATGGGTAATATAAAGTGTAATTATGAAAGTTAATGATGTCAATCAAACTATTAAAGTGTTGAAAGCTTGGCACAGGCTGATTTAGAGGTATCATAATTGGGGGGCTTTGTGGTACATTTTATGAGTGATTTTCTAGGCAATTGGTAATTACTATTACTATTGCTTTACTGAGGAAGGAGGGAAGTACAATTTTTGTGAGCAAAACCAGTATTCGGCTCATAGTGCCTGGAGAACAGAGAGTGTTTATTTTTTCTTCTACAACATAATGGTTAGGGAGAGGCATCGTAGAGAGCTAGAGTGAGAAGTGGAGAAGTGGAAGAGGAGATCAAAGGTATGGGAGAAGTTGAAGGAAGATGGCATCCCATCTTTCATATAAAAACTTCATGGTTGGGATCCAAAGATAACTAATCTTATGGTTAAGTCATGGCAAGATGGGAAGGTGAAGGTTAATGGTGTCAACTTCCAGGTCAATGAAGGGGTCATTGCCAAGGTCATTGACTCTCCTAATCAAGGCATTAAATTCTATAGGGATAAGAAAATATCCCTGAATGCAGTGTAGGACTTTGCAAAGGATGCTAAGGAGATGAAGGAATTAGTAAAGACTGGTGCCTACTATGAACCTACTTCTATCAAGAAACTATGGAGGTTTGTCTTAAGGGCAATTATATCCTACATTATGCTTGATACAAGGTTTGATAGGATTCAAACCCACCATTCTGTTATCCAAAACCACTTCAAGTATGGAACAAAAATCTCCATCCCCTTCTACTTTTTTTTCTCTGTAAATAAGAGTATCATGGATTTTAAGAAGAAAATGTATGTTAATCCTACTTTCCGTGAGGGTTTGTTATTACTTTTATATGAGCATTTTAAAGCTCAAACCTATGGAAGGGTTGTTGCCTGGAAGGCAAATTTTTCAGAGGAAACAAAGAGCTCTTACCTTCCTTTGGGTATGGAGGATAGTACTGGCCTCTAATCGAATGACTAAGAAGAGGTGGCTAAAATCATGAAGTATATGGGAAGGAAGAAGAAAAAGAAGCCTGGGAAAGGTATGAAGAGAAAGATAAAGCATGAGGTTAACTTTGAGGAGGATTACAATGATGAGGAAGAGGGGATGGACACAAATAAGGAGGGTAATGCAAAAGAGGTGGGCACCAGTAAGGCTCAGGTTAGTAGTCAGGACGACAACCCAGTCAAAAGGAGAAAGGATGGTGGGAAGGAAGCTAAGAAGGCACTTGGTAAGGGTAAGGAGATCAATCTCCAAGCTCAGGATGAGAGGCAAGAGGGAGATGGTTTGACTAAAACCACTATTACTCTAGATGCAAAGGGAAGGAAAACTACATGGAGGAACTTTTATGCTAGCACAAAGAAAATGGACCTAGTTAGAGAGCATATCCACCTAGAGGTTTTGAAGGGAAGGGATGGCAAAATTCAGTTAGAGGAGCTCATAGACCCAAAATTGGTGATCCTAAGTGACAACATGAGGTCAATAGGGATGGACCTCCTTAACAATGCCCACAATAGTTTGGTGGAGAATTTTTGGTCCATAAAATGGATTTTCCATGAACTTGAAGAGATTAAGTTTAGGATCAGGGGCAGGAAAGGCCAAAAGGGGGGGATGAGAATGTCAAAATTAACCAATTGGATGCTCAAGTGTCTGAGATTGAAAAAAAGTGGAAAGGTTGGAGAGCTCTCTCCATAGCTTGGCTAACCAGAGCCTCAACATTATAAAAGGACTTAATGATAATATCATCCATCTTCACTCGATGATGGAGGATAGCAAAAATGGGAAGGAGGAAAAGAACAAAAAGGAAACTAGGGAGGCTGAGAATGATGATTCTTTGCAAGTTGAGAGCCTGACCAAAAGAAGGAGATCAAAAAAGAGGAAAAGGGAAGAGAAAGTTTCTCCAGATGACAGTCAATCAAAGACTGACGAGGTAGAAGTCATGGGAGAGTTGGAGCTCAAGAAAGTGGAGCTAGCAAAAGAAATGGTGCCCTGATCAGTGTTCCTAGTTTTTTTTATCTTTTCCTTAGCTTTTGGCTATTTGTATTTTGGCTACTTTTGATGGCCGAGTTTTGGCCTTTTTTTTTTCTATTGCTTTGTTGCTAGACTTGAAATTTCTTTAGTTTTTTGTTGGTAACTAGTGGGTTTCAAGAACCCCAAAAAAAACTTGTTTTACTTAATCAAAAATATATACAAGAACCATTGGAGTGGTATTCTCAATCTAGCTCACTTGTAATTGATAATGATGAAGCCCTACACAAATTTTCAAAAAAAAGAGGTAAATTTAGTAAGCATAATCTCATTTATAATTTATTTTTGAAAATTAAGAATAAACATGTGTTGAATATCAAAATTAGGCATAGGATGAGAAATCAAGTATGTAAATTCTTAAATCTACTAATAAAATTAGTCACTTTTTCCTTAGGACCTTGTTTACAATTCATCAAATTAGTCAAGGACACTTGAGGACCTATGTTGTTATGAAATTGTTGGATGAAAGCATTAGCATGTTTATGAAAGGAATCATTTAGAAATATCATTGAAAGGCCTTGTCACGAAAGATGTGGGAAAATAACTTAGCTACAATCCTATGGTCATGGGTGTATGGAAAACTAGAATCCAAAGGATATAAAACTGAAGCTAAACATATGATAGGATAATTATATGAAAAGCATATAAGAAAGACCATAAAATATTTTAAAACAAATGAATCAAAGTAAAAACCTTTCAATCAAATAACTCCTTTTTTGAGTAAATTTGGTTGCATTCTCAATGATGTAGCTTTGAGCTTCAAATATGGATTAAATGATGGGTGATAAATGGAAATTCGGGTATAGAAATGGTGCTTTGGTAGCCTTTGGATCTCAAAATAGCATAATAACATTATTCAAAAGGTGGATGAATTGTCAAGGATGCGGGGTTCAATTTATAGGCCAAGGGTAAGGGAAATGGATGATGATGATGCAAAGTGGAAATATTGTGAGGGAGGGCTAGGATGCAAGGACAAATGAGTACATGGGTTTTTCTTTTCTCAAATCTATAGCCTCTCAACAACTTTTATAAGGAGAATGAGTGTGAGGGGTTAAAAATTCTAGAGGGATAGTTAAGTAAAGGAGGTGTGAGATGGTATTTAATGCACTTAGGTAGGAAAGAGAGAGAGAGAGAGAGAGAGAGAGAGAGAGAGAGAGAGAGAGAGAGAAGCATGAGAGTAGGCTTAGGCTTGAGTTAGGAAGTCTTAATGTGTGCCTATCTTTGTGTAAATGTTTTGGTTAGAGTCAAAAAAAGGAGGTGATGTGGTTGAGAGAAGAGGGTGATGTGGCTAGCAAATAGATATGTTAGAGAAAATCAAGTGGAGGGATCAATAAAATAAATTGAATCATTTAATTAAATAAGTTAATTATAGATGCATGGATTGGATTATGCTAACTACTAGGTTGAGGTTTAGTTAAGGTTTTGAGGAATTTAATTAATTGAATTAAATATTTAGATGGGGATAATTTGGAATTAAATTAAATAGTTTGTGCAATTATTTAATTTACATATACATCAGTGATGATTATGATTACTTGCGTGTTAATGATGCTTTGATTATTCTTAGTTAGTAAATACAATTTATTTCATGATGATGTCTTATGATGTGTTGGAAATGTAATGCAAGCTAGGTTTTTTTTTTTTTTTTGTGTGTGTGTGTGGGGGGGTAGCCCTTATACTTCTTTAACTAAACCACTTTGTTAAGTTGTCTAATCTACTTGCATGCATGAAACATAAAATGGTAAAGTAACAATACCATAACACAATATTGGTAACCCAGAAACCCTCTAAGTAGAAGGTAAAACTAGGGTGGGGATGACACCCACAATGCTTCACTACTATAGTAATAAATTTGTCTTGTTAAGGGTTACAAATGATCACTTCTAATGATCTTATTTGGTTAAGAGAAATAAGGATTGTTAGGTCCACCTTGTAAAAGGATTTATCCAATACAGATAAGTATGTACTCTGTTAGGAGTTTCTGCAAAGGACTGTTAGGTCCACCCATTTAAAGGATTTGGGATTGGTGTACCTTTTAGGATGAATCATTGGATTGATATCTGATATCTAACTATGATTGCTAATGAAAATTCTTTGAAGTAAAATGATCATCTGAATATGATAGACGAGTCCCTCCATTTCCTTGGAATGCTTGTAGCCTTCAAATAATCTGCTCTTGCTTATTCGTTGAAGTTCTTCAATTACAATTCTTACATCTTATATTTGGATAAACAAAATAATTCATACTTATATCCATCCAAATAATTTTATCAAAGTTCAAGACAACATAAATGATTCCAAAAAAATTACCAAGTCTGCTCAATGTTGTAACTAGAGTCCAATGCCTTACTCAAGTGATGTTGAAGATACTCGGGCAATACTATCACCTTAGCTAACTCTAGCACTCAGCTTATACTAGATGCTTGGTTCACGTTGATCACTTGATAGACATTGTTGACTCAGTTTACACAATTCTGCCAGCTTGATTATCACCTTGGAACAAAACTATTTTTCTGACTTGATTGACACTAGAGCTCAGTAGACACTGTCAACTTGGTTGACACTATAGTTCAGTGTGAATTATCAACTTCGTTGGCATAGAAACTTGGTTGAAACTACTTACTTCCTACATAGTTAACATTCTTTGCATGGTTCCTTTATGAACTCGATTAACACTACAAACTAGTAACTCGGTTACTATTGTTTGTCCATTATGACTAAGTGTTTTGACACTAACTAACAATATATCTTGCAATAAGATTAAAAATCTCCCCCTTTAGCATTAGTGACAAAAAAACTTATCATACACAAGATCTAAAAGAAAAATTAGTCAAACTCCCCCTTTAAGTATGCTTTGTTCTATAGTTCGGTTTGCACTAAAAACTTTCCAACTTGGTTTGAACTAAAAAATCTCTTCTTCTTTTTTCAAAATTGTTTTTATTTTTCTTCTTTTACATATCTTTCTTACTATACATATTTTATCATTCCTATTCATATCTCTCTTTACATGTATAAATATGTACATTCTACTTTCTCTATATACTTTCCCCTTTGTACATCTTCTTTCCCCCTTGTTTTTGTTACAAATGCCAAAAATTTACAAGGTTATACCAAAATGAGAAAGAAAATCATTGTGTACCTTCAAAATTATAGAAAATTTCTTGTCCTAGTTATATTGTATCACCTTCAAGATGTGTAAATCAATCTAAAGCTCTACTGATAACTCATACATATGATCTACAACTGATAAATTTGTGTCTTTGACCATTGTCCTTGCATGATCCATTCTCTTCTGCATAATATCCATGTGAACAAGTATCATACCTTGTATATTAATCAATATTTCTCTTATTTTGGTTCACTTAGAAGTTTTTCCGAAAGATCTATCAAGAATCTGGTTGTTGTAAAATGAATGGAACTGGAGCTAGGATTGAGTGCCAATTGATTTGCACTATCTCTCAAGTCCATCTCGAATTTGACCATTTTCTCTTTTATTTCCTTGGTAAAGTTAGTGGAATCACTTAAGTTTAAAAATAAAGATACAACATTATTTATAGCATTTTCTAATGCAAAAATTAAAGTAGATAGCTCTACTTGATCTATTGCTATCTTTTGTGCTACATTTTCTAGCACTTTATTCTTAAACTTCCTTTCAATTTTCATAAGGAGTTTGTCATACCCATTAGTGTCAATTACCTCTATAGATAGAACATCTACAAATATTTCTTTGATGTCTTCCAAGGCTTTTCTCCTATCTCTTTCAGCTCTTAGCATTCCTTTCTTTTCTCTTTTCTTCCATAGTTCACCCAAAATATCCATTTCCTCAGCTGATAGATTTGATTGGTCCCAATTTGGGATTACAATCTCCTCATCAAGACCAATGTCATCAACTATGTTCCCTTTCCCCTTTCTCTTGGTTGTTGAAGAAGGAATAATAGTTTTTTCTTTGTCAATTGAGTCCTTCTATTGCTGCTCAATTGAGACTATGGGAGCCTATTGCAGTTTGGTTGAGAGTACGAGAGCCTATTCTATTTCAGTCGAGACTATGGGAACCTGCTTCTTGGTTTCCTTTGTGATAGAACTTGGTGAAGGTAAAACAGACTTCACTTCATAGCTCAGTTGAACTATGTTCAACTCAATTAATGATTGCTCAAATGTTTCCTTGGGTGGAGTGGAGGGGTGTAATGCCATGACTTCTGCTGCAATCTTCTTAGCATCAAAATCCTCAATTATCTGAATCTCAAGAAGAGATCTTTCTTCCTTGATGTCAAAAATGTTCTTCCATGTCTTTTTTGTGGACTGCACAACATCTTCTATATTATTTGATAGAACTTGAAAATTTGTAATTCTTGGAATTTGTTTGGTTTTATTATTGGATATTTTCTTCTCTATTTCTTTACCAGAGAGATTAGGCATGCAACTTCTTAGGGTCTACTCTCTACTACCCTTCTCTATTTTTGTTGCATTGTCCTAATGGTGTGAAACAACCTTCAATATATTTTCAGGAGCATGCCCTTTAAGCTCAGAAGGGTCATATTTCCACTTTTCCATTTTCACAACTAATGCTTCCTCAATATGTTTTTGCTCATCTTTGCTTCTGGATTCATATTTGTAGTATTTAAATCCCACCATAACCCTTCCTTCCCTTATATTTTCTAGTTGTTTCTCAAAGGTATGAGGTTCCTTTTTCAGAGATATATTTGGGCATTTTCTTCATCTTCATTATCTTCATCCTCATCTCGAAGCTTTAATTTCTTCCTTGGTTTTCTTGGCTTGGAAGTAGTAATCATAGGAATAGACCTTTTAGATCTCCTAGGTGGACATTTGGATGGAGTATTCACCTTCTTCTTGGGAGGTTCCTCTACCTCTTCTTCACTTTCCTCTTCCTCTTCCTCATCTTCTTCCTCTTCTACATCATCACCCTTGTCTTCGGTGAGCTCGAGAGGAGAATCTGATTTGGCAAGCTTCTTTCCAATGCTTTCTAGCCTCTTCTTCCCTCTTTTTAGAATTTGAGGAATCATAATCTCAAGTGATATTCTTCTCTTTGCTTCATCATATATTCCAAAATAAGTAGCCTTTGGGTCCATAGGCTCATTGATGAGTGCCTCAACAATATCTTTTGTATCATCAATATTCACCTCATATGCTAGAGGTATTACCCATACAATCCTGGGTCTGACTGCCTGTATGTGAACTCTGTCACAGTTAACTAGGAAGCATATATCTTAATCATAATCCTCTACAAGTTTCTTAAGGATCCTAAGCCTACTTTTCATCCTTTCTTTGAAATTTGCAAAGTAATGCATCCATGACACTTTCAAAGTTTTTGCCCATCTCATTTACAGATTTGGGATGTCTTTCTTCCAAACAACATTTTCTTTTGAAGGAAAGAATTTCTAAACATAAATGAACAAACATACTAAGAGTGAACCAAACTTATATGTGTTGTTATTTTAGGCTAGCATGCTCTCCATGTTCTTGTGTAGCTGGGTGCATTGAAGATTAACAAGGTTGAAAGATAGACTTTTCTTGACAACCTTGTATGTTAGGTCTACTGCCTCACATGGCACGTTGTTTGCACAGCTTGAATTGTAGATTTTGTGAACAATGACATGGATGCCAAACTTTATTTCCATGTATATCACATTTTTTAGCTTCATGCCTTTTCCATCCCATTCAACTAGGGTTATCTTAGTTAGTTATGCCTGACCTAGGGTTTTGGTCACCTTAGATTTCTCCATCATTGGATACCATGTTATCCTATGAATAATTTTCTTCATGATGGGATAGGTCTATTCCAACTAGAATGGCATATCATGAACTTAGCTTAGTATAAGCCGTATTCATTTGAATCATATGTTCCTCAACATGTAGATGATGTGGTTCAAACCCTTAAATCTCTAGAAGATTGTGCTCTGGCTTCAACACATCATTATCGCATAATGTGCCATATGCCTGATCTAGCTCAAGATTCCCTAATTCTTGAATAGAGCAATGATAAAATGGCCTAATTTCATGAATGAGGAGTACCTTTGGAGGGATCGACAAGTGAGCTCCTCAAGGATCCTTCTCCTCAGCAATTGTTCGATAAAGCTAGACTTTCGAACCCTTATGAACCCTTCTTGACCTTTGACCTGGAAGATATTGCCATGATGCTTGGTTGATTAAAGTCTTGAAGTTGTTGACTTGGTCTTCAACCCTTGAATGCTTGGCTATCACTAACTAGCCATGCTTAGTTAATTCAATGACTCGATCAAGTCTACCTATGCTCAGCTAGGTCTAAGGAGTAACTTGGTTTGGTCTAACAACTCAATTAGGCCAAAGGAGTGAATCAATTAGAACTATCAACTTGATCTAGTTTGATTCTTTACTTTTGTCCAAGTGCATCTGATATGTTGATTTTGACTATCTTGCTTGGATGATTGGAATTGATGTATAATATGAATTTTGTCATAGCTCCAATGGTCTCCTTGCCTATGCAAGCAGAGATAATTGAAACATCTAATCCATTGTCTTGGGTGTCAATAGCCTCACTAATTTCACTTGGATTATCTAGATATTTTCTCACTCATTGCTGCTTCATTTGAGTCTTGATATTGTCAGCCTTTAATTTTTTTTCATCTTCAATTTTACCTCTATACATGCAGTTCTTTACTAGATGACCAAGTTCTTTGCATACATAGTATCTTTTGGTAGGATTTCTTTTTATGAGGTGAGTCTTCATGCAATTAGCTCCTATATGTCCAAATTCTCCACATAAATAATATCTATACCAAGTGTTGTATTCCCAGCCAAAGATTTCTTTAGCAAGTTGTTTAGTAGGATTCCAATTCTTGGTTCTGCACTCTGAAGATTTATGGCCTTGTTTGTTGCATGTAAAACATTTTCATTTAAACTTGGTTTTTTCTGTGCATTCACTTTCCCTATGTCCATGTTTGTTATAATTGTAACATTTTCCATTAAATTTTGAATTTCCATTACTCCAACATTTTTTTGAATTATGCCATATTTTTCCACAATGATTGCATGTAGGCCTTTTATTGTTTTGAGCTCCTTGTTGTGATGACTCTTCTTGTTCAATGCAGCCCAATCCTTCTTTCCATTTATGTCTTTTCTGAGATATTTTAGCTAACTAATCCATGCTTTCTCGTGATCTTGTCATTCTTTTATTGGTTTCTCTTTCTATTCTAAGATCATTCCTGAGTCCTTCATTTTCTATCCTTAAATTGATGACTTCTTGATTTGCATCATTCAACTGATTTTCCATATCTACATGATATAGTAAAAGTTGGTGAATTTCATTGTCCTTTTCTTCTATCCTAGTGTTGAGTAATCTTCTATCTTATTCTACCATATTTTTTTCATTTTTAGCTTGGTTCTTTTGTTCCATGACATCACATATCTTGACTGAATGAATCTCCTGTTCTCTTTTCAAATTTTTGACATGTTCTTGTAGAATAAGGTTCCTTCCAAGTAGATCTTCTATAGCTGCATTTGCTTCATCTAACCTTCTCTCTTTGCAAATATCTTCAATTATTTCTTCTATGTAGAGATTGTCATTCATCTTTTCTTCTATTTGTTTTCTTCTTTTTAGGGATTGAGAGAGTTTCTCCTTCAGTTTCTTGATTTGGTCCATGGCCACATGTAGATCCAGCTTTTCATTCTCAATGGTTTTCTCTAGCTTGTATACTTCCATTGTCTCTAATCTTTTCTCTCAAGTTGCTAAACTTTCTGATATGAGAACCTTGCTCTGATACCAATTGTTGGAAATGTAATGCAAGCTAGGTAACTACGAGGGTGAATTAGGAACCACTTAAACTTCTTCAACTAAGCCACTTTGCTAAGTTGTCTAATTTACTTGCATGCATGAAACATAAAATAGTAAAGTAACAACACCATATTGGTAACCCTCCAAGTAGAAGGTAAAACTAGGGTGGGGCTGAGACTCATAATGCTTCACTACTATACTAATATATTTTGTCTATTAAGGCTTACAAATGATCACTTCTGATGATCTTACTTAGTTAAGAGCAATAAGGATTGTTAGGTCCACCTTGGGAAAGGATTTATACTCTATATATAAATATGTACTCTGTTAGGATTTTTTGCAAAGGACTATTAGGTCCACCCAATTAGAAGGATTTGGGAATGATGCACCTATTAGGATGAATCAGCGGATTGATCTTTGATGTGCAACTATGATTGCTGATGAAGATGCTTTGAAGTAAATTGATCACCTAACTGTGATAGATGAGTCTCTTCCTTTCCTTGGAATTCTTCTAGCCTTCAAATAATTTGCTCTTCCATATCCATTGAAGTTTTATAATTACAATTCTTACATCTTATATTTGGATAAATAAAATACTTCATACTTATATCCATGCAAATAATTTCATCAAAGTTTGGCTACAACATAACTAATTCCAAAAATAATTACCGAGTCAGCTCAATGTTGTAACTTAGGTCCAATGGCTTACTCGAGTGACGCTGAAGATACTCGAGCAACACTATCACCTTGGCTAACTCTAGCACTTGACTGAGACTAGATGCTAGGTTGATGTTGATCACTCGGTAGAAATTTCTGACTCAGTTCACACCGTTCTTCTAGCTTGATTATCACCTTGGAATAAAACTACTTTTCTAACTCAGTTCACACTAGAACTCAGGGTAAAAGCACAAACCTGTGTCACCTTTTATAAAGAAACGTGATATCAGAATGTGACAGTTCAACATTAGTGACAAAAGAAATGGTATTTGTGTTTAAAATATGAAGATGATGTAAACTGATGAAATGTGTAGAATTGGATGAATTTTATGCCTATAATTTTTATAATTTTTTTGAGTAAGAATTTATTCATTTTATTTTATTTTGAAGTCTCTTTTTCAACTGTAAAAACTATAGGGTGTAGTTCCCGTCAAAAAAGTATATACAAATCATCTTTTTTTGTTCTGGTTTGAAAATATCTTATAGATGACATGTATAACTAGTGCACAAAAAAATAAATAATTATTTTTGATGTATATTTTCTTTGTTATAAGTACTCAAGTTTGACCTTATCAGAATCCAACAGTTTTTTCCTCCCATCAAAACTTTCCTATCAAATCTATACCTTCTTGAAAAAAAATTACATATTTGTGAAGAGGATTCTCTCCTCTAGAGATAAATATAATTTTTAAATTTTTTTGATATGATTTACTATTTTTTTTTCCTTTTTTGAGGGAGCATCTTCTAAAATGTTAAAATATCGACTTATAATACTTTGAGATTATAACATATTATAACTAATCAAAACACTCAAAAATTTATATAATGATGATATTGAATCTAAGATCTATAAAAGGGTATTTTTAGTTTTTGAAAAAAAATGAGTTTTGATAGAGAAATGAGATTTGACCAAAATAGGTTTTGGTATCACAAACGGTGACACAGATCTGTGCTTTTACCCCTCAGTTGACATTATAGCTCGATATGAATTGTCAACTCAGTTGGCAAAACAACTTGGTTGACACTGCTTACTTCCTACATAGTTAAAATTATTTGCATGGTTCCTTTGTGAGCTCGGTTAACACTACAAACTAGTAACTCACTTACTACTATCTGTCCATTATGACTAAGTGTTTTGACACTAACTAACAATATATCTTGCAATGAGATTAACAACGATGTAACTTTAAATGATGATTATTTTACATTCATGATGTTGAGTTATTATGTTTAAATATGTGATGATTTATACTCAATATTTGTTATAGTACTTACCCCATACTTGCATGTGTATGGTGTGCGTGCATATTTTACTTTTCTATCTAATGTGTCTGATGTGGTTAAGGGAGGTAGTCATAATCACCTACTAATCAGGATCTACATGAATGTATCACTCCCTGTCACTACCTATTTAGATTAGACATGTATATGTTCATCAATTATATAGGTTAGAGGTATTGGGCATCGACTTCCTTGAATTGCCAGGATGAGCATGCCCTATCACAATAACTCAATGGTAAGAATGGAAAGATAATGATTAGATCCAATCCCACCCATAGCCTAAACACGTGTCTTCCAAGAGGACTCGTATCTGACTATCTACCTTTTGTAAACCCATGAGTTTATTTGTCTGTATGTTGTTTTGATTTTCGCTTTGGTTGGTTTTCCTTGTGCATATCATGTGGTTTGACTTTGCAATTTGCTCAGTAGAATAATTATTTACGATATGTGGGAATTAATCATTAATATTTGGATTATTAAATATTATTTGATTTATTTTTTTAAATGTTAAAATAAGATAATATTTAATTATTTGAATAGATACTTAACTTAAAAGATTTAATTTAAAGTTCTAAATTAGAAAATTAAATAAAAAGAATTTAAATATTAAATATTATTTTAGTATAAATATTTAATGAAAGTTGCATCTAAATAATGCACTTTAATTATCTTTATTAATTTTAAATAATAAATAATTGAAGTGCTTGCATTAAATAATAAAGGGAGAAAAAAAAAGAATAGTTAATTAAAAAGTTCTTTAAGTGTGCATCAAAGGATTACATAATTAAAGTAATTATTATTTAATAAAGTTAGTGGCTTTTAATAATTAGGGAATAGAAACCCTAGTTAGGGTTATGACTCTTTATTAGAGTGTTTGTAGTTCATTTTCACATACATCCACACATGTTTTTGAGAGTAAATTTTCGAGAATTTGAGCAAAAGGAATTTTGGAAGCTTTGAAGGGTTTTTGGTTTAGCAAGGGTTTCAACATGTTGCCAGATTGTTAGCATTAGCATGAGGTAGGGTTTGAAACCCGTAATAGTACAATTCATTTGAAAATATATGTATTCTTGGTGTCCTCACGAGTGCTTGCAATTTGGTTTTTTAATTTATTGTGGTAACTTAGATCTATGGAAACGATAGAAAATTCATATATAAATTGGATGAATCAGAAAACTTCTTATTATCAAACCCGCAATTGAAATTTTACAGAAGAAAATTGGGTAGAAAATGAATTAAATTGATTAGGGTTATTTGAAAATTACAAGGATTTAATCCACCGTATTGATGGAAATCAAGAATGAATTATTGCTATTCTATATTAGTATTTTTTTTAATATAGTTGCTGGTAATTCATCTATTAGACCATTGTTATAAAAACTAGTGAAACTATTAAAAAAAAGAGTTAAAAACATATATTTTATAAATATATTCATATCAAAAGAATAAATAAATGTTCAAAGATAAAATAAGAAATGCATAGTTGTAGGGCTACCTAAATTTTTACCACACCCCATTCTCTTCTATAAAAAAAACTTGTTTTGAAAAAAAACACATAATTCAAATATATATATATATATATATATATATATATATATATATATATATATATATATATATATATATATATATATATATATATATATATATATATATATATCTTGGTGGACAAGCTACACCCGTACCAACATGCCCCACATTAGTGCGGGCTTAGTGTGCTTTAAATGCAACCTCCATATATATATATATATATATATATATCTTGGTGGACAAGCTACACCCGTACCAACATGCCCCACATTAGTGTGGGCTCAGTGTGCTTTAAATGCAACCTCCTTATAATTAAATAGTAGTACCTAAGGGGAGTGATAGGGAAGACCCCACCCCCTCTTTACTTATTATGCTATTTTTTAAAAAAGTGAACCTTAAGAATAGGCACATGAGCTCCCTAAAAAATACATTCTTGCTTTTAAAAAAAATTGTTATTATTTAGTTTATTAGCTCAGATACTATTGTATCCATCCAACTCGCCTTTTCAGTTAAATTGATCAATCAACTAATAGAACTTAAAAAGTTAAATTGACTTTCAAATGTTTACATTTTGTCTTTATTTTTCAAGATTTTATAATTCACACTTTTTCAATAATCTTATTGGCCTATGCTAATTTTGGTAGGGATAAAAATCAGTTTCCCTCAAGAAAAATTACAAAATACATGTCATTAATGACACTTTATATATTTTTATAAAAAAATAAAATTTTATTAAATAAAGTACTAATATTTACAAAGAATACACTACCAAAAAGTAGTTGATCTTATATATTTTTATAATTACCATATATTAATTAGATTTTTCCACATCATATCAAGAGATGGCATTTCATTAATGACAATTTTATGTCATTCATTAATAACAACTTGTCTTTTTACAATTGGGTTAATTAGGTTTTTTTGAAAATATTGTTTTGACTTGTGTATTTTTACAATATTAGAATTAAATATAATTAAGTTAATAAATATTATTTATTGACATGCTAATTAACTTCACAATTTTTATATCATATAGAAAATAAATTATATTAATAATAATCAATAGTTTTTTTTTAAATATATATAGATATTGTCAAGTTTACATTAAATGGTCTAACATAATTTATACATTTGATTTATTTTTTAAATTGTTAAAAATATTTCAAATTAATGATGTTACTATACTTATGTTACTTATTGCAACATTAAGATGGTTCTTTAAGGACTTGCTCAAAACAAGCTTAACAAATTTACACATTTGTCATGCAAAATTATCACTACCAATTTCAAAAATAATGCATGTACATAGGTGGCAATCTAAGCACTCAAAAATTTCCCCACTCAAATAACAAAGCCCTATACATTTTTTAATATTCAAATGCACTACACTATTGGTAGGAACTTTGATCCTTTGTGTCACTTGTTTATATTTAGAGTTAGTTGTAAATTAGTTTTTTTTTTAATATTATAAAATTAATTTGTTTGAAAGCTATTTACTTATTTTAGATTATTTAATATTATAATTAAAAAAATTTAATATAAAGATAACTTTTGTTGAATAAAATGTTGCAAATTAATTAAACTAAATTATGTTTAAAATTGAGACTTATTTATAAATTGATTTAATTTATTAAAAAAATTGTTAGAACTATAAATAATTCAAATAATAACTTAGTATGATTATAATGAAATATAATTATAATTAATGATAACATTATTAAATGATTAGAATAAAGCTTATGTATTGACATGTTTTATAGTTAAATTAGACAGTAGTAAACACTTGTTAGTTCCTAGCATAGCCAGGATACTTATGCATTTGTTTGATGCAATTAAACAGATTACATCAACCAATCATATTCAAGATTTTTTTGGGACATTTACATTTTTCCTATGTTCATAAATTTATACATATTTTCAAAATATTAAAAAATTAATCATCTCCATGTTTATTGGTCGAAAGCAAAAATAGTACGGAGAATATTTATTTTTCATTAGGAATAAATACAAAAAATTAAACTCTTTGAAAAGTTACTTATATAAGTCCTTAAATATTGTTTGTTTTCTAGAAGCTTCTTGGCTTTGTTGGACATGAACTTGAATCTAGAAGCTTCCGCTTGCCCTATTCTTTAGCACTGCATGACTATACTTCGTTGGCTTGGATTCTTCCAAAAGGAAACCTCCAAACCATTGACATAGAAACTATGACCAATACTTTCAGTGGTAAACCATGTACAAGTAGAGCTAATACTTGACAAACAAGCATCTGTATTAACCAGCACCAACAGGACAGTCAACTATAACAAAGGCAATTGTCTTGCCAATTTGAAAAAAATAGCTTCAATTTCAATTTCCTCCTAATAAATTAAAGGGGAAACAATTGCATAGAGTTTCATCATCATGGAAATGAAAAAAAAAAATGAAAGAAATCTAGGCTAGCAAGCTAAATAGACAGATTTTCTAGCTAGCTCACCCTACCAAGAGGTATTTGTGATAGATTAATCCTAGTTTTCCTATTCAATAACTCTTGACAGCAATCAAGACCTTCCTCTCAAGATTGGATTCCCTTCAAGACGTGGGATTTAGTCAATTGAAAGTAGAATGTTAGTGCACCTGCACAACATATTTTTCAAGATATTTTGCTATATAGATTGCATGTAATTTCAACAATAAATCTACAAAGCAAAATATAACTAAAATTTTATTCTAAATGCTTTATTATCTATTGTTCTGTCTATTCAGAAGAGGAACAAAATTCTCTCTTTGATTTCAAGCAAGGCATTGACTTAGCTTATTACAGAGAATACAAGTTGAAGGAGTCTTTGGAGTCCTGGAAAGGACTGAACTGTTGGAGTTGGGAAGGAGTGGGCGGAGCACTTGGACCTCAATCATAATTATTTCACCACTCTTTCCATCCCTCCAAAAATTGGAGAGCTCCATAGATTGAAGTATCTAAACTTATTTGGCTATTTATATTTTGGCCAAATTCCAAGAGATTTATCTCAGTTGGACAAGCTAAAACAATCTCCAATGGAGTAGCAACATCACCTTGAAAGTAACCAATATTGAATGGATTCATCACAGCTCTAGCCAAAAATAGTGGCAATGTTGATGACAATTTCATCAATACCAACATCACCATTGGGAGCAATCAAGGGAGGAGATTAAGGACCATACAAAGGCTGATGAAAAGGCCAAGCACATTGACTAGGGCATTGAGTAATAGAGTTCCCAAACCATGCATATGAAATAAGTTTCTATCTATTGATAGAGGACGCTAAAAAATTGGCATCATAACCACAAGAATTTATGCAAAAACCCTCAACAAGAACATCATTTGTACTAAGCACCAAATAAACCACATTGTCCTTCTCTGGCAGAGCTAGAGCTCCAAATTTAATAGAACCTTCAACCAGAGAAGCTATCATATCTCTTTAATGACTTTCTAGGGGAATAAGATTCATCAACTCATGACAACCTCATTTTAGCTAGAGGTGGCCATTTGGTGCTTTTTGATAGTCTTCCACCATGAATTAACTGACAACATTGTTGAGCTGTCATTTTGCATGATGCTTAACAATGGGAATCCTTTCAAACTCCTCTCTTGAAAAGTTGATCTAGGATCAACTCCAAGGTTTCTAGCAATCTTGTGACCTATTGGAACCTGCTCAATTGAAGATAAATGTATTTGTTCTTAGGAAGGCCTTTGTTAGTTCAAACAATTTGGATAAGATCTAGAATCTTCTTGCTATCTCAAAAGAATAAAACACACAAAAAGAAATATATTTTTGTATTTTTGTATTTTTTAATGAATGCAATCTAACAATACAACTAAATGAATTCCTAAATTAACCAAGTGTCTGTAAAATCAAATAAAGAAGATAGGATAACAAGAAGTTTAAGCAAATAATTTGAAAAGTAAATTCCTAACAGACATAAGCTATGAAAACAACACGTCTACGAGTTAAGTCTTTGAAAATATTGGTAGGTAACCAATGAAAGTAGGAGCAATGCTTCCTTAATTCCACTAATGCAATCATCAATGTGATTTTAGTAACTATAAGATGTTTCACTTTTCATCAAATCACAAGACCACAGAAAGTGCACTCATGCAAGACAAAAAGCTATATAGGAACAATATAGATGATCTCTTCTTGAACTAAGTACGTCAGCAAAATTTTTAAAACTGTAGCAAACACCAGAATTAAAAGATTGCACAATCAAAATAATGCAATAAAATTATTGGCTCAATTACACTTCATGAACATACATTCATAAAATATAATACACTTAGGTAAGAATCACTACACTCCAAATGCGAGCACCAAAAGCATATATTATTGCATCAAAATAACAGCTTGGAATACATGTTAAATTCCTGAATTTATAAGAAATCTTCTCCTCAATTTTTGTTGAGAGTGAGAGATATCTTTATGCAAACATATGGGTAAAAGCACAAACTTGTGTCACCTTTTATAAAGAAACAAGATATCTTTATGCAAAAGTTTGATATTAATGACAAAAAATATGGTATTTGTGTTTAGAATTTGAAGATGATGTAAACTGATGAAATGTGTAGAATTGGATGAATTTTATGACTATAATTTTGTTGAATAAGAATTTATGCATTTTGTTTTATTTTGAAGTCCCTTTTTTAACTATAAAAATATAGGGTGTAGTTCCTGTCAAAAAAGTATATGCAAATCATCTTTTGTTGTTTTGATTTGAAAATATCTTATAGATGACTAGTATAGCTAGGGAACAAAAAAATAAATAATCATTTTTTATGTATATTTTCTTTATTATAAGTACTCAAGCTCGACCTTATCAGAATCCAACAATTTTTTCCTCCCGTCAAAACTTCCCTATCAAATCTACATGTTTTACATATTCGTGAAGATGACTCTCTCCTCTATACATAAATATATTTTTTTAATTTTTTGATATGATTTATTAGTTTTTCCTTTTTTGAGGGAGCATCAATTGAAATTTTAAAATATTGACTTATAATATTTTGAAATTATAACATATTACTACTAATCAAAACACTCAAAGATTTATATACTGATGATATTAAATATGAGATCTATAAAAGGGTATTTTTAGTTTTTTTAAAAATTTGAGTTTTCATAGAGAAATGAGATTTGACCAAAGCAGATTTTGGTATCCTAAACAATGACACAGATCTGTGCTTTTACCTATATGCTTCTAAACTAATAAAACAAATCTAATTATGTACAAACTAACTCTCTAACTCGTGCTTAGTAGGACTCCATCCATATTTATATCATTAAATGGATGCATGAGCCTTTACATTCCTTAAAACAAAGAAAGAATGAAAAAATAAGAAGAAGAAAGCCTTTAGATGACGTAGAAGTGTTTGGAATGCCAAAAATAGAAGCTCCATGTTCGCAAGGTGTTTGTAGGAGTTAAACTGTCATCAAAATATGTTTATGATGCATGGAAAGATCTAAATTTAGAGCTAGTAGTTAATTGTTGGTGCACCTCTGACTTCTTCAAAAAAAACTTCTAGTGCACCTCAAAAGTAGTACAACTACACACCTGGTGCACCTGCGCACCTCGAAAGTAGGTTCAAAAAATGCAAAATTTCACCAAGTGTCTAAACTGAAATTCTGGCTTTTGGGTTTTGTTTCCCTTTATACTAGAGCTATGTCTGGGAATTTTCTCTTGAATTTCTCAATAATCTTGGTGACTTGAGCTACACCTAGAAAATCTAAAGCTTCATACTTTTCCTTGACTTTTTGTCTATAATTTTCCACCTCGAGGCAAGTCTCTGCAAAATCTTTGAGTTTCACATCCAAATCTAGTAATGCTTCTTCATATTTGAATGCTTGTCTAATATCATCATCATTGGAAGCTTCTTCAAAAGTCTTTTAGAACTATTCAAAAATTGCTTCCATAGTCATCAATTTGTCCCTTGAATCATCCTCAAAAATATCTAAGCATGCACCACTATAATGTTTCTCTGCCTCTAAAATTTTCTCTTAGGTTTTATCCTTGCGCTTATGAATATCCATGTGTAATGTTTCCATCACTTTATTTCCTTCTACAATATTCTCTATCCAATCATCAATTTTATCTAACTCCTCTACTATATATACATCCATTAACATCCTATATCTTTAAGCCTTGATCAACTATAGTGATTACAGATCCTTGCCCCAAGTATGTACTTAATCCATTAAACCAAAATCCTGGTTCAAAATGGCTACCAACTTATCTACATTGTTCTCCATATGGTGTAGCAACTTAATATTTCCCTGTATAATCTGTACACCTTTTTCTTAAAAAAAAATTTGCCATTGTTGACAAGCTTTAAAAAATGGATCAAGTTATACATTCTCCTTATCCCTTTTCTCCAGTGTTGCATTCAAAGTCTCCTTAGGATTTTTAGGATCTAAAGGACCAAAAAAAAAATTTAGATATCCTTTTAGGATCTCATTCTATTTCTACAGTGTTATCAATTCTGTGTCATTTTGTTCTAAGTGTATAAACACTTCTTTAGTCCCAGTTGTTACCATCAACTTAGCAGTATCCAACATAGATTTCCCAAGCACAACCTTGCTGATCTAATAATATTTTGGAGTTAATTCTTCAGCATCTGCATGTGGAGGAGTGATAGCAACATGAGTAAACAAATCTTGATTCTAATCACTCATGATAAAGACCAATACCCATGCATCTTATGGTGGTGACTCAAGTTTTCTGAGAAATTCAATCAATTCTCTCATTCCTTCCTCCTCAATATTATATCATTTCCTTTTGTTTCTAATCACCTTTTTTCTTAACTATCTTGGAACATGCTCCGTCAGAGATTTACCTTTTGATGACGAAGAATTTTTCTTTGCTATTCTCTTCCCTTTACCACTCCTCTTTGGAGTCTTATCCTTTTGTGAGAGATTTACACCAAGAGTCTCTGTAGCCATGGAGTCTACAATTCTCACCTCTATGTCTTGGGAAGTCTACTAAGAATGCTCGCATATTTTCCCTTCCTCTGACACTTCATTGGTGGGTATTTGTTTTGGCTCTTCCTCCTACCTTGCTGGGACCTATTCTTCTTCATTGATCAAAGGGAGAGGAGTAATTGAACCTTTATCCATGCAAAATGTAACTTTATTTGGAAATTGTGGAGCTACTTCAGGTCCTTGTGGCTAAGATGGAAACTGACTCCTTGATGTTTATTAGTTGGAGTATCTCTTATCTTATCTCCCACCAGTTCAGTGCCAACTAGCATAAAATCAAAATATGACATCTGAAAGACATCAAACCCTTTAACCTCCTATTCATCAATCCATTGTTGCAGCTCATCTTTTGAAATGGTAGATTGAATAGGATTCTTGGGAATGGATGATGGTATAATTGTGCAGCTTCTTCTCCATTCCAACTCTGTGGCTCTAGCCAGATGAGTCCTTCGATTCAAAGGAAGGTTATCTTCTTCATCTTCATCATCCTCTTCTTCCCCTTTTGGAATCACTTCCAGGACTAATGGGAAAGGAATAACTCTCATAATCACCTTTTGTCTCCTCTTGACTAGAGTCTTGATCTTTCTTCTTTTAGGAGCAAATGGGGAAGCTTGTACCTCTTGGGTAGGTGGAGACACTTCTTTTACTTCTATTTCACCTCCTCCTTGCCCTTGTTTAGTCGGTGGCATTTGAGGATTATCCTGGGTCTATGTGGCTTCTACATTCTCTGACCCTTGTATATTTTTTACCCCTTGTACATTTTTTGCCCCAAACTGTGGTGGTGCTTGAGTTGGTTCCTCTTTTGGCTTGACTTGTTGGGCAAAATTTCTCTTCCTCTTTCCTTTACCCTTATGAGCACTATAATATCCAACTTCTCTATCAAGTTGGTGCACTATTTCTAGCCTCACTGGGACTGAGCTGTAAAAGTGGGCATTGTCACCTTAGCTCCTCTACCTTTTGCTAGGTGGGCTATAGCATGGAAGACTACTACTTGAGGAATTGAATCTAGTTTTAAAGGTATTTTGATCCAATCCTTTGTTAATTTTAAGACATGCATGGCCCTGTGCTTAATATATGAGTTTTCTTCCTTATCAATATCTACATTCATAATGGGTTGATCAAAAATCTTATCTCTGTTATATAGTGGATCAAGAACATCCTCAATATCTTTTTGTACTACCTTTAAAGGAACCTTTATCTTTAAAGCACTACTTTCCAAATAGAGAGTCATCCTACAATAATCCCTTATATGGATATCATAGTCATCTACTGCATTCATCCAGTGGTCTTCAATTGCATCTTCATGTTGAAATGTCTTGCTTGCTAAGAATTGCACTCTTCCAATGTTATCAAAATAAGGACGAGGAGAGTTATATCCCTCCAAGGGATACTGATCCCACTCAAGCTAAAAAGATGGAATATCTTGTGTTCGAACCACACTAAATGCTTTGATAGTAATGGGCCACACCCAGTTTATCTTATGTTGCTTCCTTACTCTGTCGTAAACAGACAAGAGTTGTGGAGTGATTTCCAGCAATATAAGTTTGTCACTTGGATACTTAGGGAGCTTCTTGGGATTGATAGTTGTACCCTCTGCCCTCAAATAAGTGAATGTTCAAAATTAGATTAATAGGTGCCAACTTTTGAAATCTTGGTCGCTGCCTCATCTAACATCCTCTTTGCATAATCCCCTTTAATGAACCAAATAATTGCAAATATAAATGCATCATTCACTATCCTATATTCTTTGTTGTGCTCTAGAAGCTTTTTCTTTACCAGCTAGGGATATACTATATAGGGTCATGCATTTGCATCTTGCATGCTGCACTTTTTGAAGAGACCCAGTTAATTCATCACCCTTGTAGCTACTAGGTACACCAAATAAGATGTCATGTAGAACTTATAGTTATTCTTAACCATCACCAGCTACTCATCCAATTTATCACTAAGAATGGAAGCCCAATCAATTGGTATCTTTGTTGTTTTGATAGTATCAATAAAATGCACCATCCATATGTTCAGGTGTCCTAATGCAAGTAACCCCATAATTCTACTCAAAAGTATTATAGAATATTCGATATCTTCTTTCATGTAACCCCTTGTCATATCCACTTTACCTACTTTATGCCCTAGAGGAGTCTTCTCAATGAGGTATGAAGACTAGATGATTTTGGATGCTTCCTCTACATGTTCTTTGTACCATCTTTTAGCCTGGCGATAGGTTAATTTGATAAATTGATTTGCCCCTGGAAGATGGAACACCTTCTTTATGTTCTTAGGTTAGAGATCTAGCATGATCTCTCTAGTTATGCTCTTTACAACCCTTTCCTTAGAGACATAGTTTTCTGCTAGAGTCATGATCAGCTCTGAAGATTGTATTAATACTATGTGTGATGTTGTGTTAACTAGTCCCAATTGGATAAGAGCAAATATTAATGGGGACCTTTTGTTGGGCTTGTTGCATAACACTAGGAATGTGTTCCAGTCTGTATGACCAATTTCGGTGTCCCTAATCTCTAAATAGTCATCTTGGAAGCTTGACTTTGTTGGAACACCTTGAAACTTGAAGATCGCTAGTTTTGGGACCATTTTTGTAACAAGGGAAGATGATGAAGAAGCCATTGAATCTACACAAAATCAATGTCTATTAGTCTAGAGTCAAAGAAAAATCAATTAATACAAACCCCAATGACGACACAAAAAAACCCAAAATCCCTAATTGACAAAAAGACATAAAAAATCTATTTAAACTCAAAAAAACAAAAAAGGGCACACTTGGCACACCTCATGATTGTGCTAGGTGCACCTTATCCCTTGTCTAGCTTTTAAGATATGAGAGTGCACACTAGTGCACCTCATGGGGTGTGCTAGGTGTGCACCCTTATATCACATAGGCACAAAAAAGGTGTACATTCAGTGCACCTCATGGGGTGCACTAAATGCACACCCTTTTACTCTTTAAGGGATGCTTATATAAAGGTGTGCAGTTGTGCACCTTTACTTAGATTCAAATTTTTTAAATGTTTAAGATTATGCAAAAAAGGGTGTGCAACTACGAAACTTTAACTTGGTGTTTTTATATTGTATTGTGTAGGTGTGAGGAGGGGAGATGTGGAGTTGCACACCTAAGGAGCTATGCAAGTGCAGATCAGGGAGCTAGAGAAAAGAAAATAAAGGTGAGAAGAGGTGAAGGGATCTCGAGTTTTATAGACCTGGGACCTAACACACCTCTTTGAGGTGCATAGCTATATTGTTGTACACTTCAAAGAGGAAGTGCTTTCCAATGTAACTGGGTGCACTAGAGCACATGGTGTGGTTTTCTAGGTGCACTAGTGTGCATCTCTATATGCAAAAATTAACTTTCTCCTTCAAAATTATGGTTTTTGGAATCTGGGTTTTTAAGTCGAGACCCAGATTTGGCCAAAATGATAAGCAAAATTCTAAAAAAGACTCAAACCCCAGACTAGGGATTTGAAAAGCTAAAAAATAAAGTAGGGGGTCCCCATTTCTAGGAAAAATGGGGTGTGCATTATGAAACCACAACAAACATTTTAGCCTTTCCCTACAAATGTGCTCCCAAAGACTGCAAATAATCTACCACATAAAACTGTTGAAGAAGGGTAAATTTCCCATACTCGATGACATGAACATCAATGAGGGTTGTGGAAATTAGAGGACCATTGTGATAGGTCAAAACAAATGGCTCCTCTTCAACTAGAGCCTCAAGCTTTCTCCCTTGTGCAAAGCAACTTAATTGAATGACACAGACAATAAACAAGTAGGCAATTTCTTCATTTTCATTGAATCCTTGTGCATTTTCAAAGCTATTTTATTTTTCTGCCACATAATGTCTTACACATCTAGCAAGACTTGTCCATGTGTTAACTCTCCACATGAAATCTACATGCAGAATTTTAGATTGTATAAATTTGTAAGTAGTGAAAAGTCTTAACTTGAACCATACTAACAATCAAAGTCATATAACACTTACTGACATTTAATTTGAACTTCAAATAATTTTATTAATTCAAAAAATTATTAATATTCAATACATTTGAATATATTTCTTTTAAATAAAATAAAGTTTAATTTTATTAACTTTATTAATTTTTAAAAAGAGTGCATTTTTAATGAAATTATTTTTAAATAATTACTAAAAAAATGGTTCAACTCAAATGAATATTATTAAAAAAAATTTGTTTAAAAAGTATGTATACATAATATAGATTAATATTAGAAGGAAAGAGCCTACAACACAATGGTAACTTGTGAGCCTCTCATGTGGGAGGTCTTGGGTTTGAATTTGCTTAACACAAAAATAATTAATGATAATAAATATCAGTAATCAATCTAGGTTTTGTACATTTACCAATCCAATATATATATATATGAAAAATGTTTACTAATTTATGTAAAATAATTCTTTAATTTAATAAATCTATTTATATACCAATTCATAAATTCAAAATCTATAACCAAGTATTGTAACATTTCGAAACTATATTATAGTATTTATGAAGTCAGTTTATACTCTATTCAAACCTAAATTTTATCTTTATAGTCTTTCAAAACTATTGTCTTCAACCTCTATGGCAATTGTGTCATTAGGTCAACAAAGTAATAATGCTAATTCAATTATGCTTATGGATTCCATTGTGTGAGTATTTTTGCATCATGCATACTATTACATAATTGAATTCAGAACCATAATTGAATTAGTTTCATATGGATTTTAAAAATCTTCTTCTTCTTAAAGTAATAATGACATAGAAATTTGGTGGTTTAAAGTAAATTTTTCTTTTATTTTAAACATATTTTTCACCTACGCATGATTCCTTAGTAATGTGCTTGCACATAACAAGCCATACAAAACATATCATGTATACTATTACATACTGGTACATAATGCATCTATCATTTATGATTGTTAAGTGTTCCATTCATTCTCTAGCTACATTTATCATCACCCCCTCTCTCTTAACCACTATTTATTTTGCTCATTCTTCCCTCCACCTAAACTTCATCCTCCTTTACAATATGTTTACTTTAATGAGGAATTTTGACACATTGCGTCACTGGTTTATTTTGTATCCATTCAACTCAAGTTTTCAACTAAATTGGCCAATTAGCTAATAGAATTTAAAAAGTTAAATTGACTTTCAAATGTTTACATCTTTTTTTTATTTTTCAAGATTTAATAATTCGCATTTTTCAATAATCATATTGGCCTATGCTAATTTTGGTAGGGATAAAAATCAATTTCCCTCAAGAATTTTTTTAAAATATATGTCATGTAATTTCATGTCATTAATTACACTTTATATCTTTTTATAATTACCATATATCAATTAGATTTTTCCACATCATATCAAAAGATGGCATTTCATTAATGACAATTTTATGTCATTCATTAATAACAACTTATCTTTTGATAATAGTCAAGAGCCTACAACACAATGGTAAATTGTGAGCCTCTTATAAGAGAGGTCTTGGGTTCAAATCTACTTGAGGTTAATAAATAATGATAATTAATCACAATACATAATAATAAGAATGAATCTTGGCTTTGGCCTCTTACCAAACCAAAAATATATATATCTTTTTACAATTGGGTTAATTAGATTTCTTTTAAATATTATTTTGACTTGTATATTTTTACAATATTAGAATTAAATATAATTAAGTTAATAAATATTATTTATTGACATATTATTTAACTTCACAATTTTTTTTATCTAATAGAAAATAAATGATATTAATAATAATAATCAATGAGTTTTCTTTTAAAATATAGATATTGTCAAATTTACATTAAATGGTCTAACATATTTTTTACATTTAATTTATTTGTAAAATTTATTTAATTTTTCAATTGTTAAAAATATTTCAAATTAATGATGTTACTATAGATATGTTACTTAAGACAACATTAAGATGGTTCTTCAAGGACTTGCTCAAAACAAGCTTAACAGATTTCCACATTTGTCATGCAAAATTATCACAGCCAATTTCAAAAATAATGCATATAGGGTGACAATCTAAGCACTCAAAATTTTCCCCACTCAATAACAAAACCCTATACATTTTTTAATATTCAAATGAGCTACACTATAGGTAGGAACTTTGATGCTTTGTGTCACTTGTTTATAATTAGAGCTAGTTGTAAATTAGTTTTTTTAATATTATAAAATTATTTTGTTTCAAAGTAATTTAGATATTTTAAACTATTTAATATTACTATTAAATTCATTTAATTTTATGATTATTTATGTTAAATAAAATCTGTAAATTAATTAAACTAAATTATGTTTAAAATTGGGACTTATTTATAAATTGGTTTAATTTATAAAAGAACATTTGTTCGAACTATAAATAATTCAAATAATAACTTAATGATTATAATGAAATATTATTATAATTAATGCTAACATTATTATATGGTCAAAAGAAAGCTTATGTATTGACATTTTTTATAATTAAATCAAACAGTAGTAAACACTTCATTTATTTTTATACATCTGAGATTGAATTTGTGTTTTATCTATTTGGGTGTATCCTTTTGTTCTATTTGGTTTGTTCAATAGGAATTGTGTCGGCTTTAGAAGTGGTACACTAAAGGTTTTGGATTTTATTTCAATTTGATATTTGTACTTTCAGTATTTTTGTGATTTCTTCTATAAGTTTATTTGTTCTAGACATTATGATGAGCGTTGTATTTTAAATTGAAAGTTGCATTTAGGAGATTAACTTTGTGTGCATTTATGTTTACTTGGGTTTGGAGAACCATCTTATTATTCAAGTTGCCTATTAAGGAACCAAATCTAATCATTGTGGATGTTGTGTTCTGGAGCACAATTGTGATTCATGTGCTTAGGGGAGGTTGTCTAGGTACATGTCTTTGGGAGTGGCTTGTAATAGGGGTTGAAACCCAAAGTGGCTACCAAGGTAACTCATTATATGTTGTGTAACAAGTGATAACATAGTAATTAAAAAAAATTTCCTAGCCCTTTCCTTGAGATACACTAAACATCTAAGTTAGAGATACTCCTCACCCATGCCTTCAGTGCTTGTACAGGCTAAGGATGGGATGAGATGATACCTAGTGAGAGGTATAACCGATTTTGCTCATCTTCATGAGAGGGTATTCTAGTTCTACATGTGTCATGTTGAGGGTCTGGGGTCCAAAGTGACCAATCAAAGGTAACTCAACACTTGAGGGTTTGGGGTCTAATGAGAGACCAGTCTAGGGTAGCTCAAGTAGTTTGACCATGTGATGACACTTCCTAGTATGTAGCCTGAGTATCTTACTTAGATTTTGTGTGTGTCTCTAGTGTTGTATTTATGGTTGATGTACTTATTATTGATGATTTCCTTTCATTAATGGCAATTGATGCTATGTTGATTATTGCACTTTTGACATGTGGCTTTGACTTGAAGTGGTTATCTTTCATTGACTTTATCTCTTGATTTTAGATATTTGATTTAATCATAGTATCTTCATTTTGACTTGGTATGTGGTTTTGGTATTGGATAGAGTGTCCTTTCAATTTTGATTATCTTTTCTTTGCTAGTAGTTTGTTACCCTTAGGGTAGATTTGGCTATCAAAATTCCTTGTTTAGGATTGTTTTATGGTCTAATTATCCATAAGCAAATTTTTCATTATGTTCCCTGCATGGTGGGTATGGAAGACTGACTAGGTGACAATGCGGTTGAGAGGTAGTGACTTCTTACCATTTGGGTCTCCCTCAAATTGACAGTTGTTGGATGTTCATTATAGTAGTGTATGATTATCACTCGTATTCTTATCTCAAATATTTATATTCAGTTGATGTATATATGTTAACATGTATCTTGTGTTTGGATGTAATTGTATCTATTCTTGCAAACCATGCAACATGTGTCGTCAAAGTTATTCCTTAGATGTATTGTAACAGTTATAATTATGCATTTTTTTATCAGATGATGTATCTGTTATTTCCTTGTGATCATGACATTGTACTTAAGATTTAAACTAACTAATATAAACATCTTGAACATTACTCAACCTAAAGAAACCCTTGAGGAATGAAATATTTATTGTATTTGCATATGTGTGGTCATTGTGTATGTGTGTAGTACTTCCATATTATTAATTTGATATTGTTTAAATTTTTTAAAGAAATCAACTAACATTGCAACATGTTAGGTTTATTTCTCTTGTGTTTCTAAGTGGGGAGTTTACATAGAGGAATAGGGGTTTAATCAATAAATTAGACTATGGACTACAACCAATTAATTAACTAGGGAATACCGGGGGTTTTCTCGGCCTCGTTCTTTTTTCCCCAATGCCTGCACATGAACAAGGTAGTTGTAACATTATAAGAGCTAATAAAATAAATTGGTCACTTTCCTTTTATTGATTAAAAAAAACCAAGAAAAAAACCATCAATTAATTTAATATTTAATTAAAATATCTTAGGAGATGATTAAATATAATTAATTAATTGTGTGATCAAATTTAGGTGTCTACATTTTGCCCCTCTTTGACATAGTGTTGGGACAACACTATTTCAAAGAAGTTTTGAGGATAAATGACATGAAGAAGATTTTTAAAGAAAGAAAAGTTGCTCCAACTTTGATAAGAAAGGAGAGAGACTAAATTGGGTGATTCCCCCTCAAGAAGGTGGTGGAAACAGAATATGAGGCAAGAGGCATCTCAAAAAGTACAAAAACTTGGGTGAGAAGTAGGATGCACAATGGCTAATAAAGGGTTAGATTTGTGATCACAATGTTAAAACAAAATAAGAGAAGGGTGAAAAGGGGTCATTCTGGAGGGGGAAAAGAAAAACTGGGCTCATAATAGTTTCTATGTAAGGGTTAGTAGGATTAGAAATGGGTTAATCACGATTATTTTTCTTATAGAGATCTTGTTATTTTGAGCTCTTATTTTTTCTTGTGAGATGGTTGCACAGGGATGACCATGTTAGATTAGGTGAAAAACTAATCTCCCAAGAACACCTGCATGCATAACCCTATCACATGGAAAAAGCAAAGAACAGAAGCAAGAAAAAATCATGGAGGCCAAAAGGCCAGAGACATCTTATGGACATGCAAAGAGAAATCTCTAATATGATCCAATAAGTGAATAATTAAAATACAAAGAGGTGAATCCTTTTAAAAGGAATCACAAAACCCTAAAAGGGAAACCCTAAAGGAGAAAACCCTAAAGAATAATAAGATGCCTAAGTTTAACTTAAGTGTAGAGTATAATAGACTAATAATTTAATTAATTAATTATTAGCTATAATATGACAACTCTAACACCCCCCCTTAAGTGTAACTTAGGGAGAAGCTAAAAAACTAAGGACTAAAAGATGCATGAAAACAAAAATTGCATGAAAGAGCAATGGGTCCCCGCAACAAGGCATGATCAGGTACCCAAGTACAAGAAATCTCTGCAAAGTGGGAAAATAGAGAAAACTCTACCCCAAAAAGAGATGAACTAGATGAAGGAAACAAGGCCTCCAATCTAGGGAATGTCCCAAAGAAAGGAACAAGAAAGAGCATGAAGCATCTCTAAAGCATGAAGCTGCAAATACTGTCAGAAGAAACTGTTGAACCCCCACTAAAATAGTGCATGACTAGGTAGAGAAGATAAAGTCTAAAGAGCTGATCAATTGAAGAGGTGACCTCCAAAAGTAGGATTGAATGAGTGTCTATATAGTAGATGAACCATCTCACCGAAATGCATAGGTTCCTAGCCACTGCATCTGCCTAGTACATAGGAACAAAAACTGAATACATAGATCACTCAACTGAACCAAGGAAGCAATAGAGCCAATAGGAGAACCCCCCACCCCATAATGCTGAACAGGGAGAGGGGTGACAGGAACAGTGAAATGCAATGCCAAAAACATCTGCAAGAAGAAGAATCAGGAACACCAATAGTGCAATAGAATTACAAGCACAGGATAAAGGGTGGTGTCACCAACACACAGCATGGGCTAATGTCGTGGAAGAAACATTCACTTGACAAAGGTGGATGAGCACAAAAGGCAAAACATCATGAGCCCCCATGGCACTTTATAACTGAGTGTGAGTACAAACAAACACAAGGTGTACAAGATCCTAGATATGCAAAAGCAGGCACTTTATCTCAGTACGTTTATAGAAAAAAGAATGCAATAGAAGAGAAGCATACAATGCTCAAAAGTTAGAAAGAAGAGTGAGCCAAAAGAATAGAAGAAGAGATCCCAGGACCTGTTGAATCCAAGTAATCCACAAGAGTGCAAAAGTGCAAAACTCAAAGGAGAAAGAACCTAGAGTAGAATCTAGATAAAAGACCTCTACAACTGAATAACTTACAAAACCAACTTTCCAATGATATCTGGTGAGCCCAAAAAAGATTTTGGATGAGCAAGATATGGCTCCTAGAAGGCAAAAAATAAACATCACCATTGATAGCAAAAAAACACTATAAAAAAGGTAGATCCAAAAACCCTAACCTCCATAATCAGAAAGACCTCAAAAATAGCTTTTTGATGATATAAAGAAGTCCAAAAAAGACCCCTGTATGCTCTAGATAAAGCAAAAATAGTGTGGGAGGGTTAGAAAGGCTCCACAAGAAGAATTTAGAGCCCTTGGGGCTGAAAATTTTGAGCCTCTGGGCGCATGGCGCACATAGGGGGCTAGATCTGGGCTCCTGGTCACCCATGTGACCACCACGGGGCTTAAAAACCTACAGGGCCAGCAGGGCAGAGCAGAGTGAGGCCAGGAGGTGATGCACAGCGGCGGATGGAGCATGGGTCGTGGTGGGCAGTAGTGAGTCTGTAGCAAAGTAGAGCAGGGGCCACGTTGGGCAATACAGTGGCGGGCAGAGCGCGGACGCACTGGAGGCACTGCCGGTGGCAGAGGAGCATCGATGGCGCCTTTCAAAATACACAAGCTGCATTAAAGAAATGCTAAAATCATTAAAATATATATTTTCTTAAATAATTTTTTTTGGTTTTCGTGCCCGTACGACACTTAAAAAGAAAAAAAATTGCCTCAAAGCCACGTTGTCCAAAATGGACAAGTTTTATATGGATTCTGGGGTTTTTGGGCACTCTGAGCGCAACAGTGATGTCTATTTGAGCCCAAAGTGACTAGAAACAAAGGTCCCTCCTAAATCCACATAAAAAGCTTCTGAAACCCTTGAAAACCTCCTGCTTCTAAAACACTTCAACAAAAAATGAACAGCGAGCAGCAAGATGGCTCTGATACCATGTTAGATTAGGTGAAAACTAATCTCCCAAGAACACTTGCATGCATAATCCTGTCACATGGAAAAAGAAAAGAACAGAAGCAAGAAAAAATCATGGAGGCCAAAATGCCAGAGACATCTTATGGACATGCAAAGAGAAATCTCTATTATGATCCAATAAGTGAATAATTCAAATACAAAGAGGTGAATCCTTATAAAAGGAATCACAAAACCCTAAAAGGGAAACCCTAAAGGAGAAAACCCTATAGAATAATAAGATGCCTAAGTTTAACTTAAATGTAGAGTATAATAGACTAATAATTAAATTAATTAATTATTAGCTATAATATGACAACTCTAATAGACCAAATCATTGGGCAGAGATTGTGTAATGAATGCATGTGCACAGAATGATGGACTAAGTGGTAGGGACTAAACCAAACTATTTTTATTTTTTATTTTTATTTTTTTCATTTTTTCATTTTTGTCAGTCTTGGTGTTTTAAAACATTTTATTGTAGACGTGAGTTCAATAGGATCGTGTGCAAGACTGATGCGATCATGGTCCCATAAAAGATCCAAGGGGTATTGGGGGAAATGGGTAATGGAAGAATATCTTGTAGGAATGCAATCCCATATAAATTTTATGTGATATCACATATATGGGGTAATATTTAGTGTGAATGTGATCTCACTTGTAAGAATGCATTATTATGGCTTAAACTATGGGTGGGTACTCAATAAATGTGGTATTACAAGAGGTGGTTGACTTAAGGGAGGGTTTATGCAAAATTTGGTCCTATGACACTAGGAATACTATGAGGCTAGTGGATCATGAGAGCATGGTTCTTAACTAGTGAAAAGGTGGATAGAGGGTAAAAAGTAAGATTTAGAGGTCGAATAAGGGTTCTAGATAGATAGAGGTGGGTTGGGTGTTGTTTAGATTGGTAAAATTAAAGTTTTGGGATGAATATTTAGGTGATTTTATAGAATAAATAAGTACTGACAATTGGTTAATTTGTGGATATAGTGGTCTATTGATACATTCGTGTCTTGAGTGAGAGGCATAACAATGCTAAGAGTTGCAGAGAACTTTGGAGTAGCAGAGTGAGAATGTATTGATGACTTTAGTCTGGGGTACCTAGAGAGGATGCTCCATAGGTTTACCTATATGGATATATAGTGATAGCATTATGTGAGCAATGGCATTCAAAGATAGCCACACTCCATCTCCTAATAATATATATGATGATTACCTTAGAAGATGTATACATGATCTTTGGGTTTCATGTACAAGGTACTAAGGTTCTCACTACCAGATATGTGAAGTGGAGTAGGAAGTGTGGCTACTAGTGGGTTTTGGGGTTCCATTTAGGATCTAACATGGTTAGTTTTGATAAGTAGGAGGTATTTTCCACAACAAGTCAAATTGTGATATTGCTATCAGGATTTAATTGTGTAATTTTTGAGTCAAACACATTGACCCATATATCATGAGTAGTGATTCAAACATGAATCTATCTCTAATGAGAGTAAATAGAACACTTAGCACTCATTGGATCTAGGTGATGCTCACATAGGTGAAGCACTAGGACCTCTAAGGAGGTCACCCATCCCAGTAATACTCCATCTTGAGCGTGCTTAACTATAGAATTCCCTCCATTGTTAAACCCACTATGATTGCAACCCCATTTGTAAAACCTTCACCAAGTGTTGTGCCTTATGAATCATTCATTATAAATCCCCTTAAGCTCATCGATTGATAACTAGGAGGTATTTTCCACATCAAATCAAATTGTGATATTGCTATCAAGATTTAACTATGTCATTTTTTAGTCAAACATATTGACCCATATATCATGAGTAGTGATTCACACATGAATTCATCTCTCATGAGAATAAATGGAACACTTAGCACTCATTGGATCTAGGTGATGCTCACAGAGGTGAAGCACTAGGACTTCTCGAAAGGTCACCCATCCCAGTACTACTCTAGCTTGAGCGCACTTAACTATGAAGTTCCCTCCATAGTGAGACCTACTCTGCTTACAACCCCATTTGACAAACCTTCACCAAGTGTTGCACCGTATGAACCATTCATTAGAAATCCCCTTAAGCTCATCAATTAGTTGTAAATTGAATGGAGTAAAGACAACTTGGGGAGGAGAGGAGCAGAAGGGAGTGATCTAGGTGGGAGAGTTGGCAGTATGGATAAGGCCAAGTGGCTAAGTATTTTTGGAGTGGATACATGTGAGGATCATGAGAATTCATGCAATGCCACCAATACCATTAGGTTTAACATAGATTACCCCAAGGATAGATCCAGCCACAAGAGGAGCGCCGCCTATAGGTTCTGATCAAATGGAAATATATGGGTAGTGATATGCTATATTTTGGGATTTATACTATGTGTATGATGTACTTTACATTATTTATATTTGTATTTTTGAGGGCACAAACCCTTATCTACTATATGATGGACATAAAGGACATTTGATGAACCTTTAACATTTCATGGGTGGGATGTATTATTTTGATTCTTTGTAGGATGAGATATATGAGTAGCATTGATTGGGTGGAATATATGTTTGTTATGGATCATGTGCAACTTTTTTTTCTTACGAGATCATTATGATGCTTTATGTGATGTATATATGATGTGGTACTAACCTGTGCGACTACAGGATATGATAGTATCTATATGCATTATGTTATATATGATGGTACTAACATGTTCTTGAAGGATGTGATGGATGATTGACCTATGTGACTAATGAAGTTGTATGTGATATGTTTTGTGATCCAACTAATAGTGTACCTTACATTATGTAAATGTGATGCAATGATGATTTAAATTTAGGCATATATTTGATGTGCCTATGGTTATATATTGGAATGTATTTCATGATGGAAATGAGATGAAATGATATACATGAAATTATTTTAATAAATAATGTATCTAATGCAAAATGCAGTGAGATTTATTTTAATGCAAGCAAGTGATAATGCCTCAAATAAAAGTTAAATAATAATGAATGAATAAAATGAAATAATAATGATAAAAAAATCACCTGAATAATAACAAATGCACCTAAATGATAACTAAGGAGATTTGAGATCAATACAAGGAAATGATAATGATAACACGACCAAGGTTAATGAGACTATTGCAATGAAATGATATTGATAACTAATGCACTAAAGGGTAATGTAACTAAGGTTAATTTTACTAACACAATGAGATTATAATGAGCACTAAGAATGATTAAGAAATAACAAACAAATTGTAACTAAATTCAAATGATTATTTGATTAAGTGAAATAAAAAATGTATGATAATGAAAATACAGTGCATTCTAAAAATGAATGATGAGTGCAATTAAATATATTTAAAATGAACAATGAATGTGGCTAAGTACAATTGAAATTGAATGAAAATTTAATGTATAATGTTACACGATATGTAACTAAATGAATTATGCAATGTAAGCAATATATTATGATAATGAATGATGCAATGTTAAGTAAATATCACTAAAATGATTTATGAATGTAATGAAGATTTAACAAATGTATGATGTAATGAAACTAAGGTGACTATATAATAAAATTAAGATGAAATATCAGTAACATGCAATGAATATGTGACTAAATGCAAATGATTTATGCAAAGTTAATGTGGAATGCAGTGACTTGAAAAGTGGAAAATGCAACATATCACTAACTGATTATGCCTCCAATGTTGGGGAGAAATCACTTGCACAATTGTAAACATGGATTAATATATTAGGGATTCATGGGGGGGTGGGCTTTAAAATTTAACCCTTAGGGTAGTGAGTGTGGGAAGAATGGAAACTGGAAAATTTGGGCTTTTCTGGTATTAGATATTATAGTATCATGATTGTAGGACTGATATTAATAGAATACTTACATAAGATGTTGGGATCAATGAAATCTTTGGGATATTTTTCAAATTCTATAAAAATGATTTCTCTTTTTTTGCATTTCCTTTTGAATGGGGGATGTGATGGAATCCTTTGAAGCTTGAGCATGGAGCATCCTGTGAAGGAGTACCATCATGTAGTTGAGCACTTAATTTGATATGGAAATGTTGGGGACCTACCAAGGTTACCACAAAAATCAAGGATTTGTTTTTCTCATTGCACAAGACTGACTCAAAATAGAAATGAAAGGATTACCCTAGCATCACACATGAATCCTGAGAGGAATCAAAGTGGAAAAGATGTTGGGTAACCCACAAATAAGAGATATTTCCTAAGTGCACCATGAAATCACAATTGATTACATGTTTTGATATATAAGGGTTACATCCAACTAACTCATAGATAGAACAAAAAATAATGAAAAACTAATCTAGACCTTGCTCTTGAATTGCCTCATTCACAACATACCATGATATGAAAGAACGTGATAACTTTAAGGAGAGAACAACCAAATTGGTCGAAAAAGATAATCAAGAACAAAAATTGAAATTCAACATTGAAAGAAAGATTAAATCCAAGAACAATAACCTTTTTCCAAAGATATCAGTAGGACTAGATACTAATAGATCAAATTTGGACATTAGGAAGGATATATCCTACAAGGACCTTTCGGTAGCACCTGGAACCATGATTTACCAGCAAATAGAAAGTTTTTAGGAAAATACTTACTTAGCAAAAATAATATCACATAAGTACCTTGATCAGACAAAGATTGACTCAAAAAGTGGGATATGTATAGGGGGGTAACTAATGACTAACATGGAAGGTTGTATGTTCAATAGATAGACCAAGTTATTTGCAAGGATGATTGTATAGAAGTTTAGGAGAAAAAGATAGTAGAATTGATTTCTATAGTAAAACTAGAAAGCTTAGGATGGGGTGGTAGTCAATCGAATAATAGGATGCAATAGATATAGTACATATGAAACCATGTTAGTTCATGGTACAAATTGCAATGGTATAACACACGGTTCATATTTATTTGTTCAATTGTAATTACCAACACATGTGTCTCTATCATGTGATGCTATAACACCATAGGAATATGAGTAAGTGAATGAGTGAAGATGTGGGGATTTGAGGATGATATTTGATAGATAATGGGAAATTCTGAGTACACTTGGTGTCTATTGCTAGGTTTTCACCAAGGTACCTATCCAAGATGCTTGAATTGCCAATTTTTCACCATTGGACACTTGTTTTTTTTTTCCTACTTTTGTATTTTTCTCTTTTTCTTTTTTGATATTTTGATTTTTTTGTTATCACCATGTTCTTGTATTACTAGGTTTTCACATGATGATGATTTTTTTCCAAGACATTTTTATTATGTTTTTATGTTTTTTCTAGGATATTTTGCAAGGTATGCTAAGTATCATGGGCATAGAACTTCTTAAGATAAATGATATCAGTGGGATCATTCATATTTTTTCCTTCTAAAGTGCATAAAAGATATGATCCTAAGATGAAGGATGCTATGCCAATATAGGGACCTAGATAGGTGGGCTCAAACTTACCTTTATTATCTTGATCTAGTTGTACTTTCATGTTCTCCTTCAATGCCATGTCTCTCACCTAAAATTGGTGAGGATGAACCTTTCTGTTGAAATTTATCTTGAGTTGGTTCTAATATTACTAGGTGGTCATAGGCATGTTGCCTTCTTTCATCGAGTAGATCAAGTTTGGTGATTCTAGCAACTCAGTAGTCATCTAATATTTCATCTTGCAAATAAATATGCAAGGAAGGGATTTCGACCTTTATTGGCACAACACCATAAACCAAGGAGCATGGGGTTGTGCTTGTAGATGTGAATAGTGAAGTGCAATATGCCCAAAGGGCAAGGTTAATTTGTAAATTCCAATCATAGCTCAATTCATTGACAACCTTTTTGACTATTTTGTGGAGGGTTTTATTGGTTTCCTTAGCTTAACCATTAGCTTGTGGGAAGTATGGGCTAGAAAAGAGATTGTGAATGTGAAGGTAGGTACAAAACTCTTCCATATTTAGATTTTCAAAATTGAATCTGTGATCTATGAAGATGGTGGCATAGATACTGAAGTGGTATACAATATGTTAGAGGATAAATTTGGAAACTTGAACTCTTATGGCATTGATAAGGGGAACTACTTCAACCTGCTTGGTGAAATAATTGGTTGTTATGATGATCCACTTGTGTCCTTCAAAAAATGAGGGTGTGATCATCCCAACCAGGTCAAATCCCTAGCATAAAATTGGTCATGGTAGTGCATCAGGTTATAGATCTTGTTCCATACCACATATCAGATTGGCATGCTATTAACATGGTAAGCACCTCTTTAAAAACTCATAGGCATTGTGCACTAATATGGATTGATAATACACAACTCTTAATATTTAACTAGCTAAGACCATACCAATCATGTGAGAACCATAAATTTTGGTGTGTATCTCCCTTAGAATCATTTATCCTTTTTTTAGTCTAAACACCTAGAAAGGGTATCATGATAATCTCAGTGATATAGGGTGTGTGCTACAATAGTGTACTGTGAAGACTTGTGAATAATGTTCAAGCATTTGTGTTATGTGAGGTGAGGGGATGTGATACCATCTTTTAGGTGAGTGTAAATCTCATGGTACCATGTAGATTAGGGACCAACTATAATGCATACCATCATTGATTCATCATTTTTCATATCTAGGCATATGTAATTTCTTGACTAAGAATTCATATTGTGAAGCTTCGCGAGGAATTTCTAGGAGCCAACCAATAGTAGCTATTGTGTCTGTGATCTTATTTTGAAGTCATGGAACTTGCATGAATTGAATCTTGATGAAGTGCTCCTTCATTTTATCCACCATATCTTTATAGGGTAGTAACTTGTCATCTTTTATTTAATACTCATCAAGGACCTGCTTGATTATTAGTTGTAAATCACTAAAGACATAGAACTCTATGATATTTCACTCTATTGTTGTTTTAAATTCTATGATAGCAGCCTCATATTCTGATATATTGTTGGTGCACTATAACCTTACCTTGAAGGATTTAGAGATGTAATCACCTTCTGAGGTCATCAAAACTATCCCTACTCTAGATCTATTTGATGTGTGGGACCCATTAAAATAAATTTTCTATGGAGGTTATTCTTTTATCACACAAAGATAATTCATCGAGAAATTCCATGACCAATGGGTAGGTTTCCTCTAAAGGTGCATCATCAAAGAGATATATAATGACTTTCCCTTTTACTACTTTTTGAACTACATGCTGGATATCAAACTTGCTAAGAAGCAGGACCCATTTTTCTAGGTAGCTTGTGTAAGTTGTCCATGAGAGCATGTATTTTAGTGGATCAATTTTGGAGATGAGATTTACTATGTGATAAGAATTTAATGGATAGCTTTTTGAGTGGCAAAGACCATTACCAGGAATGCTTTTTTAATTGGGGTATTGTTGAGCTCATAACCAACAAGTGTACAACTAATGTAGTAGATTGATCTTTCTTTCCCATAATTATCTAGTTGAGCTAAAAGCACCCACTATGTTGTCAAAATAATTGATATACTATACTAATATATTAATGATTATGTTGATCTTCTTCTACTAGAAAAATCTTATTGTATTTTGAAAATCCATCCATGAGATGTTGGAAACTACAATTGGAACAATTATTTTGTTGTCATTAATGTCAAACCTTACTAGTGAGACAAATGAAATCTGAGTAGAGTGTCATATCAAGATGATTGATGAAGAGGATTTGAGACAAAGAGATAACAAGAGAACCTGGTGGAAAGGTTGAGTTATGAGGAATTACAATGGGCACTTGATTAGCTTAACTTTGACAAGATAATGTGTTATTTAATCATAGCACTAAATGGAGAAGATAATTGTGTTAAAGCCTAGAATAGATGATTAATGAAGAACAAATACATAGACTTAACTAAGCTTTAAAAAAGAAGATTTAGGAACTTATAGTTGAATTTGAGTTGTACTAGTGTCAACCAAGTGAACAATATAAGTCCAGCAAATATAGTGTTGCCCAAGTGCCTGTCAAGATAGAATAATAGAAATTTGGGCCAAGTGCTAGTAAAAAGGACCAAGAAAAGTAAGAAAAGATAGTGATGACTGAGTTATTTAGTGATGACCAAGGCTAAGGAACACAATTTTGGCCGAGTGACAACATTTGTTATTTTGTGAAGGAATTGGGATTCCTAGCTGACATAGTTGAATTCTTGGAGTATGTAAAGCATGTTGAAGATAAGGATTGATGAGATGGAACATTTAATGCAAGGAAAAGTGTGTTTGATAATTTCTACACATGGATTCAGAGAGAAGTTTGGAGAAGTTTCTAAAAGAAGGAGGAAATAAAAATATAGAAGAATTCAATAAATTTGACCTAAACCTAAGATCAATGGTGGTGTTTAAGAAGAAGATCAAGCTACCTATTACAAGAGGCATAAGGGCTAAGCGTTGGAGAAATTTTTGATTCTATTGATTAGTGAACTCGAGCAGAAGGTTGAATAGTGAAGTGTTGAGGTGAAGTGTGATTGCTTGAAGGATTGCCAAGTGAATCAGTGACAAAGATAATGATGGAGGTCAGTCAATGAATCAGTTGTTGAACCAAATTGTGACCTATGTTTGCAAAGTGAGTTGTATTTATTGGATAAACCTATTGTTACTTTCTAACCATTTTATTAGTTAAAATCCTTTAATCAAGGTTGACCTAATAGTCATTTATAAATCCTTTAATCAAGATTACATTCTAATAGAATGTTATTAAGTGATCTAACAATGTCACTCCTAACAAGGTGATTAAATCCTTTAATGAGATCACACATAATAATGTGTATTGTAACCTTTAATAGGGTTGGCTCCTAAAAGATCTCACTTCAGAAGAGTGAAAAGTTGGTGACCTGTTGCTAGTGGTTTTCCCAGAATTGGGTTTCCATGTTAAATCCTAATGATTTACTTGTGTGGATGTTTACTATTTAATGTTTACATATAGACCTAAGGATAACTATTTCACCCCCCCCCCCCCCCATATATTCTAAATCATTCTAACAATTGATATCATAGCTTTGGTGCTTGTGAAGGAAAAGTTTGAAGGAACTTAAAGCTAAAGATCAAGATGTACAAGAAGGAGATACCCAAGTTGAACAAGAAGAACTTCCAGGCATGGAAAGGTTTGATGAAGTTGCACATTGCTGGAATTGGAGATTTAGTAGAATTTATTTGGAGAATGAGTATGTAGTTGTACCTACACCTATGAAAACTCAAAAAATAAAGGAGAAATAAGAACATAATCATGAAATGTTGGAGATTGCATCTACCCTAAGATATTCAAAATTTGATGATATAAAGTATTGCAATACTACAAAGAAGATGTGGGAAATGTTGGCAAAAATCCACAGAGGAGATAAGAATGTACTAAAAGCCAAATCAAAAATCTTGAAAGGAAATTTTGATGACATGAAGATGGTAGAAGGTGAAAACATTTCACAATATGTTGGAAGCATCAAAGAAGTTGTGAATGTTATTAGAGGAGATGATGGAAAGATCAGTGATGAGACTATAATCAACAAGGTATTAAGAACTTTGTTTCCTATTTATGCTATTGGATTTCCCATTATACAAGAACTAAGATGTACTCTTGGTAATGATCTAACCTTGGATAGTCTATTTGGTAGACTCACTGCTTTTGAATTATCAAATTTTGATAATTTTAATGCATGTACTATTGAATCTTCTTTCAAGTCACAATTGGTTTTAGATAAGTCTAAAGAGAAGAAAGGAAAGTGACACGAGGAGGATGTTAATAGATAGGGTTAAAGGCACACCCAACTATCCAACCACCACATTGAGAAAACACAACAAAAGAAAATAACACAAAGATCAGCACCAAGAAGAGAAGGAGAATGGGACACTTTTATTGATTCATCTAATTATCAACATACATGCATAGCTATAAGGTCTTTTAGGTTACGGCCAGATAAAAAATACTTCAAAATCCATGATCTAGCTTCAAATTCACAATAACAGGAACATTTGTTCTCAACTCGTTGAGTGATTACCTAACCTAAACCAAATACCCCTATTTATACTTTCCAAACAACTTACAAAATATTCTAAACATTACATAATATAAAGGTTGACCTTAAAATGGTCTACACACATCCCAAGACAAGATCCTAACATTAAATTCATGATCTAAATTAAATATAGAAGTCAACTGAAACTAAGAACCAATCACAGACAAACTCGGCCAAAGAAGGAACCAAGCATCAACAAATATGAGGCTCGCTTGACACATAAAGGAACACTCGGCCAACACTAGACAACTCAGCCAACACTAGATAGATCGGCTAACACTAGACAAATCAACCAATATTGGATAGCTCAACTAACATTGGATAGCTTGTCCAACATCAAAACTTAGCAGTAACTAGAACTCGATAGTAACTAACACTCAAAAGTAACTGGAACTCGATAGTAACTGGCACTCGGTAGTAACTCACAGAATGAACAAAAATGAGCAAGATTACAAGGAAACCTAGGATGCTTCTGCTTCAGACAACCAAGAAATCCTTTTCTAGAATAAAAATTACCTCTTCCTCAGTAAGAACTAGTACCTCCTTGGTAAGAATTATCACTTTTCCACTCAGTCTTCCCTTTGTCATCACTTTTGTATTCAGATTTACCCTTATCCTGTACAAGATTGTCAGATCTGCCACTTTCTCCATAAGATCTACCTCTACTTCTTTGGAATCTGCCACCTCTACCTCTCTATATTTGTTCATGCTTCTTTGTTAATATCTCCTCAACTTTAAAGGTGTATTGATATGCTTCTTCCATACTTTCCAATTTAATAGAACTTATCTCATCTTGAATTCCAAATCGCAATCCATTTAGATACCTTGCAAATTTCTCAACCTCATCATCCACATGTCTAGATCTAATGTCTAATCTATAGAATTTATCAGTATACTCTTTTACAACCATGTCCTTTTGTCTCAAATTTTGCATCTTCCTTAGCAAGCTAACTTGGTAATTAGCAAGAAGGAACTTCTTCTTCACCTTGTTCACTATTTTCAACCAAGTTCTAATATTCTCTTTTCCTCTTCTTTATCTATCGGTTTGCAAATTTTTCTACCACAATGAGGCATGGCTTTAACCTAGTGACTACAATATTCACCTTTCTATTATGAGGAGTGTTTTCAAACTCAAAGAACTTCTCCATATCAAAGATCCAATCCAACACAACGTTGGTGTCCAATTTTCCATCATAAGAAAAAACTACTATAATAGGCTTTGAATGTTCCCTAGATAACACTCTCAATAATCTTTCCTCATTCTAATATTTTTTAGGTTCTGGATTAGGGTTTGGTGTCATTGCTTCATCATCACTCACATCATTAAGATATGCTCCTCTTCTCTAGTTTATCTCTATAGCATCTAATTTAGTTGCAATTTCTCTCAACATGTCCATAATAGCAATGTCAATATTTCCTCTACCTCAAACCATTTTTCAAATAGGTTCCTACAAGATTGTAATGCTCTTCAAGTTATAGGTCAAATCCAAAAATCTACCAACCTACAACTAAATTCTACTTATGATTCGGCATGATCCAATCTCCACAAGGCTAGTGAACCTCAATCTTTGATCCTTCTTGATGCAAGGAGGATGTAAATAGTTAGGTCTAGAGGCATGCCTAACTATCCAACCACCTGGCCGAGTAAACATAATAGAAGAAAATAACACAGAGACCAACACCAAGGAGAGAAGGAGAGCAACACATTTATATTGATTCATCCAATTGTCATCATACATTTCTAGCTATAAGGCCTTCTAGGTTATGGCCAAATACAAAATATAACTTCAAAATCCATGATCTAGCTTCAAATTTGTAGTTCTAGGAACATCTTCAAATTTGTAGTTCCAGGAACATTTGTTCTCAACTCTCAAGTGATTACCTAACCTAAACCAAATACCCCTATTTATACTTGCCAAAATGACTTACAAAAGATTCTAGATCATTATATAATAGAAAGGCCAAACTTAAAATGGTTTACACACATCCCAAGACAAAATTCTAACATTAAATTCATGATCCAAATCAAATACATAAGTTAACTCAACTAAAAACCAATCACAAAAAAACTCAGTCAAATAAGGAATCGAACACCAACAAATATCAGGCTCACTCGACCAACATTGGATAACTTGGCCAACATTGGATAGCTAGGCCAAAACTAGATAGCTCAGCCAACACCGAATAGCTTAGCCAACACTATATAGCTTGACCAAAACTGGAACTCAGTAGTAATTGGAACTCAGAAATAAATGACACTCTGTTGTAACTAACAGAATGAACAAAAATGAGCAGGATTACAAGGCAACCTAGGATGCTCACGTAGCAAAAAGTATGAATTTAGTGACAGTGAATCTGTTGATGATGATCTTGAGGATCTTGAAGCATTCATGGCAAGGAGAATACCTAGAAGTAAAGGAAAACTCCCTATAATTTATTTTTCATGGAATAAAATTGGTCATATTGCTACAATATGTCCTAACACTGATGACAAGGATGAAAGAAAAGACAAAAACTTCAAAGGGAGAAGGGATGGAAAAGGCAAAAAAGGATAAAAAGACTAGAGAGGCAAAGGTTAGAAGTCTTGTTACATTGTTGATGAAGATCCTAATAGTGATTTTGATAGTAATGATGAAGAATTTTTTTATTTTTCTATGAAAGATAATTATGATGAAGATGAGAAAAGTGCACTTATTTCATGTGTAAGTAAAGGTGATAGATGGATTATTGATAGTTGTTGCTCACATCACATGACTAGTGATAAAATGAAGTTTAAAAACTTAGAACATTATAAAGGAGGTAGTGTTAAGTTTGTTAATGATGCACCATGTCTTGTGAAAGGTAAAGGATCAATAAAATTGATTGATAAGATCAGATGTGATATTGCTTCTTCGGTTGAAGGACTTAACTATATTTTGTTACGTGTGGTACAATTAAATAGTTCAGGCTACAAAGTTGAATTTCAACACAAGAAGGCCAAGATCTACAATGGTTTAGGTGAATTGATTGATAGTGGAGATTGAACTAGATATAGTTTATTTTATCTAGACCTATCTAATGATACATGTTTGTTTGCACAATGTGATGATAAATGGTTATGGCACAAGAGGCTATGTCATGTGAAATTTCACAATTTGGTAAGCATTAGTACGATGAAGAAAGTAAGAGGGTTACCAAGATTAAAGAAACTTGATAATGTGATGTGTAAAAAATGTCATTTGGGAAAAATGAAAAGTCTAGTTTAAAGAGCAAGACCTATACTTTTGATGTTATTTTAGAATTGTTTCATACTAACCTTTGTGGAACCATTGGTTTGCAAAGCTACTATGGTGACACATTATTTATTCTATTTGTTGATGACTACTCTAGAATGATGATTGTGATGTTTCTTAGAGAGAAATATGATGCATTTCAATAAGTGATAGTTGGATAGAGTTGAAAAGGAGATAGGTAAAATTTTGAAGTGTTTGAGATCTAACAGGGGGGTGAATTCATATCTAGGGATTTCAACACATTCGTCAATGATAGAGGAATCAGGAGACAAATGTTTTCACCAAGGACCCCTCCATAGAATGGTATAGTTGAAAGAAGGAATAGATCAATCATGGATTGTGCTAGTACATTGATGATGGAGAAGAATATTACACCTAAGTACTGGAGAGAAGTTTCAAGTACAACTATTTACACCTTGATTATAATATAGGTTGAGAAAAGTACTAGTGTTACACCTTTTGAGCTATGGTATGGTTATACACCTAATGTGAAATATTTCAAAGTTTTTGAAAGAAAATGTTGTATACTAAATATAAATGGAAAAATTTATGCTAAAATTGATGAAGGCATATTCTTAGGATATTCTACTAAGAGAAAATAATATAATTGTTTAAACTCTAACACTAACAAAGTTGTAGAAAGTGAAAATGTGAAAGTTGATGAATATGCATAAAATAATGAAGTTGAATGTAAGAAGGAACCTAAAAATTACAAAATTCTCACATACATTGATGAAGGTGATCCTGAAACCTTATTCAAACTTGAGAAGAAAGCTATTGAGAAGCAGCAGCCAGTACATGCCAAGTTATAACAACAATGTGTCAAATATTAGGTAGTTAGTGTCAAGCATTGAGAAATGAATGTTGAGCATCAAGGAGAACCTTCCAAGCATCAACAGGTGATTTCCAAACAAGAAAGGATACATGAAGTGTTACCTGAAGAAAAGAGCCTACATTAGCAAAGCATGTGAGAAGACATCATGCACCTGATCAAATCATTGGAGACAAAGATTTGGGAGTTATGACAAGGAAAAGGCTAAGAAGTGACACATGACTACAAAGTGAATTTGAACCAAAATTGATAAAGGATGATTTGGATTATGAACATTGGATTTAAGCAATGAATGAAGAGATTGAGTAGATAGAGAAGAACAAAACTTGGTCACTGGTACCCAGAACAAAGGACAAGAATATCATTAGAATAGAGTGGGTAGTCAAAAACAAGCTAAATGAGAAAGGAGAAGTTATTAGAAACAAAGAAAGGACAGATTGTAAGGTATATGCACAAGAGGAAGGTATTGACTATGGGGAGAAATTTCCCCTATTGCAAGATTAGAAGTAGTGAGAACTCTTCTTATATATGCTGCTTACAAATGATTCAAAGTACACCAGATGGATGTCAAGTCTGCATTTCTAAATTGAATTCTAGAAAAAGAAATCTACATTGAACAACCTTAAGTATTCTTTGATCCAAACAAAGCGATATGGTATGTAACTTGCACAATAATTTGTATGGATTGAAACAAGCCTCTAGAGATTGGTATGAAAGATCGCACACATATTTGGTCAAGATTGATTTTGTAAGGACTAATGATAATGGATATCTATATTTTAAGACTGAGTCTGACAAAGGGATATTGTTAACTGAGATATTTATTGATGATATCATATTTGGAAGAAAAGATGCATTGTGTAAGTCATTTGCAGATCAAATGAGGCAAGAATTTGAGATGTCTATGTTTGGAGAGATCAAAAATTTTATTGGCTTGCAAGTGTACAAAATGAAGAAAGGTATCTACATTACACAATCCAAATATATCAAGGAGAGACTGAAACTTTTGGTATGAAAGACTCAAGACTAGTTGGAATACCTATGGCTACTAACATAAACTTTTGACGAATGGTCATTCTATTGATGTGAACCAAACCCTATATAGATCAATGATTGGATAGTTGCCAATATGTTGTTCATAGTAGACAAGATATTGCACTAGTAGTTGGAAATGTTGTAAGATTTTATGCAAATCCTAAGGAGAATCACATGATGGTTGTGAAAACAATATTGAGATATCTGAAAGGAACAAAGGATTATGGATTGTATTACAACAAGAATGAAAATTTTGAACTAAAAGTGTATATTGATGAAGATTGGGCTAGAAATATTGATGACAAAAAGAGTACAAGGAGCAGATATATCTTTCTAAGAAGGAGACTAGTTTTATGGACAAGCAAGAAGCAAATTTGCATCCCCCAATCTATAGTTGAAGTTGAATATGTAGCTACATTAGTTAATTGTTCTAATATAGGGTAGATCATATAATTGTTGAAAGGAATAAAGGAAGAGATCATTGAAGCTATTGCTAGATTCTGTGATAACACAAGTGCTATAAAAATTTATAAAAATATTGTGATTCATACTAAGACCAAGCATGTTTCCATCAAGTATCATTACTTGAGAGAATTGGTACAACATAAAGAAGTGAGAATGGAGTATGTGAATACAAATGAATAGATAGTTGATATATATTCACAAAAGCTTTACCTAAGGATGCACATGAATATCTAAGAGATAAACTAGGGGTACCCTAACTGGGGATACTTAAGCTAAGATGGAGATATGCATCAAATGATTTGATCATAATATCTTACAAATTGATGTAGAAACTCACACTTTAGGAGCTTCCTAAAGCTGTGAAGAGAGAAGCACAACATGTTGAATGAGTCATAAGGAAAGATGATAGAAGAAGCACCTAGTTTAGATGAATGGCCAAGAAATATCTACATGTTGAAGATGTACGAAGATGTTGAAGTATATTTGGAAGTGTCTTTGGTATTTTTGTCAAAGAGGGGGAGATTGTATAGTTACCATGGGTAAAGAGGGAGATATAAAGTAATTCAAGAAGGAGAGATTGTCTATGAATTTCAAGAGGGAGATATTGTAGTTGAAAGAAGACAAATGAAAGCACATGAAAGAGAGAGCTTATGATTTGATATGATAGAGGGAGATGTTGAACATGTTACTAGAGGTGTTGCATATCAGAGCTACATGAATGAGAATCAGAATGAAACTAAAAGATGAGATTGGAGAGATTATTGGATGGTGAGATGAGAATCAAAATAAAACTAAGGATATTAATGCAGATATAATACTAAATACAAAAGGAGTTGATTGAATCAAATCAAGTGGACACTTAATAAATTTTTGGATTGCATGGTAACTAGAGATGTTGCCATCAATGCCAAAGAGGGAGATTGTTGGAAACTACAATTGGAATAATTATTATATTGTCATTGATGTCAAATCTTATTGGTAAGACAATTTTCATATAAAGATGATTGATGAAGAGGATTTGAGAAGAAGTGATAACAAGAGGACCTCATTGAAAGGTTGATTTATGTGTAATGCCCACCCATAGTTTGTTTTCCATTATATTTAACAAACTCTTTTGTGGCTATTTCATGGATGTGTTAATTTCAAAGATATTATTTCATAACTTAGACTAGAGATATATCAATGATGATTACTTAGTTGACTATAATTCTTGTGTTGTTTTATAATTATGGTTATTGGTGCATTAATGATGCTTTAATGATTTATAGTTAAAAAATGTGATTTCTTTCATATCAATATCATATTATGCCTTAATGATGATTACTTTATATTTGTAATGATGCATTATTTTATCTGAGCATTTGATGTTTGACTTATAATTATTATGGTACTTACCCCATACTTGCATGTCTATGGTGCATGTAACTATTTTATCTTTCTGTTTGTCATGTTTGATGTAGTTAAGGGAGGGAGTCATAGTCACCTACTAGTCAGGATCTACATGACGTATCACTCCCTACCATTTTTTGTTTGGTATAGATATATTTATATACATGTACGTGCTCATCTATCATGCAAAATGTAGGTACAGGCATCAACTTCCCTGAATTGCTAGGATGAGTGTGCCCTATCACAATAACTCAATGGTGAGAATAGGGAGATAATGTTTAGGTCAAATCCCAGCCATGGCCTAATTACTTGTCCTTAGAAGGGGGACATGTGTTTGACTTTCCACCCTTTTTAAACCCATGAGTTTATCTTTGTCTGTGTTGTTTGATTTTGAGTTTTGGTCTGTCTTGGTAATGTTGTTTTTATGTGGATTTCGCTATGTAATTTATTTGGTAAATGATTTAATTATAATATTTGGGCTAATCATATAATTAAATATTATTTGATTAAAAAAGAAAATATTAAAGAATGAGAATATTTAATTAATTTAAAAAACTAATTAAATATGTGCTTTAATTTAAAAGTCTTAATTTAGAATATTGGTTAAAGAGAAATTAGAATATGATGTTATTTAATTGATTATTAATTAATTAAATATGTGCTTCAGTTTAAAATATTTAATTTAAAAGTCTAATTTAAGAATTTGGACATAAAGAGAATTAAAATATTAAAGATTTAATATTACTTTATTATTATTATTTATTATTCGTTTAGTTAAAGTGGATGTTAGCATTAGTGATTATTTAAGTCTAATCAAACTCTTAGTTGCATATAAATGCTTTTATAATTATTATTTTTGGTCAATAATATTTTTTCTTTTTATGTAGTAATAAAATATCAACATTAGATAAGTACTTACAAGCTTCTATAAAGTTATCCTCTTTACATACTTCTACCTGGTAAGGTCCTAATACATTTCATGCTTCCCACCCTATATCCCTCAACTCATAAAAATGATACATCACCCTAAAAACATCTTAGCCTTTTATAATTTGGCTTTTTCAAATACATCAATAAGACACAAAAAGATACACAAACCAAAAAATCATCATTGACGTTCCAAAATTTCACTTTTTTCTCTGTTGGTTGATCCTTTTTTTCATGGCCCTTGTCCGCAGACATTCTATTCTTCATGCTCCAGCTAACATTGAATTACCATCAGATTTTTATATTCCTTCTTGTTGATCAGCTTCACTTTTGCAATCCCTCGCCCTTCACACAAAATTCAAATCATTTACCTTTAGACACATCTATCGATTTATCATCACAAAATTTAGACAAAATTGTCATGCCTTCCTTCTGCTTCCTTAGTCTTCCACCCTCACTAGGAATTTCTTCTTGACCATCCCCCTTATCCTCCTTACACTGGCACTCCTCCTCTTCTTAGGGTGATTTATAAAGAAACCTTTGACCCTCTGCCCACTCTTCTCCAGGAAGCTCTCAATTTCCATCCTCAAATTTTCCCATACCTATTTTTCTTTCTCTTTATACAATTCTTTATCCACTCCTATCGGCCACCAAAGGAAACCCACTCTCCCTTTTCTCAAACCTTCCTCATAGTCTTGGTAGCACTCACTATAATCAAATCCTTTGCCTAGCCAAGCCCACTCCAAAAGGGACTCTATCCCTCCTAGTAAATCATCAAGGAACAAATTTTTGACCACCCACTCCACTTCTTCAATCGAACATGCAATTTCTAGTCCTCATGCCATTACATGGCCGCAATATCCACATTGATCTTCTAGTGATGTGTGGAGTTTTGGAAAAGTTCTCCAACTATCTCTTTCACAACTACTATAACTCTCAGTGTTGAGCATTTCTCCAACAGTTTTAGCCATTTATCCTACACTAGTCCAAAAAGGGCTTTTTGATATTGCTTTGTTTGTAAGGTAAATGTTGCCTCCATCTTCTATCAAATCTTCCACTTTCATTGCTACAATTTACTATTTTAAATAGGTTTATTTCCTTCACACAAGAATTTATTAAGTTTTTTTACTACCTTGCTCTTGAAGCCACCATCCCATCATTTCACCACACACTTCAAACTAGTTGATTGCCATATTTTTTCATTATGAGAGTCATAATTGGCGGTCTACTCAATCTTTCCCCCTCCTTTACTGACAGTCCTTTTATATCCTTCTGACATCAGCCATCACTCCTTCCTTACTCATCAACTTTGATCTGTCTTAAAAAGGTTTGCATTTAAACCCCATTAACTTCATCAACCTCCAAAATATCCCAACGGCTACATAATTCATAAATTGGTCTTCCATCCTCTATTAAACTTGTAGCCCACTTTGATGAAGCATCTTCCTCCCTATTTGCTTCCCTAAACACATGACAAACTTTAAACTCCTTAAAATCCTTTAATTCCTCCATTATAGATTCTAAAAAAATTCTAAGGTGTTATGCATGGATTGAATTTTTACTAACCACCTACACCACCACCATTGAGTCTCCTTCCAATATAATTTTCCTCCCTCCACATCTTTTAATACATTTCAAAGCTAACAAAGTGGCTTGAAACTCCACCTCATTATTTGTTCCATCTTCCAATTTTAATGCTCCATAAGCCACTATATTCCCTGCATTATCTTTTACAATGCATCCTACTCCTGAGCTCCCTGGATTTCCTTTTGAGGCCCCGTCAAAATTTACTTTTAACCAACCTAAATCAGGGGCCTCCTACTTTGCCTCCTCCCTTCTCCTAGCTATAGAGTTAGCCTTTCCCATATCTCCAGCCTTACCCATTTTAATCCCTGGCCATCTATTCTAAATTATCACATCCACTTTTGTGAACACACAATTTGATAGGATTTTCCTAAAGATTGTTGCACTCATTACTTCTTCAAAGGAATGGTCAATTTAGTCTAAAAGTTGCTTTAAAGTCTCTGATCTATCTTGAAAAAACCTCCTATTTCATTCTTTCCAAACATCCCTTATCACAATTGAGGGGCCAATTCTCCATGTACATTCTAAACAATTCCTTTTTCCTCCCCTTGGCCATGAAATAAAAAAGGCCTTAAGAGAGGGACTCCATGGGCCTTCCCAACTGAGTTTTTCTTGAACGCACCTCCAACAATTTGTTGCTACCTCACAACTAAGCAATAAGTGATCCACATTTTCCTCATCCTTTCCACACATAAAACATTTCGTAGGCCCCTAAAAACTAATTCTTTTGTCTTCTCTCCCCTGTTAAGATTCTTCCTTCAATTGCTAACCATGCAAATGTGCCCACATTTGGGAGAATTTCCTTACTCCAGCACAAATCCCTTGCCTCGAAACACTCATCCATCCTAGAATCCAAAATTTCATATCCCAAATTAACTGAGTATTTCCCTGAGGCTGTTGCACACTAGCTGATCTTGTCCTCCTTATTTAATATGCACACCTTTCTACCCTTAAAGATTTCCTTAAGAGTGTGTTGTTTTCTTTTCGACAAACCCTCCAGTCTCCAATTTTTCCATTGCCATCGTTTTCCCAAAACCCCTTCACATTCTACTAAATAGTTTCTGACATTCCTGCCCCATCTTTCACACAATAATTTTTTCAAATCTTTATCACCACATTCCTCTTCTAAAGATTTATTTCCATTCCATGAATCCTCCCAAAAAATTCCCCTATTGCCATTTCCTATGACCTAAGAGATATGGTCAATAATGACATGTCTACAAGACAAAAAAATTTCCATATTGTTGATCCTCTTATCAAATTTGGGATAGTTAAAATCTATAAATTCTCAGTAGAATCCAAATATTTAGCCTTTAGAATCCTCATCCATAATTGCTCATCATCATTTGCCAACTGCCACACCAATTTAGCCCCTAAGGCTATATTCATTGTATTCAAGTCTCTAATACTAGCCCCTCCATACTTCTTAGGCCTATGTATTTTCTCCCATTTTAGTAAGGGCCACTTATTTTCTTCACTTGCCCCACTCTAGAAAAATCTCTTCATTTGCCTTTCCACTAAATTTATCACCTTCTTAGGAATTTTTAAACACATCATTGAAAAAATTGGTACTATTGAAACCACATATTTTAACATCAGAATATGACCAACTGAAGTTGGCCAATTAGCTTTCCAGCCTTCCATTCTTCTAAGGCATTTCTCCACTAATCCCCTCCAAACTTCTCATTTATTTTGTCAATGGAATAAGGGGATTCCTAAATATTTACTTGGGAGAGCTCCCTGTCTTATACAAAAAATTCTTCCTATAGCTCTTCTCTTTGAGAGGGGGGTATTAAAGAAAAAAAATTCAAACTTTACCCAACTTATTTTTTTGTCCTGACACCTTCCCATAAATTTCTAGATTTTTTTTCATAACTCTAGCTTCCCTCTCAGAAGCTTCTCTTATAAGGATAGTGTCATCTACAAACTGTAAATGTCAAATAGGGTCCACACCCCTTGCAACTTTAACCCCTTCCCATTGGCCCTTATCCCTTCTAGTTGTAATCAGTCTTCCCAACACTTCAGCCAAAATTATGAATAGAAAAGGGGATAAGGGATCAACTTGTCTTATTCCTTTATCTAATTTGAAAAAACCTAGGGGACTTCCATTAACCAAAACTGAGAACCTTATTGAATTTAGACAACCTTTAACCCATCTAATGCAAGAGGGAAGCTATTAAATAAATATTTATAATTTTATTATATTTGAAGAGAAGTTGTGGTAGAGTTCACTTTGTAATCATTTAGTTAATATCCATTTGACTTTATGAGAGAAAATATAAATAATTAAATTAAATTTATAATTTTATCTCTATTTGCATTATGAATTAAAGGAAAATTAAATGTTAATACTGGACTTAAATAGAATTCAAATTAATATTTAGAAATGAAATTGATATTATTATTTAATCTAATAATATACATTTATGTTATTAATTAAATCATTTATGATTTAAGATTATTTAAATTAATAACATGATAATATTGCATGATATTTTATATGCACAAAAAGATTGGAAATTTAAATACTTATTGTTTTAAATAAGTATATTAGCATAACAATTTATATTAACATGTATATTCTTACTTTATTTCTAAACACATCCTTATTACCTAAACTAAACAAGAGAAATTGGTGAAATTAAATCATGTGACTGAAAACTATGTGTTTTCTATTATTCTATTTATAGTCTTGTGATGTTTATTTTCTTGATAGTTTTTCTTTGTGGTTGTTTAGTTGGCGAAGTTAGGATGTGCACTAGAGACATTTTTGAGATTTTTTTTATGATTATTTGACTGGATGTCATGATGAATTTGATGATTTGAATTGAGATTTATGTTTTATGAGCTTTATGTTATTGAGCATTTATGAGAACTTGGGTTTTGAGAACTAATGTTATTTTTGAGTTGCTTGTTAAGGAACCAAATTCAATCAATATTACTCTTGTGGTATGGGACACTATTGTGTTTTGCGATGTTTGGGAAGCTAGTCTTGTAACGCCCCACCAAGGGATCCAAAGAATTAACCTAGAGTTTCACTGAGTTTGGTAACATTTTTTATTTATTTTTTTTACATGAAAGTAAATACCATACATAACTTATTCACAATAACGGAAGCAATAGCAATGTCCATCTGAAAAGTAAACATAACATACATAACAGATACATTATTTAAGATCCCTTAATGTTGAATTACATACATGAATCCATCTAGTACAACATCCACATGAAATAATAATGATAAGTCCAATGTTCATACATTACATTTCCAAATGCTCAATCATCCACTGTACATGTCACAGGGTATGAAGGCTTAAAAGAATATACATATGTGAAATAAGGTACATCATCCTATTCTAATCCATGATACATCAAAGACAATCACATGATACACATGATACATCATCATAGAATACATATACATTCATCATAAGATCAAACATAACTAACTAAGTGCATGGTTCCTCCCAACCGTTAATAGCATCATTAGACCATCGTGGGCCCTAGCCATCCCTCCGTGCATAACATCCCAAGTCACTAAAGAGATCATCGATATTAACATAGTAGGAATGTCACTCCTAACATATGCAACATCATATGTAGAAAGTAATCTAACATGCAAATATAAGCATAAGATAACATCATCTAACATATGCTAATCAACAATGAAAGGATACATATCCACCATCACGAAGGACGCATCAGCCACGATGTCTCAATGAATCTCAAATGATAAGAGTGGAAAATACACTACCACCCGACCGCGTGGTACCTAAGTGGTACACTCCCACCGTGCTGAGGAGATAATCTCAAGTCCCAAATAGGCTATCCATAACACATATCACAAATCTCTATAGTCCAAGAATCCTAAAAGTATACTAACTCAAAGGTTCCAATCACGAAACTGACATCTACTTCCCAAAGGCACACAATGACATGTAGGAACCTACTATGCAAGCAGGAAAGTGTCATCGCATTTATCACGTACAAGTTACCCTGGCAGTTAGCTAAACTCCACGGGTCCATATTGATCTCATGCGGCCACTAGTATCCTCTCATACTGACAAGGCATACTATGGAATGCAAGGTCGCAACCATGCATTCTCACTACTCCCATCCTAGCCTATACAAGCACTCAAGGCATGGGCGAGAACCAAAACTCTTATCTTTTTAGGTTCATTCAGTTAGTATTAGGTTTGAATGTTATCACTTATTAATCCAACTTACAATGAGTTACCCTGGCAGCCTCTTAGGGCCCCAGCCCCCATTGCAAGCCACTTTCTGTCACTACATGCATATATCCTACCCTAATGCTCATGGAATCATAAATCTCAAAATCACGAAAATAATCCATAATAAAATCATCAAATATGCATAAAAGCATCAAATCTCCATGAGCAAACATCTATAGAAAATCATGACCACAACAGCTCTCTATTGGCAACTGAAGCATCACTGATAATCAAAAGTATCCAATGGTTCTCAATAACCAAAATATATCCCAAAAACATTGATCGAAGACTCCAAAAATGGTTGAGTCAAACATGTCACAACATGACATCATCAAGAATAAATCCACATTTCAGTCCCATCATGGCGACTAGAAAATAACCAAGGATAACTGATCGATGACCAAAAATAATGGTTAAGTCAAGTGTCTCATAAATAAGAATCTCAACTATAACAATTAGTATTCACAACTAATACACAGAGCATTCCATCACATAACCATGGTTGGGTTATAAAGATTGAGATTAAAACATCATCATGGCATCACAATCACATAACCCCCAAGCCTCTGGTAGACGTCCTATACTGATCAACACTAGTCAACCCAAAACCCAAAACAATAGCATAAAGAATACACAATGTAAACAAATGTTTTGGTTTTGCTAATTTTTCAAATTTGAATTCAAAAGTCTCAATTTACGTATTCCCAAATTAACATCAAGTGGAGAATTTTCACATTTTATCTAACCCAAGTATTCGTTTGACAGATAAAAGTTTCTCCATCAGACTCAATTTTCTAATTGATTTATATGACATTGTTTGAAAATTGACATTCTCAATGAATCAAAAACTTTGATTATATATTCTAATAATTAATCTTAATTAAAAACTAAGTTTAATTAAATTAATTGTTAATATCTCTTCATAATTGACAAGCTTAATAGCAATATTTTACTCATTAAAAAAAGTGATCCATTAATTGAGAACTTTATAATAATCATTTATAGTTAATAATATATATACATATATACTTATATATATATATATATATATATATATATATATATATATATATATATATATATATATATATATATATATATATATATATAAAACATTTTATAAAACAAAAAATAATCAAACCGCAATTCGCAAATCACAAATCGCAAAATTGCGTCACAACCTTGGAAGTCAATTCATATATATCTATATCACTGCACAGAGGAGGTACCATGCGGGCCTGCTATCGCAGGCCTACGACAGTGTTGCAAAGCCTGCGGCAATAGTGCCACTGACCTCTGCCACATATACGTAGTGGGGTGGGGGTACAGGCTCGGCCCTCCCCGCCCGCCTCAATTTGCATTAAATTTCTTCTTCTTCTTTTTTAAATCGCTTATGTGATTTCCATTCGCGAGTATGCGATTCGATTTTTAAATAAAGTTCAACGTTTTTCAAAAAAAAAATTGATTAATGATATTCACTTTTTTTTTTTAAATATATATATTATATATACATATGTATGTATATATATTATATATACATATGTATGTATATATATTATATATACATATGTATGTATATATATTATATATACATATGTATGTATATATATTATATATACATATGTATGTATATATATATGTGTGTATATATATATGTATATATATATATATGTGTGTATATATATATATATATATATACTTGCAGAATTAAAAAAAAACATCACAGCATATAATCATGTATACATATTTATATATATAATTGCATATATATATGTATATGTGTATGTAGATTAAAAAATATAAACATGTATATACACGGTTTATTTAGAAATTCTAATTTTCAAAAATTTCCTATAAACTTTGATCTCAAATTTATCCAATAAATAATCTAATGGGTTTGGCTATGAATTAACCCTAGCCCCGTTTTCTCTTTTTTTTTAAATCCATGCATATAAAATTCTCAAATAAATTTAATTGCCCAAATTGAAAATGCATACAATAAAAATATGAAATTCCTCAGAAGACATATGGAAGACACGAAGAAGACAGGAATGCATGATGCGGAAATAGCATAAGAAAAATCACAAGAATCTACTCGAATTCTAATGCTAATTCGCTCTTCCTCAGAAAACCCGCAGAGCAAGCTCCCTTCTTCAGAGTTCTTGAGTCCTCCAATGCTCCAATTGCTCTCCACCCTTCTTCTTTTTTAAGCTTCTATGAATGCCTAAATATAAAGAGCTCTCAAGAAACCTTTGGAATGCTTCTTGAAACAGCTGGAAGGTGTCACCAACTAAGCATGGGTCTTTTCCAACCTTTTTGATGACTCATAGAGTTGTAGACACCTTATGCTTAATTGATGCACTAACCCCCGTGTTGTTGACACATGTTAATTCCAATGCAAGCTTATAACTCCAATTTACTTTTTAAATAATTTCTATTTAAATTTAATAACTTTCATTTTAATTTTTATAACTTTTATTATTATTATTTTATTTATTACTTTATTATTATTTTATAATTATTATTAATTTTAATTTCTAGTTTTCTTTTATTTAATTCATTTTCCCCAATAATTCACATTTAATTAATTACAATCAAAATATCAAAGATCGTGATATTTTATTAATTTTCTCAAATAAATAATTTATTAATCAAATCTATTTGTTAAGACTTAATTAATGGAAAATTCACCATAGACCTCCAAGATAAAATATGAAAACCCATCATAGAACAAATCATACAAAATAAATCTAAAGGGTTAAAAATCATGAAATATGTCATCCGACACATTCGATGGGTATTCAACTTTGATACTTGTCCTAACTCACTAGGACAAATGGTTTTTAGGTTTGGGATTTGGACTTGAGAATTTATCTCCCTTCTCTTATCATTGAGATAGTATAATAGGGTATGCTCATCCTGGCAATTCAGGGAAGTCGATACCCAGTACCTGCAACCTGCAAAAAAACCATGCATGTACATACAATATATAATGCTAAGCTAAACAGACAATGTCAGGAAGTGGTGCATCGTGTAGATCCCAACTAAGTAGGTGACTACGACTCCCTTCCTTAACCACATCAGAAACGCCATACAATAAGAAAACACGCACACCATACACATGCAAGTATGGGGTAAGTAACCATAATAAAACACATGACATAATAAACCATCTAACTAATCATCAATAATAACTGAAAACAATGTAATGATCATCATACACACATGAAATGTAAAGTCTAAATGATCACATCATATAACCACTGAATCCATAACATAATGTCTGATAGTCTCAAAACAATACCACTAATCCATCAACATAATACTAGTCCATCAAAGTCTGATAATAATAGCAGCAATAAGTCTAGAAAAGATGTGAACGAGGGTAGGCACTACAAGTCTAGATACATATCTATGGGAGTGGCTTGCAATGGGGGTCAGGGCTTAAAGTGGCTATCAAGATAACTCATTGTAAGTTGTGTAAAAAGTGATAATATAGTAATTAAAATATCTTGCCTAGCCCTTTTCCTTGAGATACATTAAAAAGATTCGTTAGATATTTTTCCTCGCCCATGCCTTGAGTGCTTGTATAGGCTAAGGAAATGGATTAATACCTAGTGAGAGGTATGACTAGTTTTCTCGTCATCATGAGAGGGTATTCTGGTTCTGCATAGAGTCACTAGGGGGTTGGGGTCCTAAGAGACTGCCAAGGTAACTTCAGAGTTGGCTCATGTGATGACACTCCATAGTATGTAGCCTAAGTCTCCTTCATTTTTTTTTATATTTTCCTCCAATGATGTACTTGTTGGATATTACTTTTGATGGTTTGTTTATTGTGAGTTGTTACCCATTGATTGGATGTCATTTATTATTGATAGTTGACTTTTATAAATGAATGATCAATTATTCATTAGTGGTGTTTTTATTGTTGGAGTTAGTGATTGATATTTTACTTTTATTAATGAGAGTTGTTATCTCTTGGTCATTGTACTTGTGACACTTAATATTGATTTCGAGGTGGTTGTATATTTTTGGTCTTGGTATTTGTATGTTGACTTGGTATGAGATGTTACTATTGTAATGAGTGTCCTTTTAATTTTGATTATCTCTCCTTCTTGAGTAGTTTGTGTTACACTTGAGGTAGTTTTGGCTAGTAGGATTCTTTGCCTAGGATTATTTTATGATTTGATTATCTATGTGTGGATCATACATTGTCTCTCCTACACTGTGAGAATGGGAGCCTCATTAGGTGACCATGCGGTCGAGAGGTAGTGTATTCTTACCATTTGGGTCCCCATCAGATTGATAGATGTTGGATACTCCTTGATATAGTAGTACTATTATCATTCTTCCTCTTATCTTGAAGACTTCTATTTATTTTAGGTATCATCTGTGTTGAGATCCTACGGGATATTGTATTGTATATTGATGTACTTGTATCTATATTCACATACCCTATAACATGTGCAGTTGATGTTATTCATTAGATGTACTTTCATATTATTAGTTTTATTTATGCATTTGCTTATATGATTATGTATGTGTTTATTAATTTTATATTATGGACATTGTAATTGAGATTTAAACTTATTAATGATACTTTCTTAAATGTGACTTAACATGAAGGAACCCTAAGGAATTGAAACTGTATTTGTAATTGATTATGCATTCTTGATTTGTATGTATATATTGCTTCTGCATTATTGTTACTTTGATGTTGTTTAAACTTTTTTTTTAAATAGTTCAACAAACTTTGTAATATATTAGGTTTATTTCTTTTGGGTTCCCGAGTGAGGCGTTACATTATGAGTAATTACAATGGGCATTTGATCAGTTGGACTTTGACAAGATAGCATGTTGTTTAATCATAACACTAAGTGGAGATGATAATTGTGTTAAAGGCTAGAAGAGATGAGCAATGAAGAAAAAATACTTAGGATTAATTGAGCTTCAAATCAAAAGATTAAGGAACTTATAGTTGAAGTCAAGTTATGCTAGTGTCAACCAAGTGAACAGTAAAAGTTGAGCAAATATAGTGTCCATCGAGTACCAGTAAAGATGAAGTAATAGAAAAGATGGATTGAATCCCAATAAAAGGGATCGAGAAAATTCAATATAAGCTGAGTAAGAAAAGATAGTGATGACTAAGTTATCTAGTGATGACCGAGGCTGAGGAACATAGTTTTGGCCAAGCGTCAACATTGGTTATTTTGTGAAGGATTTGAGATTCCTGGCCAACATAGTTGAATTCTTGGAGTATGTAAAGCATGTTGAAGATAAGGATTGATGACATGGAACATTTAATGCATGGGAAACCATGTTTGAGAATTTCTATGCATGGAATCAAAGAGAAGTTTGGATAAGTTAAGGAAGAGGAAATGAAAAGATGGAAGGATTCAATGAATTTAACTTAAACCTAAGATCAACAATGGTATTTAAGTATAAAAATATCAAGCTACCTATTTAATGAGGCATAAGGGCTCACCTAAAGAGAGGTTGGAGAATTGATCCTATTGATTGGTGAACTTGAGAAGAAGACTGAACAGTGAAGTGTTTAGATGAAGTATGATTGCTTGAAGGGTTGCCAAGAAAATCAGTGATTGAGATGATAATGGGGGTCAATCAACAAATCATTCTTTGAATCAAATTATGATATATACTTGCAAAGTGAGTTGCATTTATTAGATCAACCTACTCTTACTTTATAACCATTGCATCAGTTAAAATCCTTTAATCAAGGTTGGCCAAATAGTAATTTGTAAGTCCTTTTCAAGGTGAAATTCTAATGGAATATTCTTAAGTCCTCTAACAAGGCCACTCCTAATAGGGTGATTAAATCATTTACCAAGGTCACACTTAATAATGTATATTATAATCTTTAATAGGATTGGTTCCTACCAAAGTTTAATTCATCAGCGTAAAAAATTGGTGACATATTGCTAGTGGTTTTTCCCAAATTGGGTTTCCACATTAAATCTTGGTGTTTTACTTATGTGGATTTTATTTTAAATGTTTATTTTTTAATGTTTTACATTCTACAAGTTAGTTATTATTGGGATAGTGGACTGCAAGTTTATGTTACTGATAAGTTTCTATAGAGACCGAGCTACTTAATATTTAGATCTAAGTTGTTTGAAGTGTGGAAAAGTTTAATTGATACATCTGGACCTGAAGATAACTAATTCACCACCCCCGCCCCCCCTCCCAGTTATTCTAAATCATTCTAACATGAAAGACAATATCTCATGTCTAGCTATGAGGTGTACAATCATGTTTGTATTTTGTAATGAAAATATGTCTTTAGGATTGGCTTTTTTGAGGTCTCTAAAATTGGTATAAATCTTGGTGTCATGAAATGATTTGGTGATTGGTGTCATGTTTGAGACCACTCTGAATAGTCAATGGGTGTGTTAACTTTTTCTTGGAGAATTTTCTCCAATTCTTATTTGACTTGTATTCCTACCTTAAGGTGCATCTTTCTCATTTTCTATTTGACTAGTTTTGCATTTGGATCCACTACAAAATGATGTAAGACTAGTCCTCGATATTTCCTTGGGATATTGTGATATGACCATGTGAATCATCCAATTTTCTCTCAAAGTACCTCAATAAGGGAATCTTCTTATGGCTCTAGTAAGGATGTGGAGATGTAAATGATTCTAGGAATCTCTATTATGCCAGTGTTGACCGCTTTTGTTTCTTTGATTAGTATGGATGATACCTCTAATATGTGATCCTCTAAGGGAAGTAAAAAATCCCCATCCTCTTGCACCTCAAGGTTTTTTTCACTGTTGGATACATCCTTCATTTTATTTTATTTTTGATGGGGGTTGATGACACTCTAGAGGATTGTTTAAACCAAGAGACCTTTCTGGTTTCTTTTCCTGATTTTTGTTTGGTCCAAATTGTAGACATACAGATGGTAGTTTTTCTTTATTATGTTGTACTTCAGCTCCCATTTATCTTAGGAGTAGATCCTTGCTAGGAAACATGTCAATGTAAAGTATGCTTGTTTGGTCAAAATCAATGAGTTTAGAATGGACAAGGAGGACGTCAATGATGTTAATGGCTAGTTTGTAGATCATAAAGGTTCCTAGGAAAATGCCATAGGGAATATTGTCATGGGTTATCTTTCCAACCTCTTCAAGGATGTATTCATTCCCTATGAGTTTATTTTGTATGTTTAGGAAGGTATGACCATCCTTATTATTGCCCCTAGGTGTGTGGAGTCCAAAACCAAGGCCTTTTTATTTTCTTTGAATGTATGCCTCTGTAGGGCTCCAGATTCATGTTTCTTCTTAGCCTAAGCTACCTTCTTGATAAGCCCATTACTTTGTAGCAATTTAATGTGAGTTGGGATATATTTCTTTAAAATAATCAATCAATCCTTTGTCCTTAGGTGGTGGATCTTTAAACAACTAGGTGTTGAAGTCTAAGGCCGTTGTCCTTTATTTTCAATATTCCTTTGGAGATAGATGTGGATGATCCAATTTTCTTAAGATACGATGTGGTGTCTTTCTTTAGGCCTTGATATGGTGGTCTCCCTTGTGTATGTGGGTCAAGGTACAAGATGCCAACTACAAATGCATGTGGTAGTCTATACTCACCATAACTCCTATGCTTGATCTTAATACTATATAGTGTGGAGGCAAGGATGGTGTACATATCATGTCACTTGCTGGAAGAAATGGTGAGGGAAGTTTTGATGTTTATTCTTGGGAAATTATTATTGTAGGGATACGATACTCCAATGCATGATAGTATGTGAAAGGTTCAAGATCAGTGTGAATGGTTATCTTATGGAATGACCTTCATTGAATGAAGCCAAGGTTGACTAAGTAGAATATTATATTGGATATTAAGATCAACCATGTAGTATATTGTCTCTTGAGCAATTGGGTTGACTCTAATAGGAAACAAGATAGTGCCTTCTGATGTTCTTTCTAAATTATCATATGTATTTAGTGTGATGACTTTATCCATGATGTCTACCTCAGTGCACCTTTTTTCTAGATGAATTTAAAAGTAGATAAGTTTAGGGTCAACCAATTATCTATCATGACCCATTTGACAGCAAAGTCAAAGACCATGATGATGATGCAGATTGGAAGATTATGGTCTAGTTAAATTTTAGGGATATTATAGGGTTTGAATGATATGATATATGATGCAGATAGGTATTATACAAGGTTTCTAATTTGGTTGCATTGATGCTAGTGGGGACACAATATTTGTGAAGAGTTTTGTTGAGGGTCTCTTGATAGAGTGCAATAATGCAGAGGAGGTCTAAGATGGAGATTTGGGTTGTTGTATTTCCAAGGTATTCCAGAATGTTGTATTTTGCTCCTGAAGTAATAGTCATGGGTGGACCTGCGATAGATATCCAACTATGTCAAGTCATGACATCACATTATATTTTCACACCTTTGATATGTATAACATTGAAAGAGGCCTTATCTTGGGATATATATCCATTTAAATTGTCATAGTTGATGTAGGTTGTGGTGTACTTATTTTTTTCATGAAAGCATCCTTTCTTATACTTGATGTTGTTAATGTTTTTTTTTGTGGTGTTGGTGTTGGTGTTGGTATTCTCGGTAGGTGTCTTTCCTAAGTTATTGATATATGATGGGAATGGGTATTGATAGATCAATAATCTTGCATTTAGAGAAGCTTGTGCACCTTCCTTCACTATAATTTCATTTTCATCTATAAGACTATTGTCACAATAGTTTGCACCCTTGCTTGAGGTTTGACCCTCAAGTGACCTTGTGTGACATGGAAACAACCTCTATGTGTGGGACTTGTGCTCTGAGATTGAATCTTTGGAGAAGGCCAGTTTCCTTACTATCAAGGTGTACCTAAACTACTACTTGAGAGGAAAAGGGAGAAGGAAACTAAAATTAAGATGCAGAAAGGGAAAGGGACGTGATGCACCGAGATAGAATGGTGGTTACAACTCTGTCCACATATGCACAACACATCAAGAAAAATTTTAGAATACACTAGTCTTGACTCTATTATATCTCCAAGAATCCACATGCAGGTTTGGAACTAGTTGAAGTGTTGAAAGAAAAGACATATTCACTTATACAACAACCATCAACAATTTGGACACAACATAAAAACCTCAAAAAATAGAAAGAAACACCCACCAAAAGACACGATACATGCATGTTTGACAAATGGCAAGAAGAGGTAAGGAAGGAAAACTATTTCATTAATGGAAGGCAAGGAATATAGTTGCAGAGCACAATGCTGCTACAAGTAACATAACATAATAAAGGGGAACCTAGAAAAAGTATTTACAACTACCTTTTAAAGATTTTAGGCATAACTCTGATCAAAATTGAAGTTTAAACCCCCAACCAAAGGTGGAGTGAAGTTACAGAGAGTAGTAATGAATGAATATGAGAAATAAATCTGATCTTGAAGTACAATCAGTTGTAGAAGTGATAGGAAGGGCAAAGACAAATGCATACAGCCATAAGAAATCAAATCCCATGAGATTTGATCATTACAATCATTAATGAGGCATAGAGATGCATTAACATCATGAAACAAACACCAAAATGCCAGTTGAGCATTAAAGATCAGTCCCTGCAATGTGACATGATTGCAACAAATAAATTTGCACCGTTGTCAAAGAAAATGAAGGATGGGATAAAATGCAACTTAACCCGTCACTAAAACACAGAGTTGACCCACGTGGAAAAAATCTAATTTGTCCCACAAAGTTGTGAACCATCGATGTAGATCTTCATTCAAATATGGATGGCCAAGATGCTGCAAGAATCTCCTCAACAAGTGAATAAAACCCAACCATAAATGCACATTTTCCTTTGTAACCACAGACGGCTGAGATGCACTCAAAATATCTTCACAAGAGACCCAAGCAATGATGCAAAAATGTGACCACCATCAGATCAAAAGCAACCTAGCACAATAAGGATCTGCAAAATGGCATGCAATAGTTGGTCAGCACATTTCTCAAACACCTAGTTGAAGAGAACATAGAATGTTAACCTAAAAATGAAAATGCGTGCTAACATGCAACTTGGCACATGAAGAAAAGATGAGCCAACTTAGCAAGTGCTCATTATGTCACATGAAATAACTACCTTGCAACTTTATATAGTGGCATGGTGACAACCATAAATGATCCTTAATCTAACGATGAGTAAATTGGCCCACCACCTGATTAATGTAGAATGTTAACCTAGCTTGAAAATGTGTATTAACATGCAACTCAACACATGAAAAAAAATGGGCCAACTTGACACATGAACAAGCTAAACTAGCTCGGCACATGAAGAAACCCAACCAACTTGGTACATGAAGAAACTATGTTAACATGAGATGTTAACCCGACCAAAAAGCATGTTAACCCATATCAAAGAATCTAGCCCATTGAAGATCTCTTAGATTGATTATCAATGATGGGATGAATGGGGGCAAAAATGGCCAACATTCTTGGTGACTCAAAGGGGATGCTTTCCTACTAAGCATAGACCAATAGCCTTAAGAAATCCATTGGACATAGAGACACCAGCAAGAAATGATGCATTATCCACCTGCAACCAACAAAAAAAAAAAAAGCTCCAGGAAGCTTCGAAAAGCTTAGAATGACTCCAAAAAAAGAGCAAATGTTCTTGTGCACTTCTTGGAAAGAAGAAAACTCCTACTCTATTATGTACAAGCATTAAGAACATAAAAATTTAAACAAAGCTATTGATTGGCTTGTTAAAATAATTGTCCTTCCTCACAAGTTGATTTCTTATTTCATGCATAAGGGCATTCAAATGGATCAGCAAGTATGACAAGCATACTACTGCATGGAATGCCTTCCTCCCAACACTAAAAATAATGAAGCTTTCCAACACTGGGCTATTACCTTTTGGAGCAAAACATACTTGCTCCTCTTTGTGATCTTCTTCCTCATGCTCTAGAATGAGCATGACCAGGGGAAACTTGCTAATTTGTTGCAAAGCTAGATGCTTGATGGGACATCCTCTTGATGGCTTTAGGTCTAAGCAATCAGCCTTGACCTCACTGTTGTGCTTTGCAATAGTCATATTCTGATGGTTTGGAAGTGGCTGCTCCTCTTGTGAAGAAATAATCTCCACATATTCCTCATGCTACTCATGAATCACCTCCTTGGGAGCTACTGGTATGGTGTGGCTCTCCACTTGCTACTATTGCAACACATGATTGTCTAATAAAGGGGTGGACTACTTGATTTCCAAAGATGAACAAAACATCTCCATCTCATCCCAAAAAGTCTCCTCATCAGAATCCTCCTACTCTATTGCAATAAAATGCATAGGTTGAGGGGCAACCTCATGCATATCATCGTGTTCCTCCTCAGGGGCAAAGTTATGCTTGAGGCTCTCTTTTTCATCCTCTACATCATGGAGGACTGTCTACTACAACAAATGATCTTCTTCCTCCTCCAACAGCATATCCTTATCTTCTTATAAAGGCTCAAAAGCCACGATTTTTTCCTCAAAGAAAGGAACAACCTTTTCTTCTTCTTCTTCCTCAACAAAAGAGGGAAGCTCATCAAATAAGAGGATTGGGTCCTCTTCCTTATTCTCAATAGCTACCTCTTTATCATCCTCAATAGGTTGTAACTCCTCCCTTTGTAGCTTTGTGGGCTTTGTTTCACTCTCTCAAAATTCCATGTTTGGGCCATCAAGAGTCCATACAACCAGTCCACCTTAAAGAGTGAAATGGTGATGGGTGTGGAGGGTTCATGACCCAACCATCTTTCTTGCATATGGAGTGGAGGGGTTACAGCAACAAGCTCTTGTAATGGAGGGGGCTTCTTGAAGCTTGGAATGACATATTTTGGACAAGGGTTGCCTCTACTTCTTTGGTCTAAAAATGAGCCAAATATAGCCTCATTTCCTCTTCTCTTGCTACAACAACTTACCTTGCAAGATTCTCCTCAAAATGTCTCTTTCTCTCCCTCTCTTCTTCTTCTTCTTGGAGATAGGCTTGGTATGCCATCTCCTCCTATTGTCTCTCAATCTCCTATTGCCTTGCAAGTTCATCAAGCTGCCTATCAAGATCCAACAGTTGCTCATGGATTTCATCCATTTTCCTACTCGATCTATCCAGCACTTTGTTCTTGGCTTTCATGCAACCTCTGGTCTATCTTTGTACCACTCTCTTGGAACTTGTCTATCTTTGTACTACTCTCTTGAACTTTTAGCCAATCTACCTCTCAAACTCCAACATAATATCTCTAAGTTCTTTATATGGGAATGTTGGGACTGGTGGAACAATAGTTACTGGGTATAGCTAGCTTGGGGCTAAGATTGGAACTAGCAATATGAGGGCTGAGGAGTAGTATTTTCATGATATGGTGGGGGGAAAATAGTTATTTCTATGGAATGGGTCCATGGTTAGAGCTTCATAAAAGCTACAATTTCATAGAAAATTTTGAAAATCATCAAAAGATCAAGAATGATCTTTACATACCAGCACTGGGTCTATTTGAAACCAATAGATTTGCACTAGAGTTTCCATGTGTTAGATAAATTCCTCCAAAGGTTGATGGCACTAAGAATAACACCCAAATTCATAGTGAATAAGATTACAACTGGCTAACCAATGGACTTATGAGGCTAAAATCTATGTACCACCGAGTGTGCCAAAATTGTTGTCACAAAAGTTTGCATCCTTTCTTAAGGTTTGACCCTCAAGTGACCTTGTGCAACATGGAAATAACCTCCAAGTGTGGGACTTGTGCTCTGAGGTTGAATCTCTAGAGAAAGCCAGTTTCCTTACTATCAAGGTGCACCTAAACTACTACTTGAGAGGAAAAGGGAGAAGGAGACTGAAATTAAGATGTAGAAAGGGAAAGGGACGTGATACATCGAGATAGAATGGAAGTTACAACTCTATCCACCTATGCACAACACATTAATAAAAAGTCTAGAATACATTAGTCTCTTCTCTATTCTATCTCCAAGAATCCACATGCAGGTTTGGAACTGGTTGAAGTGTTGAAAGAAAAGACATCTTCACTTATACAGCAACCATCAATAGTTTGGACACAACATACAAACCTTGTAAAATAGAAAGAAACACCCACCAAAAGGCAAGATACATGAACATTTGACAAATGGAAAGAAGAGGTAAGGAAGGAAAACTATTTCATTAACAAAAGGCAAGGAATACAGTTGCAGAGTACAAAGCTGCTACAAGTAACATATCAGAACAAAGGAGAACCCAGAAAAAGTATTTACAACTACCTTTTAAAGAGTTTAGGCATAACTCTAATCAAACTTAAAGTTCATAGCCCCAACCAAAGGTGGAGTCAAGTTGCAGAGAGTAGCAATCAATGAATATCATAACTAAATCTGATCTTAAAATACAATTTGTTGTAGAAGTGATAGGAATGGCAAAGACAAATACATCAAACCATAAGAAATCAAATCCCATGAGATTTGATCATTACAATCATTAACGAGGCATGGAGATGCATTAACGTCATGGAACAAGCCCCAAAATGCCGGTTCAACATTAAAGATCAATCCTTACAATGTGTCATGGTTGCAACAAATAAATCCACACCATTGTCAAAGAAAATGCGAGATGGGATAACATGCAAGTTAACCCATCACAAAAATACAGAGTTTACAGGCATGGAAAAAATCTAATTTGACCCAAAAAGATGTGAACCGTTGATGTAGATCTTCATTCAAATATGGACGGCCAAGATGCTACAAAATAATCCTCAACAAGTGAATAAAACCCAACCGTAGATGCACATTTTCCTTTGTGACCACAAATGGTTGAGATGCACTCAAAATACCCACAACATGCTTCACAATCTAATGGCCATTGTATCTTCGCAAGAGACCCAAGTAATGATGCAAAAATGCGACCATCATCAAATCAAAAGAAACCTAACACAATAAGGATCCACCACATGACATGCAACAATTGGTTGGCACATTTCTCAAATGCATGGTTGAAGAGAACGTAGAATGTTAACTTGATGTGAAAATGTGTGTTAACACACAACTCAGTACATGAAGAAAAAATTAGCCAACTCGACAAGTGCTCGCTATGTCACATGAATTAACTACCTTGCAACTTTGCATAGTAACATAACGACAACCATAGATGATCCTTAATCTGACGGTGAGTAAATTGGCCCACCACTTGATTAATGTAGAATGTTAACCGGGCGTAAAAATGTGTGTTAACACGCAACTCAACACATGAAAGAAAAATGGGCCAACTCAGCACATGAACAAGATGAACTAGCTCGACACATGAAGAAACCAAGCCAACTCAGCACATGAAGAAACTTGTTAACATGAGATGTTAACCCGACCAAAAAGCATGTTAATCTACATCAAAGAATCCAACCCATTGAAGATCTCTTAGATCGGCTATCAATGATGGGTTGAATGGGGACAAAAATGGCCAACAAAGACCTTTCACATACTCTTTGAACTTCATACATTTGAGTGTGATATGTCCTTTGACTTAATGATAGGTGCATAACTCATTGTGTTTATACCACATGGGTTTAGGTTGACTTTCATTGAGTTGTTGTATTCATGATAAGACCACGAGGTTTCCTTTTACCATTTTTTGGAAGATAAAATCCAAAGACTCACCATGGTGAGTTAAAACTCATTTTGGGTTATTTTGAACACATGACTTATGTCCATCCATGATAGATATGGCATTGGTTTAATTTAATGATGCCTTTGAGGAAACGCATGTGCACCTTTTTGATATACCTATTGTTGGTACATTTTTTGTTGATATGATGGTTGTTTTTGTTACAATTGTTGATAAGAAGGGTTTGATGGATTTTGTGTAGTGCCTACCACATGGACATGTTGTGTATTAGTTGCATCATTGGTCATCATGATTTTTTTTATTCTAATATTGTTTTTTTCTGTTAGAGTGACTCTAATCTTGGGTATTTTCTTTGTATAGTTTTATGACTCAACCGTCTATGAGTCCTTTCTCTAGTTCCATACCCTTTTCTCACATATCCTTGTACATTTGTAAGAAATGCATGCATATGTGATATGCAATATTTGGGTGTGTATTGTTGATAAACATCTTAACAAGATGATACTTTTATTATAAGTTACTTGACACTCTAGTTGTAAGGGTTTTCACCTTTGTAGGAAACCATCAAGGCATTTTTACCCCTCTATTTTATGTGAACTAGATCTACCACTGATAGCTTAGTTTTAAAAAAGTTAGCATATTGTATAATGAAAGTTTTAGAAAGTTCTACAGATGTGTTGATAGCTCCATAGGGTATTCAATAAAACCATTCAAGAGTGGGGACCCCAAGACTCTTTGGGAATAGACACATGAGGAATACTTCTCTAGAGGTCACTTCTTGATAGTGCATGTAAGATTCCTTTATGTGTGGCACATGATCTCCCTTCCCTCTAAATTTTTCAAATTTTGGTATCTCAAAGTGTTTAGGGAAGGGTGTTGTGGTGATAGACTTGTCAAAGGGATACGGGAATACATTCTCAAATTTGAATGCCTTGGTTTCATTGTTAGCTTTTAGTTCTTTTATTACATTTTCATTTCTTCCCATTTTGGATTAATAAGTGTTGGAAGATGTGCTCAAAATCTAGGTGCCCCTAGTGTAAGATACCTATTAGATGGAGCGGGTGAATATAAAAGGTTTTTGTGCATGAACTAAGGTGGTTGGAATGACTATTGTCCTATCACTTGAAGAGGAATTTGTGGTTTTTGCAAGGGTATTTGGATATACTATTGTTGTAGGAGTGATTTTTGTGCATATTATTATGCTAGGTGATTGGGAGATTACTATGTGAATGGATAGGTTTTTGGTTGCACATATTGCACATACTAGTGTTATAGTTGTTACTATATCTATTGAGGTGGATAGGTTCATGCATTGGTTTTGGAAGCTATGGTTTTCCCAATGCATGATGGTGGTGTACCTACATGGGGAGGTACATGGGTGTTGGATGGTGCAAGCTAATTGATAGAGGGTGTCACCACTATTTGTTGTTGTTGTTGTCGGTGGATGGTGTAGTGACTCCCATGAGGGGGCATGTCATAGTGGTTAGTGATGGGTGGTAATGAACTTTTTTGTTGCGTATGGAAGGTCATATTTGGTTGGGTAGGCATAACGAGAGTGAAGGCTATAATACATGCAATATATGTAGGTGTTTGGTTAAATCCTCATGGTGCAAGTGGAAATGATGTGGCATACCTTGGGTGATTAAAAATGGATTGGTACTAGTACTATATGGAGGGGTGGGTTGATTATTGGGCCCCATAGGTGCTCCCCTTGTAGTGTATTGGGATGTTTATTATGAGCCTTACTAAGGTTGAATGGTGGCCCTACTAGTAGGTAGGGTATTTTAAGTAGATGCTAGTTGATGGATGTGATATTTTGGATAATTTTTTGAGTGGTGAAGGGCCCTACAATTTTTATTAGGGTGGACATGGGTTATGTGATAATAGTAGTGGTAACAATAATATTGATGGACACTACTTTTATTGTGGTGTGGTATGACGTAATGTTCGTATGATGGATGGTTGGTTATTTTGAGGGATGTCGCATTCAAGTCTACAACTTAGAAAGTGTCCCTTAGAAAAGTAAAGAGGTTCATTGGGATTAAAAGGACCAAGGGGTGGTGGAAATCTTCCAAATAAAAGAGGTGCAGATTCTATGATTTATACAGGTGGTAGTGCTCTTCCAAACTCAAATGCCCTAATATTATCTCTGTTTAGGTTTGCAATGATAGTATATTTGTTCCTATCAATGATAGTATTGATGAGTATTGCATGTCCAACTTAGTTTATGAATGCCTCTAAGGTGGTTATAGTAGGTCTTGAACCTAATATGGTTTGTGTAACTATTTCTGGATTTTGAGGGGCTAGGTCATGCATGACTACATAAGTCTCTAGGTTGAGGTGTGAACTAGCCAAACTGCCACTGCAATTAGGATCCAAGTCTCTCTTTCCTTTTGATATTGTTGAGATGTTTGGTCAGTGGCATGAAATGATAATGTACCTAGGTGTGGGATGAAAAAGTGTATGATGAGTTCTAAGACCTTCTAATGATGACTGGATGAAATAAAATCTATGATGAAAGGATTTTTTGTGAAGCCTATAGGGTTGAAATTTTTATCTTGGTATCAAGGATGGGTGATACTTTTTTGTGTGGAAGCTTCAAGATGATTGTGGATGTTTCAACCTAGGTAGACTAATGACCTTTTGGAAGGCATGAGATGATCAAAATTTGGAGCCTAACATATAGAATAAGGTGATGAGGGACACAAGTGACAAGCTAAACTACCCTAGACAAATGTGTAGTCCAAGAGATAGTCACAATAATGTGGTGGATGTAGGATATAGGATAGATAACTTTAAGGATAATGATACCAATGATAGGATATGATGGGGGTTTTGATGTAGGATGTTATTGGAGGAGGATTCACCTAAGGATTGGCTATGTACAAGATCATGGTGTGCCAAAAAGTGGCGATATGAAAAAATTGTAGTTTTAAAATGTCTAAAAGCAATTCAAAATCTTTTCTAACATTTTTCCCACCCATCTTCATACCAAAAAAAAAGGTAATACCTTTCCTTATCGAGTACCCTATCCCATATTAGGTATCTGATATTATTAGGTACCTGCTATAATATTGTATACCCAAAACTTGTGTCCACAAAATAAAAATAAAGAACCCAAGAGTGTCATTTTTCATAGTTCCTTCACTATTTCTTTGGTTGTTTTTGTCCCATATCATATATATAATCCCATATTATGTATAGGATTTAACCTCAACTCAATCCATCAAAGGTAAGTCAATTTATTTATTTTCATTGAGTTCTATTTAAATTAGGTTTTTTTTAATAGAAACCACTAGTTTTTTAATTTTAATGATAAACTATCAATATAATTATAATTTTTGAGTTCTTCACAATTTATTAGGCATGGCTGACCCAAATAATGTTGATAACACTGAACCATGATATAATGTTCCTCAAAACCCTTTGCCAAACATTCCACAACCCAATCAAAATCCTCAACCTCCACCAAATTTTAGATACTACCCTCTCAAAACCCTCCTTGAATTGAAGATTTGATATAACAAAATATTACTAAAATAAGGGATTTTCAAGCCACATATAACAATATACCTACATTGGCTCCCATGTTACCAATGTTAAATGCCATAGTGGATAGTATTCAAACACTTACTAATTATAAAAATGTTTCTCTTCAATGGTGTGATAAAATGTATGCCCTATTTGATGATGGGTTGGACTATGATGAGGTTGAAATCCTAAATAAAATCAAAGATGATATATCTAACCTTTCTATGAAACCAAAAATTGGTAAAATAGTAGAAAGCACAAAACACAAATTATTATTTAAATGATGCAAAAATGAAACTATTCATGCGAACTTTTGAGATTTTTGGTCAATGGTTTTCACAAACCACCATAGAGCAATCTAGAGGCCCTATTCTATTTCAGTAAAAAATTATATGTTGAATTTGTGTTAGGCCTCAAGGTGAACTACTAAATCATGAGGCCCAACATGGGCGTAGGAGGAGGATTTCCCTAGGATAGAACCTTTTCTTAGTGGAAGAAAGCTAGCACTTTTGACCCCCTTACTGATGTCTCCCCCTCCTCTAGTACAGCATCATGATATCATTCTAGAGGCTAGCTCCCAGAATATTAGAGCCATCCATATATTTAGTAGCCTAGTGATCTCCTAGACTAGGTCAATTTTGTCTCCCTATGTTGATGATGGTGGAGCGAGCTCATCATTGACAAGTATATCACATGTTTATGTGCCCCATACTTGCATATTTTGCAAGAATCTTTGTCTGGGTTGCATTGGTGATCATTCTGAGTAGAAATTTCTATATAGGGAGGAGGATAAAACACACACACACACCTATAGAGATTGTAGACCCTAATGTGAGAGAGGAGGAGGGGCATGCAAATCTATGGGCTCCTTCTATGTTGGTAATTATATACATTTTTTTGTTATGGCATAGTTGATATAAAGTTAATCTTTATAGTTGAATAATTTGAACCCATGCATATTTATTCATGTACGTGATCTTCATTCATGTTTAGCTGATGACTGAGGAGCATCAGCTTAGATAGGTCAGTGATGTCACACTCTTAACTATTTCATTTTGTAAGAATTTTCCTAAGGGAAAAATCACACCAAGATCAAGAAGCTCAAGCACTAGCAGAATATGGACCAATAAAGTATGATCATAATAACAATAATGAGAATATTATTGTGTACATACACACTAGAAGTGCTTATATATAAAGGCCTCTAGAATGACTAGTAGTCAGCAAAGTGATAAGTCTCATAACCAAGCACATGTCCACCAAGAGTGGATTATCATCCAATTGAGCACAGAAGTTAGTGTGATGATGAGAAGATAAGCTTACATAGGTGTGTCACATAGAAAGATATTGTAGACACCATGTGCTTAATTAGAGTGTGAAAAATTGTGTTGTCTACATGAAAACTTGGTTGATTATGCAAAATTTAGTGTTGTAGACACCATGTGCTAAATTAGAGTTACTAACTCTTGTGTTGTCAACAAGAAAACTCATATGAGTATGCATACTCCTAGGTGTCTAACTAATAAATAATAAAATAATGCATTAACCTAAGTAAACTTAAGTAAAGTGTAATAATAATTAATTATTTACACTAACACCTCCCTTAAGTGCAACTTAGGGGAATGCACTTGAGCTTACAAAAGCTATGATGAAAATGCATGATGGGTCCTAGCTACTAGGACACGTTGGGTACCCATGTACAAATGCAATGCAATCTCTCTAAAAATGGAGAAATAGGGGAAGCCTCATGGTAAAAACTCTCCCTCAAAAAAAGAGATGAAAAACCAAGATGCATGGATGGATGGAGTAATTAAGACCCCCCCCCCCCAATTACAACATGCATCATGTATATACAATAGAGAAGTATGAGAAGGACAAAACCCTTGAAGAGGAAAAGGTCCCCCCCCCCCCTTCCGATAAGAGAGAAGAAGAAGAAGAAGAAAGGAGACAAGGTAGCCCCCCACACCACCCCCCTCCCCCCCCCCCAAATGTAGAATGCCAATCAGTGATAGCTGCTCCAAGATAAATGTAGAAGTAGATCCATGAATGCTGAATAATGTTCCTCCCCTTAGGAAGAAACAATGTCATAGGTGCATATCAGATGCTTCCCTAATGTGTAGAAAGAATCCTGAAGATGAATGGTGTCTCTGAAAATCGCTCAACTATCCCTATGTCGATACTAACGGTCACCCCTTCCAACACTATTGAAAAGAACAAGTTTAGATCTAGCAAGGATGGATGTAGAAAATCTTCCAAAGAACCAGTCATCTCCTCGAATGATAAAGAGACCTCCTAGAATTGCTATACATAAGGATCTACAATCACATCAACCTTGTAAAACTGATTGTGTAGAGAATGGACAAGAGGGTTAGAGTGTTCCCTTGCAACAACTAAAGAAGGATCTTCTTCATCAAATAGAAGATGTATATCATCAATAATGTCTCCCAAATATGCTATGTAGGACTCAATAAACAAACTTGAAATATCTATTATGTAGTCATCCCCTAATGTTGGAACCAGAAGACAAGGTGTACCCAACTGTCATGAATTACATGGACCTATCACTATACCAATGTATGCATGTGGAATATGCTGATACTATGACCTTCTTCTTCATCTATCAGAAGGATTCTGAACCAATGAACCTATTGAATCACAATCACTATTGTCACAATCAATTTCCATAATGTATGAACTATGGAGAAGATTAGAGGATAAGCTAGGTGAACTTTCCTCAAAGTGAACATTCCTCTCTATGAATATCTCATGAGTCTTAGGATCCATAAGTCTGTATGCCTTAACACTTTAGTCATATCTAATGAAAGTACAAGGTTGTGGTGGTGGTGCCTTGCATTTTGTTGAAGATATGTGTGCCCATGTTGGACAACCAATAACTCTAAAGTGTTTCACAACTAGTTTTCTTTTGTACCATGCCTCAAAAGGAGTCATTCCATCTAAGACATTATGAGAAGACCTATTAAGGATGTGATTGGCACTACTTATAGCTTCTACCTCAAGTGATGGATCAAGAGACTTAGCTTAAATCATGCAACTTTCCATTGACTTAAGGGTTGTAATCCTCATTGCTACAACACTTGTCTTTTGTGCACTAAATGCTATAAAATTCTGAAGATCAATACCCTCAAGTTCACAAAAGTCTCTAAGTCTTGAGTTCACATATCTACTTTCATTGTCCATACAAAGAACCTTGATGGCTTTACTTGATTACTTCTCAACATGACTCTTGAAGGCTAGAACCTTATCAAACACTTCATTCTTGTGATTAAGAAAGTAGACCCATGTATAGCATGAAAAGTCATCAATGAAAGTGAGGACATAGTGACCCTTTCTAACTAATGTTACTAAAAAAGGGCCTGCTAGAATTGTGTAAACCAACTCAAGAACAACTGATGCTCTCCAAGACTTCCCTTTATCAAAATTCTCTTCTAGATGCCTATCCATTAAAAAATATGAACATTCACCCTTAGAAAATTTGATTGTAGGTAGACCTTTGACCATATTTTTTAAACTAAGTTGATGAAGATAGCGGAAGGCAAGATGCCCATACCACTCATGCCATAATATACTTTGTGATTGTGAATGTGTCAACAAGGCATGTGAAGGAGACTTAGGCACAAAGTGGGAGAAATAATAAAGCCTTGTGTCATGATTAACTTTACCCGCTGCAACCAATGAATCATCCTTAAGATTTCACACCATTATTGAATCAGGAAGGAACTTAACTTTATTTCCACCTCCATAGTGAGGGATTTGGTAAATTGAAAGGAAATTAGTGCTAAGGTTAGGAACATAAAGAACATCTTTGAACTATCCATTTTCCATGTCAAATTGTCCTTTCCCTTCAATGTCCACTTATGTATCATTCCCTACAAAGATGTGAGGTGCCTTAGATTGCTTCAATGAAGAAAAGTGTCCTTTTGAAGAACCCATATGATGTGAGGCACCTGAGTCAAGAATCCATTCCCTTAAAGAACTTGAACTTGCCATAAAGGCTTGCCCTTTTCCCTTTAAAGTGGATGGATTTGAATCCTTCAAAGCATTTGGCACATTGATTTTGTTCTTCCTAAGTAAGTTTTCCAACTCATATATTCTCTTAGTCTTGCAATGATGCTCATCATGATTTGGTTTCTTGCAATATGCACAAAATAGTTTATCCTTCTTGTTTTTGTTTCCCTTCTTGTTGGAAGAAGAATTTCCTTGTTGTGAGGAGGAAGATTTTTGTGTCTCTGATTGTGATTTTGTCTTCCACTTCTTTTTCTTACTATTGGTAAAACCTTTTCCACCTTGATTTTTTTGATTCTCATTACTAGCCACCAATGTTTTAGACTTGGATGACTTGAGAAATCCCATTTCTATCAACTTGGATTGTTCCAACATCAACATTTCTACAAATGCATCAAATGAAGGCTTAGTGAAGGCACTTCCCATGGTTAACCTGTGAGTGTTGTAACTCAAAACATAAGATGCATATTCTGAAGGTAGCCTCTTTAAGATGTGGTGAATCAATCTATCATCCTTCATGGGATTACCACAATCCTTAAGTAGTGCTCTCAATTCATTGGCATTGTTGACATAGTCTTGAATTGTGTCAAAATTCTTAAGATCCAATAGAAATAGATCATTCTCCATTTGGAATCCCTTTTTCTCATCCACCTTACCATACAACCCTTCAAGTTTCTCCCAAGCACTCTTCGCATCCTTAAATCTAGAAATGTGGAAGAAGAGATCTCTATGAATACAACTCCTAATAATTCCTAAAGCCTGGTTGTCTTTAACTTGCTAATCAACTTGTACATTGGCATCAGTGGGTTTTACAATTGTACCATCAAAATATAGATTTAAAGCTTTTTCCATTAGTCTACTCCATACAATATCTTTCCATGTAGTATAATTATGTCAAATTAAAAATGGAGTTTTAGGTCAACCCATGATGCAAAAGTTTAAAAGAGCACAAGAGAGAAAGAGAGACCCAAGAACACAAGACACACCCTCCCCCCTCCCATTCATTCAATCAAAGAACCCCCCCAAAAGTGATGCTTTTGGCACTTTATATGTAGTGTGTTTACAATAGGTCACTTGTCAAAATGGACAAAAGTGGTCTTCTAATTTTGTTGTTTACAACCTCCTTTCAGAGTTTAAATCTGGTATTAAGCAATGTAGCTTAGATATTCAACAATTTTGAACTTTTATCAAAGTAATACAATGCAAAAAAGGACCTATTTCTGAAAGTGGTATTTGTGTCCACACAAGCCTATAATTTGATTGCAGATCTGGAAAGTAGACAAAAAATTATTCACTTTCAAAAAAACAAAACTTGAAAATGTGTCTAGATGAGCCTGCACAGAGCATTTGAAGTTGCAAAATGCAAGATTAAATAGGTACAATCAAAACTAAAATTTCTAAGAAATTTGTGCACTAAAACTAGAAAATAATAACACCACTTAAAAATTTAGGAATTATAGCCAAAATTAAAAAAATGCACCTGATTTCAAGTCCGAATGACAAAGATATGGTCTCCCGAAGTTAGATTATCAAATCAAAACTACATATGGAGAGAGGTCTACTCAGCAAAACACTAGGTTAAATTTAAGACATCCAAATGACCGTCGTGGTAATGCAATTTAGCCTACTAGTGACGATCAAATGACCATCAAATTTAGGCTCGTAAAAATTTAACGTCAGCAAAAAAGGGCCCCTAGGTAATGTGGTAGTGCAGATGATGATGTTAGTAGTTGACGTCAGTGGTATGAATGATGATGTGGCTCGTATAGCAATGCTAATGTGGACGCATGCATGGTAGGTTGAGTCAGTGTGTTGTACAGTTGTTGATATATCTTGACAAGTCACTAACATCGTGGTAGGGTGTGACATGTCTATAGGGTGAGTCACTACTGACATCAGCACTAACTGTGCTCATGGTAGACAAACAAAGCAGACATAGTTGCGGGTGTGGTCAGGCTCAAAGATGACGGCGGAAGTTGAAAGGGGCACCAAAAAACTATTAGACGCTAAGGAGATTATGTCGCCTATGGGTGGGTGTGGGACTTTAGTCCCACATTCACCCTACTAGAAGAGTATTTAGTTTATAAAAATATGAAGCCGCAATATGTTCAATGGCTTAGAGGCCACTAGATGTGAACTGTTGCTTTGTGTTGTGTCGTGGCCAGAATAATTTTGAACACCGATTAAAGGATGTATCCACCAGAATATGTAGAAACTCTGATTGTGGTGTGATGAAGCCCTATCTTGCTGGTAAAATAGGGAATATTTCTACCGCTGGCACCAGGATTTGACCACCTAGTTGCCTACAATAGATGCTTCTCTACATGCCTGATAGCCAAAAAAAATGTAGAGAAATTAAAGATAAAAAAAATTGTAGAGAAAATACAGATCTGAAAATCAAAAGCATAGATCTAAAATGATCATACCAATTCTGCAAATTGGGCCTTCAAGTGTCGGTTTACAAAAAAAAATTTGCCTCAAATTTGACTATGGCCTAGGGTAGGCAAATTTATAGTCAAATTTCACTAAATCGACACTCTGAATGCAATAGTGAGGTCCACTTTGGCTCTAAACACTCCCAATGATAGCAATACTCTAGATTTGAATCATGGTCATATGAAAGGTGAAGCAAAAAATGGCCTCTAATGGCTATGTGAAGAGAAGCTCCCTTAGCTCTTATACCATGTAAGAATTTTCCTTAGGGAAAATCACACCAAGATCAAGAAGCTCAAGCACTAGCACAATTTGAACCAATAAAGTATGATCAGAATAACAATAATGAGAATATCATTGTGTACATACACACTAGAACTGCCTGTATATAAAAGCCTCTAGAATGGCTAGGAGTTAACAAAGTGATAAGTCTCACAACTAAGCACATATCCACCAAGAGTGGATTATGCTCCATTGAGCATAGAAGTTAGTGTGATGATGAGAGGATAAGTTTACATAGGTGTGTCACATAGAAAGATGTTGTAGACACCACGTGTTAAATTAGAGTTACTAACTCTTGTGTTGTCAACAAGACAACTCATATGAGTATGCATACTCCTAGGTGTCTAACCAATAAATAATAAAATAATGCATTAACCTAAGTAAAGTGTAATAATAATTAATTATTTACACTAACACATTTTGTCTTAAGACATGTATGGTACATTATATTTTTTTCTCATTGTTTTTCTATTTGGTACTAGAACATACATGGTTTCTCATGTTTCTTTTCTCTTGCATGTATCACCTTCTAGTGGGGGGGAAGTTTGAGGGGTGAGCCACAATGCATTGACAAAGGAAAGGCAATTAGTTATTTTTAAAGTGATTAAATATTTGATCCATACTTGTAGCTTGTGTGTGCCAATGGAGTTTATTTACATTATTTATTGTACAGGGTGTGGTCACTGGTGATGACTCCAAGAAGATTCAACATCACATATCCTCTAGCATTTCCATTTGTAGCTAGAGCCCCATCGTATGTATATATGTCATTTATTTATTATTTTCCTTAGTTTCATAAATATTTTCAAAAGTGATTTCCAAGATAGTAACAATTAGGCTTTTGTATATCGTAGGAAACACCTAGTGCCCAGGAGGTTGGACCTCAAAGTTATGTATCTTTGTTGACACAATCGAAGCTTCCACAAGAGGGGTCGATAGAGGTAAGTTATAGTTTTAATTTTTTATTATGTGTTATGAATTTAGTATGCTATCAATTATAATTTTATATTTAAAGTTGTAGATCCATCTCACAACCATACTTGAACATATACAGGCTACAATCGATGAGGATCCAACATTGGTGAGGACATATGAGAGAAAATCTTACCACTGTAGGAGGTCAATGAGAGAGGTAAATGATGAAAGTTTGAAACTATAAATCTTCATTAAAAAATTATCATTATGAATTTGATTAATTTCATGTTAGATATGTAAAAACATATAAATTTAGTAGACTAACTTTGGGTTTTCCTTTTTGTTTGTGTAGGAGACATCTAATCCACATAGTATATTGAAGAGGTTTCATTTTGATGATCCACTAGAAACATAGGATAATATAGTTTTCATAGGATGTGTCATGAGACATTTTGAGATGGCATATGCCACATTGTATACATAAACTTTCATATTATACACATTTTGATGACATCATCATCCATTTTTTGTACATGGATCTATGTATTTTGATATATAGTTACACAATTTATCCATGGATACATGTATTTTGATATATATTTTTGTCATTTATTTGAACATGGATATACATTTTAGTTTATTATAGTATTGTTCAATTTATTGTATCTCATGTGTACTGTTCATGTTTATGAAATATTATTCATTTTGATCATGTTTGTTATATTCAATTAAAATATACTAAATTGTGATTAACATTTTATTAACCTTTAATATCAAATTTTAAGTGATGTTAAATTTGAAATTATGATATGTTTTATTTGAAATGGTGTTTATTGTCCCTTAAGATGTCTACAATTAGCCAAATATATAGCCAATTTGGTCTTAAGAGCCCATCTTTGGTCTTAGGGGATGCTTCGGTATGTAGTGGTCACAAATGTTATAGGATCTCTATAATTAAAATAAGGGTTTTATAAGGGTTGATGTGCCCATTTGGAGCTAACAATGCTGACAATTTGGTGCCACAATAAGCAGTTTGAAAGTTATGTAGTGATGCACAAATGAGTTGAGGTACACTACAAGTTTTGGCATCGGGCAAGACCATTGTTCCAAATCCAAATAGAATGTGATATCTTTGAACTCAGATAAATTATTTTATACCTCATCATCATCATCTTGTATTATTTGAAATTTCACTGATAGCCCTCATAAGGTTCGAGTTGCAATCCTCAGAAGATCGATCTTCAAATGCACTTAGAGCATCTTAGAGACGCTTCGGCATGTAGTAAACACAAATGTTCTACAATATCTATGGTTAGAATAGGGGTGTCACTAGGGTTCACTTGAAAATATGAAGCTAACAGAACTGAATATTCGATGCCACGATTAGTGGTTTCAAACTTATGTAGTGATGCACCACTGAGCTGAGGTACAGTGCAAGTTTTGGCATCAAGCAAGATCGATGTGCCAAGTCCAAATGGAATGTGATATATCCAAACTTAGAGAGGTTATTATAGACCTTGGAAACAACATCTTGTATCTTTTGAAATTTCTATGATACCCCTCACGAGGTTCGAGTTACAAACCTCATAAGATCATTCTCTAAACGCACTTAAAGCATCTTAGAAATGCTTCGGTATATATGTAGTGGTTGCTAATGTTCTAGGATCTCCTTGGTCAAAATCAAGATGTCACTAGGGTTAACTCACTCATATAGATCTAATGAAATTGATGATTTGATGCCATGATCAGTGGTTTGAAAGTTGCACAGTGATGCACCAGTGAGCTTAGGTACACTGCAAGTTTTGGCATTGGGAGAGATCATTGTGCCAAATCCAAATAGAATGTGATCTCTCCAAACTAAGAGAGGTTATTGTATACCTTGGCATCATTTTCCTATAGAATTTAGTATTTCATTGATATCCCTCATGAGGTCCTAGTTACAACCCTCAGAAGATTGATCTCCAAATGCACTTAAAGCATTTTAGAGATGTTTTGCTATGTAGTCGTCGCAATCATTCTAGGCTCTTAGTGGTTATAATAGGGGTGTCACTGAGGTTCACCTACCCATCTAGAGCTAATAGTGTTGATGATGTGATGTCAAAATTAGTAGTTTGAAAGGTAAGCAGTGATCCACTGATGAGTTGAGCTATACTGTAAGTTTTGGCATCGAGCGAGATCGATGTGCCAAATTCAAATGAAATGTGATCTCTCTAAACTAAGAGAGGTTATTTTAGACCTTGGCATCACCATTATATAACATTTTAGATTTTAGTGATATCCCTCACAAGTTTTGAGTTATTACCCTCAGAAGATTGATCTCAAAATGAACTTAGAGCATCTTAGAAATGCTTTAATATGTAGTGGTTGTGAATGTTCTAGGATATCCTTGGTAAAAATAAGGGTGTCACTAGGGTTAACTCACCCATATGAATCTAATGGAATTGAAGATTCGATGCTAAGGTACACTACAAGTTTGTGCATCAGGCGAGATCATTGTGCCAAATCCAAACAGAATGTGATCTCTCCAAACTAAGAGAGGTTATTGTAGACCTTGGTATCACCATCATGTAGCATTTGACATTCACTAATATCCTCTCATAAGGTATGCATTATGATCCTTAGAAGATTGATCTCGAAGTGTACTTCTTGTGGTTTCACAACACACACTCCATTTCTCCTATAAATGGAGACCCCCTAGTAATTACTTTTGCTTTCCCAGATCCATAGTTTGGGGCTTGGGTCATTTTTGGGACTCTACCTGGAGTCTAGGTGAAACCTTAGCCCCTCAATTGAAAAACTCAGTTGTTAGAATTTGAAATTTTGGAGATAAAGGGTCATTTTGAGGTTAAGGTGTGCACATGCACACCTAGCGCACATATGCACCTATCATGGGTGAACAAGTGTGCTAGATGAACTAGTGTACATGCCCACCCTTGTGAGGTGTGCACCTATACACATGCACAAGTACACACATTCCAAAGGTGCACATGGTCTCGGGCCTATAAAAGCTCAGGACCACCCTTTCCTCTTCCCCATTATCCTCTTCAAGCAATAGATGAGCACACCTCCACACCCTTAGAGGTGCACAAAACTCTCCTAACCTGCACACAACAAAGACAACTTAGAAAACATAAAGGTGCACATGTGCACACCTTTATTCACATACCTAGCAAAAATAATGCTTAATAAACCTAAAAGCTAACTCACCTAAGTGAAAGGTCTGCATGTGCACACCTATCCAAGGTCTGCATGTGCACACCTATCCAAGGTGTGCATGTGTACACCATTTGTTAACCCTTAGCATCAGAACAAAAAGCAAGGGTGTGCACATGTGCACCCCATCAAGGTGTGCATGTGCACAACCTTGGTAAGGCCAACTAAGCCCCCCTTAAGCACATATACATGCAATGTGTGTAATAGAAAACATGTGCATGTGCGCACTCCAAAAGGTTACGCACCTATGCAAGTTCACTACTGCACACTAAATAACCTTCTAAGGGTTATTAAGCACACCTATCAAGGTGTGCAAGGTGCACTAAACTGCATATCAAAGCCAAAAAGGGGGTTTTAACTGGTTTTGCTAGGTTTTGGTGTTCTAGGTCATTTTTTGGTAATTAGGGATTGTTTAGGGTTTTATTTTCAACTTTTTAGAGTAATATTTTTATTTTTTCAAGTTTCAAAGTGCACCAAAGAAATCACGCTTTCAAGATGCACATTCAAAGATTATAGATACTGAGTTGGGACACATAGACTGGAATGTGTTCCTGGTACTCTACAACAAAACCTAAAGAGAGGTCCCTAATGATCTCTTCACTTATCTTATTAGGGTTGGTCAATGTAGCATCACATCCAACATTAGTACAATCTTTGGAGCTAGTAATGACATTGGCAAAAAACTATGTGTCAGAAGAAAGAGTTGTTAAGAGTATCATAGGAGAGATCGTCTTAGACCTAAGATCGAGGAACATTGAGAAAGTTTTCCATCTCTTGAAAGTCGATCAATATGTGAAAATCACCTAATCATCAAGTAGAAAGATGGTATGGGGATAATGAAAAGGAGGCTACAGAGATCATACAACCATCATTTTTTATTGATAGGACACCCTTGGGACAAAGAGCAGGAAAGGTAGAAATGACTAGAGGATAAATGAAGGATGATATCAAATACTCCATTGTACTTCTGAGAAGAGTCATGGGTCTACCAATGGCTAGGCATCTTAACATTTGGATAGTACATTTCATAGGGACTACCATAAAAGCCAAATGCCAATTGATTGGGCCACAATACTAAGTGAAACTTAGATGAGTAGCTCGTAGGAGCCAAATTTGACCCCAAGTTTTACATGACATCATACGTGGTGTATTTACTAGCAGCAAGGACAACTGACTATCTAAGACTGTATAAGAAGGGAAGCATGCAAGATTCCAAGGCTTGGCCCTATGTGATATACCCTCAATTGGTGAAAAAGAAGCTCTCAGATCAGAGCAAAGAATTCTGGATAGTGAATAATGCCTTCATATTTGCAATCATCTATTTCATAGAAGGTGATTATGCCAAAAGGATTGTATAAATTGGCACCTACTACATCCAATCCAAGACATTCACTTACCTAAGGGTAGAAAGTACACTGGTGAATCCGAAGAAACTCCTGAGGTATCCATCAGATAGGCTCATCTTATTGGAGATTGGAAGACAACTCACATCTGCACATGATAGAGTGAGGAAACAACATAAGAAGACATGAGTATGGCCCATTACTATAGGTCCATTTGAAGTAAAGAAGAAGCAAGATACCATGAACTTTGATGTAGAATGGGGTCAATATATTTTGGAAGATTACAACTCCCCTTGTCTGTATTTTGACAATACTAGCAAAGTTCAACTTTTGGCAAGAAAGCAATTTGTTCATGAAGATGCAGTAGAAGATCATTGGATGAACACAATAGATGACTATGATATATGAATAAGGGATTATTATAGGATGACTCTATATCTAGTAGGAAGTGCCTTCAAAATAAAGGTACCGCTAAAGGTTGTCCAACAAAACACTCAAGATGTCTTAGATCCCTAGTACAACTGTGACAAAATATTTGATAAACCAATCATGAATGCAAAGATTGATAGGTATGAAAATGCAAACATCAATCATAGGGAAAGGCATATAATCCAATTGACAAGAGAATGGATCAAGAAGCCCTTCAAATCGGACCCAATTCCTCAGGTAGTAATCTTTTAGGCCCCAACATGCCCATTTAAGGGTAAAGGTGTAAAGTTATAGTACCAACTTTCCCTATGCAATCTCTAGTAAGGCGAGAAATGGTATATTAACATGATAGGCATGTTGGCTACTTTAGAGTTGATAAAAGAAAGAATAAGAGAAAAAGAGATTCCCCAAAGCAAGTTGAGCCTGAAGCTAGAGAACCTCAAAAAGAAGAAGCAGCTCAAGCCCAAAATACAACCCAAGCACCTAAGAGTGAAGAGCCTCAAAATGAAGAAGCATATCTAGTTCAAGATACTACACAAGTGCCACTGCTTGAAAGAGAACAAGAACAAGAACTAGAGCAAGAAGCACAAGCACCTACTCAAGAGGAAGAAGCCTCTCCTTCAATGGCTAAGAAAGCTAGGGTTGGACCTATTGTCAAAAGGACTAGAAGGCAAAAGATACAAAGAAAGGTTATTCCTATTCCCTTAGTGCCTAAAACCATCCTTGAGGTAGATGATGAAGAAGTAGAAGAAGACAATATCCTTCTGAGTCAAAGGACTTGGTTGGCTAGAGCTACAATAGAAGAGAGAAGAAGGAGCTCAACTATAACGTCACCATCTATTCCCAAGGAATATATTCATGTTATCATTTTTGAAGATGAGCAACAACAATGGATTAATCAGTAGGAAGGGTAAGAAACTGATGTCTTCAACATATCTAATTTTGATTTTATGCCCATGGGAAATGAAATGGTGGGTGATAAGATACAAGATACACCTATGACAAACCTTTGGGAGATATTAGAACCAAATGCTACCTCAAATCAAAAGGGTTTCAAGGTACATCAACACCATCATTTCAAGACTTGTCATTCTTAGACAAAGGTTCAGCCACTCCTCTTCCTCTTGATAATGAAGAACAAGAAAAAGGAATACCTAGAGAAAAGCCAGAACAAAGGCCAGCCAATGAAGCATTAGAGGAGGGGCAGATACATTAAGAACCTCAAAAAAATTCTCAGGATACAGAGGCAAGAACTAGGCCTACAACAGACACAGAGGCTCTAAATGTAGATCTCTCACAAAAGGAGAAGACTGTGGAAAGGAGTGATAAAGGAAAAGGGCTTGCAAGTAAAACTCTCTCTTCAACCAAATACATGTCTCCTATGGGCACTATGTAAGCCTGGCTTAAGAAAGAAGTTATCGTTAGACAAAAGAGGTAGCTAAATTTGAATGAGAAGGAGAGTATGGATGAGCTAGTAGAAGCCATCAAGAAGTTTGAGCCACCTATGGGTGATGCACAAACACTAGCCTTTGTAATGAAGAATATAGATCCTCCACATGCTGACATCAAAGATTTGACTCCTAGTGACTACCTCAAGGAGGTCCTCTTAGGAAAGCCTACACTAGACACTGCTAAACTTTTGATTACTACAGCTAAACTTTTGATTACTACAGGCATGAAGGAGGTTTTTGAGTAGGTGGATAGATATGAGTTAGAATTGGTGACATTGAGGAAGCAAAATGAGCTCTTGAGAGGTTATTTGCATGAAGTTGTAGGCCACATTGACCTAGATAATCCAAAGATCACTCTTGTTGCAACATTAGAGAGGAAAGATAAAGAAAGTGTACAATTAGATTCATTTTTGGGTGAATGTCAAAAATGGCGTGACAATTTTGAGGATAAAGGTGTACAAATTATACAGGCTAACTTGAACCCATTACACCATGTTCAAGCTAATGCGAATAAACCAGTATCCATAGTGGACTGATGGATGAGGTACATACCTGGAGAAAAGATCTTCAAGCGCTTCAAATAATAAAAGGCCAAAGGTATCATACACTCACAGAGGTGTATACAATCGATGAGATCGATAAATTAGAAGATTGGATAGAGAAGATAGCTGCCAACAATAAGGTAATGGAAGGGTTCCACAAAGATATTCAGAAGTTGAAATATCAAACACAAGAGTAGATTTTGGAAGTTGAGAAGTATTACAGTGATGCCTACCTTGATATTTTGGAAGATGAGTCAAGACCTAAATTCATCCTAGTACAATTAGTGGTTCAACAGTTCTAACAAACCTTTTAAGATGCTTCATTAGAAGAAGATATCAGATAAACATTCAGGATGGAAGAAGCACTATTGGAGTTAGACACTAAAATGGATGATTTTGTGGATATTCGTAGGGAGATTAGTAACTACTGGTAGATAGTTAAAGATAAGTATAAAGAATTGGATTTTTCATAAGCTTCCCAAGTGTTGGATATTATAGAGAAATTCAAGAGAAAACATACAAACATAGCTCGTGTATAAAGGGGAAGAAACCCAAAAGCTAGAAATTCAGTTTTGACACTTGGGAAAATTTTGGATTTTTTGAACCTGCCACAAAGGTGCACTACTCCAAAGGTGTGATACTCCAAAGGTGTGCTACTCCAAAGGTGCACCAAGAATTTTGAATAAGTCAGAGATGCCCTGACAGTTAACTGCCAGTTCCAAATTTAAGGTTTCCATGCACCAGAAACAAATTCTGATGACAGTTTAACTCCTAGAAACATTCATGGCCAAGCTTCCATTTTTAGAGCTTTCAATGACTCCCAGATCTTCTGACAGCTTCCTTCTTCTTATCTATTGCTTCTTTTCTTTGTTTTAAGACATGCAAAGGCTCATACACCCATTAATTGATATAAACAAGGGTGGAGTCCTACTTAGCACCATTTAAAGAGTCAGTTTGTACATAAATAGATTTATTTTATAAGTTTAGAAGCATATGATTGCATTTAAAGATCTCTCACTCTCGACACAATTGAGGAGATCATTTCTTATAAATTTAGGAATGTAATATGTATTCCAAGCCATTATTTTGATGCAATAATATATTTGTTTGGTCCTCTCATTATGAGTGTAGTTATTCTTTCCAAATTGTGTTATTTTTGTAAATTCTTATTCATAAATTATAATGGAACCAATTATTTTGTTGTGTTGATTTTATTGTGCTATCTTTTAGTTCTGGTGATTGTCACGTGTTGATGAATTCTGCTGAAATACTGATTTAGAGAAGAGATCACCCTATTGTTCCTATATAGCTTCTTGTCTTGCATAAGCATACTTTCTATTGCCTTGTGATTCGATAAGAAGTGAAACATCTTCTGGTTTTTACTAAGTTCCCATCAACAATTGCATCAATGGATTTGAGGAAGTGTTGCTACTATTTTTATTGGTTTCCTACTCGATCTTTTTGATGATTTAACTTGCAAACATGTTATTACCATGGTACATGTCTATTAGGAATTTCCCTTTCAAGTTATCTGTTTTCATCTCTCGTTACCTTATCTTTGTTATTTTCTTTGCTAACCCTTGGTTAAATTAGGAATTCATATAGTTGCATTGTTAGATTACATTCTTTCTTTTTTTTTAAATACCAAAAACATATATCTTTTGTGGTTAATTTTGAAACAACAAGCAAATTGAACATCTTATCCAAAATTGATTTGAACCAACAAAGGCCTCCCTATGAACAAACATATTTATCTTCAATTGAGCAAATTGCAATAGGTCGCAAGATCGTCTAGAACCTTGGAGTTGATCCTAGGTCAACTTTTCAAGAGAGGAGTTTGAAAGGATTTCTATAATTAAACATCGTGCAAAATGATAGCTCAATAGTACTTAGAGCATCTTAGGGATGCTTTGGTATGTAATGTTCACAAACATTCTAGGCTCTCCATGGTTAGAAGAGGGGTGTTATTAGGGTTTACCCACCCATCTTAAGCTAATTGTGCTAATAATTTGATGCCACAATCAATAGTTTGAAAGTTACACAGTGGTGCACTAATGAGATAAGGTACACTGCAAGTTTTGGCATTGGACATGATTGTTGTGCCAAATCCAAATAGAATGTGATCTCTCAAAAGTGAGAGAGGTTATTGTAGACCTTGTCATCACCATCTTGTAGCATTCAAACTTTCACTAATATCCCTCATGAGGTCTAATTTATGACCCTTAGAAGATTGATCTTCGTAGTCAGAACAAGGGTGTCACTAGGGTTCACCCATCCATCCAAAGCTAATGAAATTGATGATCTGATACCATAATTAGTGGTTTGAAAGTTACATAGTGATACACCAATGAGTTGAGGTACACTGCAAGTTTTTGCATCGAATGAGATCATTGTGCTAAATCCAAATGGAATGTAATCTCTCAAAATTAAGAGAGGTTATTGTAGACCTTTCCATCACCATCCTATAGAATTTGGAATTTCACTAATAGCTCTCATGAGGTTTGAGTTACAAACCTGAAAAGATTGATCTCCAAATACACTTAGAGCATCTTAGAGACACTTTAATATGTAGTTAGTGTGAACATTCTAGGCTCTCCGTGGTTAGAACATGGGTATCACTAGGGTTCACCCACCCATCTAGAGGTAATGGCATTGATGATTTGATACCACAATTAGTGGTTTGAAAGTTACATAGTAATACACCCATGAGTTGAGGTACACTGCAAGTTTTCGCATCGGGTGAGATCATTGTGCCAAATCCAAATGGAATGTAATCTCTCAAAACTGAGAGAGGTTATTGTAGATCTTGGCATCACCAACCTATAGAATTTGCAATTTCACTAATAGCCCTCACGAGGTATGAGTTACAAGCCTTAAAATATCGATCTCCAAATGCACTTAGAGCATCTTAAAGACGCTTCAATATGTAGTTGGTGTGAATGTTCTAGGCTCTCCATGGTTAGAACATGGGTATCACAAGGATTCACTTGCCCATAATGGCTCTAACGATTCAATTCTATGATCAATGGTTTGAAACTTACCTAGTGATGAACCAATGAGCTAAGTTACACTGCAAGTTTTGGAATCGGGCAAGATCGTTGTGCCAAATACAAATAGAATGTGATATCTCCAAACTAAGAGAGGTTATTGTAGACCTTGGCATCACTTGATATCCCTCATGAGGTCTAGGTTATGACCCTTAGAAGATCAATCTCCACACGCACTTAAAGCATCTTAGATACTCCTCAATTGACAAGTTTTTACAATAATTATAATTTATGTCAATATTACATCATTCACACTTTCAACTTTGTAAACATTACCAATATTAATTAGATTAAGTAAAAACATATTAAATCAACAACTTAAACTAGTTTGACCATTAGAGAACCTTATGAAAAAACATATTAAATCATCAAGTTCATATTTACAATATCTCAAGTATTTCATTGTTATTACATCAATACACAACTACCAAAAATTGTAGTGTCAACAATATAGTAGATTTTCCTCCATTCTGCTCCTTATTGGATTTCTATCTTCATGTACTGTTACTCTTCATGATATACCTACATGTCCAATGTCATATAAAATATCAATATTATGTAGCCATAATAATAAGTAGATTGATAACCAAGATTCTATCATAAGTTAACTAAATTTAAACAAGATACTAATTGGTTCACCAAATCATTATGAACAAAAGAACATAAGAAGTAAATATACATAGTTGAGTGTTCTTGTAGGGTCCTCTCTTTGCTTTAGGGTCTCCAACAGGGATTCATGATTAGCATTACTAATGGTAAAAAAAAAATTTACTATTGGTTTTAGTTGATGCTTCAACGACTTTACATTTTCTTTTATAATAAGGTGTGAATATATAAGAATTGTTTCATGCTTGTGATAGTCTTGGAATGTAGGAATTCCATTCCTTCTAAGCATGTATATATGTAGCCATGTTCTAGCAATAATAATTGAACTAGTAGGATATGTGAGTCCATCATCATCTAGAATTGGTTGTACAAACTTTTCTTTATCTCTTACACAATGTGCTAACCAATAATTAGATTTATCATCATTCCCCTATGGTGCAACCAATGCAAAGACTTGTCCTAGCTAAAGAAGATTTGATAGATGGTTATGCTCAACTAAACTTTCCATGTCATCACTTATGATAGAGGGTATGAGAGACAATGGAGTAAGATAATATGGACCCCATGTATCCACCCACTCACTCGACTCATAGTGATCCCAAGCACACTAAAAATAACTAGGAAAAAAGAAAACTAGTTGTGTCCAAATGGTCTATGTACTAGAATCAAAGCTCTAGAATGAATGCATTTTTGAAGAATCTCCAACAGTAGCACAATATGATTTATCACCTATGGACCCCTCCTCAACCAACCAAAAGAACCCGCATACTGCTGAATCAAGAGTCCCCCCTGTAATAATATTGAGCTACACCAATCAACAATGCTATGAGCATCAAGAAGCATTGCTCCTAAAATATTCAATTGAACCTTAACTAGAGCTCTCTTTGCACATGCCCTTGCTCCATCATGTTCCCCTATCCCATGGCCAGATTAAAAGAAAACTCCAAACATGAGGCACTCCCCTCTCTATGTGCATCCCCTCAAATGATATGTCTATCCATAGAAACATCATGCTCCTGCAAGAAATCCAAATAATTCTCAAAATAATGCTGCACAAACTCATGAGAGTGAGACCTATCATCGCTCGTGTAAAAATGGTACTCTTTAATTATCTTTTGATTGTCTTCCACACTATTAGGGGCATGTCTATATGTTATGTGGAAAAAAATAGCAATCTAAATGGAGTTGTAATATTGAGATTGTGTCTCATTTTGGGGATGTAATGTGTAGTTCTTTGTAAACTCAACAACTGATCTAATAGTGCAAATGGGAAAAACATCCCTACGCATTCTAAATTGTTGATCTGACCACTGAGACCTATGACTATGCCTTGCATACTTGTAAAAATTTTTTTTTGTGAAATCTAATATAAAATCAGCCACACTTATTTCTTTTGTATCCAACTCACATCTAGAGCCCTCACCTCCACTCTTCAATGTGTATTTCACCATTTCATATACCTTTTTTTGTACTATTTTCCTCCCAAGATCTTGTTCACATCCCTCATGAAAACATGTTATAAAATTGGATAAGACACCACATTGTGAACACTTCACATTTAAGAAATCATTTATATAAAAGGAACAACCCTCAATTCTAGGACATAAAAATTGATCTTGCAAGTCTCTTGATGATTTTGGAAGCCCACTAGCACCATAATTCTCCAAAATTTCATTACTATCCAAAGTAGAATGGATCGAGCGTAATATTTTGTGTTGCATAGAAAACTCTACATGATATTTGTAACAACATGTATTTCAAATGTTAATTGGCACACACTAAAATTGCTTCTCAAGGATTCAAAATCCTTTTGTGATATATGCAATATTTGATGACTCTCTCTAAATTGTTTGAACAACATACTTTGACTAACCTCCAAATAATTTTTAGGATGTAGTGTGTGGTCTCTAATGCTAATTCTCAACTTCAACACATCTTTATCATTTGTTGAGACTCTTGAGCTAGAGTGCCAAAACTATATAATTATTGTTTGATATCATCATTTAGCTTCTTCTCAAAATGTCGAAGTCTCTCACCATAAACCCATGTATCATTTTGAATAGGATAATAAATTCTCTCTCCACCCTTTCTCAAATGATAACTTACCAAAGAGGTTGTAATAACCCTTAGAGAAGCTCTCTTGTCCTTCTCCTTGCTATTTTTCCTAATGCTATTGAGAGCACTGAAAACATTCTTCACAGTAATGACATTTCTCTCTATTTTCACGTTGACACAAATCTTGAATTTGACAAGCATAGGTCTCATCTTTTGCATCCTTAATAAGTACACAAAAATTTGACATTGTTGTACCACTCTCTTGTCTCTAAAAACATCACATACAATTTTGAAGCCCATAACCAAATGGCTCTTTGTGATTTCTTCCCTTCCAAGTTTCTAATAATGGTTTTTTCAATTTTAACTAACCATTTTGGTGTTCTAGGACCTTCATTTCAGTTATAATTAGGAGATATGTAGGGTTTTTGTGCATTTTCATTTTTCACATGGTCAATCTTGGCATTCACATTATAAATTGGTACATTTTCATTCTCCATATTTTCAATCCTAACATTGTCATTATTAATTGGTACATTTTCATTCTCCAACTAATCATATTCATTTTCCAACTCTATAATTTCACCTTTGATCAATACATTGTTAACTTGAATGACATTTAACATACCTTGTCTCTTCCTTTGGTGATTTTCCCTATCTCTTTCCGTATATGCTTGAATATCTTTTTTTGATACCCTCCTTTTTCATTTAGCCTTTTGACGGGTACTACTCCCCATTCAAACAACAATCTAGGGCATATTTTCAAGTTTTTTTGCCACCTTTTCAAACAATGGGCCTCAAAAACTATTTTTATTGCAAAAATACTGTTGAAACCTATGAAAAGTATTAAAAATAATTGATTTTCGGATCTATAATGAGAAATAATATTTTGGAAAATTCTACCAGTAAACCTGATTAGGTACTCGATCCCATATTAGATACCCAAAATTATCAGGTTCCCGATTTAGGATAGTATACCCAAAATGTGTGCCCAAATAATGGGGGGAAATCAAGTGGGGACATATTTTTTAAATAGGGACCACTTTTTTAACGGAACCACTTATTTATCAGACCATTATAATTATATATATTTTTTATATTACTATTTTATATATATAATATTATATGTATTAGTATTTAGTACTTAGTATTTAATATTAGTATATTCTAATACAGTTTAATATATATTATAATTATATATTTGTTTATATATATATTAGTATTTATTATATAGTATAACCTATGATAATTGATCATATACGTATTATAATTGATCATTAAAAAGATAACCTATGACCCCTTTTGACACATTTTAGGATAACATATTTGTCCCTATGGGTCATAGAACCTCTAGGGACCTATTTCATTTGTTCATAAGGGTCGTAAGGGATCATAGGATAAGCTACTTTTGACACATTTCATGGCAACATATGTCCCTAGCAGTCCTAAGACCCCTGGGGACCTATTTCATTTGTTCATATGGATTGTAAAGGGTCATCGGATAATATATGACCCATTTTGACACTTTTCAAGACAACATTTCAAAAGGAGTCATAGGATAATCTATGACCTATTTTGACACATTTTATAACAGCATATGTCCATAGGGGTCTTGGGACCCTTAAGGGCATATTACAATTGATCATATTGATCATAAGGGGTCATAGGATAACCTATGACCCCTTTGGACACTTTTCATGACAACATATGTCCCTAGGGGTCTTCGGATAACATATTTTCATTTGTTCATATGGGTTGTGAGGGGTCATAGGCTATGGACCTATTTAATTTGTTCATATGAGACATAAGGACTCATAGGATAATGTATGATCCCTTTCAACACTTTTCATGGCATCGTATGTCCCTAGGGACCTATTTTATTTATTCATATGAATTGTAAGGGTTTAGAGGATAACATATTACTCCTTTTGATACTTTTTATGATAACATATGTCTCTAGGAGTCCTATTTCATTTCTTCATATGGGTCATAAGGCATCATAGGATAACTTATGACCTCTTTCGACATTTTTTGTGACAATATATATTCCTAGGGGTCTTGGGACTGCAGGGACATGTTCTAATTGATCATATGGGTCATAAGGGGAAATAGGATAGTCTATGACCCCTTTTGAAATATTTCATGACAACATATGTCCCTTGGGGTCCTAAGGCCCCTAGGGACATATTATAGTTAATCATATGGGTCCTAAGGGGTCATAAGATAACCTATGACCTCGTTCAACACTTTTTATTTAAACATATGTTCCTAGGGGTCTTGGAAACCCTAGGTACATATTATAATTGATCTTATGGGTCACAAGGAATCATAAGATAACTTATCACCCCTTTTGACACATTTTATGACAACATATATCCCTACGTCCCCTAAGAACCTATTTTATTATTTTTTATGGATTTTAAGGGGTCATATGATAACCTATGACCCCTTTCTACACTTTTTATGACAACATATGTTCTTAGGGATCCTAGGACCTCAAGGACATATTATAATTGATCATATGGATTGTAAGGTGTCATGACGTAACCTATGACCCCTTTCAATCCATTTATGACAACATATGTCCCTAGAGGTCCTAGGTTCTTTAGGGACAAATTATAATTGATTATACGGGTTGTAAGGGATCATAGCATAACCTATTACCCATTTTGACACATTTCATGACAACATGACCAATTTTGACACTTTTCATGACAACATATGTATTTTATTTGTTCATATGGGTCATAAGGGGTTATGAGATGATCTATGATCTATTTTGACTTATTTCATGACAAAATATGTCCCTAGGGGTCATAAGACTCCTAAGGACATATTATAATTGATCATATGGGTTGAAAGGGGTCATAGGATAACCTATGACCCTTTTTGACACATTTCATGACAATATATCTCCCTAGAGGTCCTAGAACCCCTAAGGACCTATTTCATTTATTCATATGGATCGTAATGGGTCATAGGATAACCTATGACCTCTTGCAAACCATTTCATGACAACATATGTCCCTAAGATCCCTAGGAACATATTATAATCAATCATATGTATCATAAGGGGTCATAAGAGAATCTATGACCCATTTCGACACATTTCATGACAACATATGTCCCTAGGGGTCCTTAGACCCCTATAAACCCATTTCATTTGTTCTTACAAATCATAAGGGAACATAAGTTAACCTATGACCCCTTTCAACACTTTTCATGAAAACATATGCCCCTAAGGGTCCTACGACTCTGATGGACCTATTTCATTTGTTCATATGGATCGTAATGGGCCATAGCTTAACCTATGACCCCATTCGACACTTTTCTTGATAACATATGTCTCTAGGGATCCTCAGACTCCCAAAGACCTATTTAATTTATTTTAATGGGTTAAAAGGGATCATAAGATGTCCTATGACTAATTTTGACACATCTCATGACAAAATATGTCTCTCAGACCCCTAAGAACCTATTTTATTGGTTCATATGGGTAATAAAGGGTCAGAGGTTAATATATGGACCCCTTTTGACACTTTTCATGATAACATATGTCCCTAAGAGTCCTTGGACCCTTAAGGACCTTTTTTATTTGTTAATATGGGTTGAAAGGGGTAATAGGATAACCTATAACCCCTTTCAACATATTTTTTGACAACATATGTCCCTAGGTGTCCTAGGACCCCAAGGGACTTATTTAATTTATTCACATGGGTCGTATGGGGTCATAAGACAACCTATGACACCTTTCAACACTTTTTATGACAACATATGTCCCTAGGGGACCAATTTTATTTATTCATATGTGTAAGAATTTGCTTAAGGGAAAAATTCACCCAGGAACTAAGAACTCAAACACAAGCACAACTGTAGACCAAAAAGAGAAAGTATGATCAAAATGACGATATATTCATTCAATATGCTATATGAAAGTACACTGAGAGTGCTGGTATATAAGGGCCTCTGAGATACATCTAGAATGCCTCGTAATTAGCTACATGATAAGTCATACAACCAGGCACATGTCCACTAGATATGGGTTATCCTCCATTAAGCACGAAAGTAAATGTGATGATGAGAGGATAAGCCTACAAGGGTGTGACACTCAAATCAGTGTTGTAGACACCATGTGTTAAAATAAAGTTGTGTACTTCTGTGTTGTCAACATGACAACTCAAAAAGGTGTGCAAACTCCTAAGTGTCTCACAAAATAAACTAATAAAATAATGCAAAATAATAAAATAATGTATTAACCTAAGTAAACTTAAGTAAGTGTAAATAGTAAATATGTATTTACACCAATACCCCCCCTGAAGTGCAACTTAGGAGAATGCCCTTAAGCTTACGAAAACTAGGATGAAAATACATAATGGGTTCCAGCTACTAGGCCATGTTAGGTACCCATGTACATAATGAAATGCAATCTCTCATAAAGTGGAGAAAGAGGGAAAACTTCATGGGAAAAACCCTCTCCCAAAAAGAGAGATGAATAGGGATGCATGGATGGATGGAGTAATCAAGACCCCCCCCCCCTATTATGACATACATCTAGTATATATATATATAAGTGAAGAATGAGAAGAACTAGACCTCATCAAAGGAAAAAGTCCCCCCCATAAGAAAGAAGAGGAAGAGAGACAAGGTAGTACAAACACCCCCCCCCCCCCCCAAATGAAGAATGTCTGTCGGTGAAAGCTGCAAAGATGCTTTGATGAAGAAGCTGGTCCATGAGTGCAGAATGACATTTCTCCCCTTTCAAAGAAACAAAGGAAAAGGTACAGTCTTAAAGATGTATGTTGGTTCTGAAACCTACTCAAGTATCCCTGTACTTATACTGATGTTTTCCCCTTCCAACTGTGCTAAAAAGAATGAATGCAGATCATGCAAGGATGTCTATTGAACCTGTTCCACTAAACCATCTATCTCCTCAACTGACAAAGAGACCTCCTCCAATTGTTGTACATAAGTATCCACAATCACACCAACCTGTGAAGATTGATCATGTAGAGAATGGACATGAGGGTCAGAGTGAGCCCTCACAAAAACTGTAGAAGGATCACCTTCATCAAAGAGAAGATGTAAGTCTTCAAGGCTGTCTCCCAAGTCTACGGTGTGTGACTCCATGAACAAACCTACAATATCTGCCATGTAGTCATCAATTGAAGCTGAAGCTAGAAGACAATATGTACCTTGTTGTGCTGGACCAATCACTATGGAAAGATAAACATGTGGATTGAACTGATGATGTGACCATTCACTACAACTGTTGATAGAACTCCACGTGTCTAAATCTGTTGATGCACTATCGCTGGTGTCACTATCAGTTTCCACAGTGTATCAAGTGTAGAGAGGATTAGAGGATAATTTGGGTGAACTTTCCTCAAACTGAACATCCTTCTCCACAAAAATCTCATGAGTCTCTAGATCAATAAGTCTATAAGCCTTTGCATTGTCTTCATAACCGATGAATTTACAAGGCCTAGGTGTCAGTACCTTGCATCCCCTGGAAGATAAGTTAGCCCATGTTGGACAATCAAAGACTCTGTGGAGCTTGGATGTCCAAGATATGGGCTCGCAAAGTCAGGCTGCCAAATCAAAAAACAATCTGGAGAGGGGTATGGCAAGAAAACTACGTTCTTAAATTTGACAATCAAATGACCATCGCAATAGTTTAAATAGCTTGGTTTTGATGGTCAAACGACTGTCAATTTTAACACAATGCTTTGATGATGTCAGCAAAAAATACCCCTTGCTAATGTGTTAGACTGCGTGGACCATACAGCCATACGAATTTGGCACGTATCTATATAGAATGTGTTTGTGTGGCAGGAGGAGGTTGACGTGTCAAATGAATCATCGCTTATGTAGTTGACATCATGGCAAGCTAACATCATTGTGATGTGACTGTACAGGAGGGTCAATTTCTGCCCACGTGGCAATGGTTGCAGTTTGAATGCAGATAGGTGGCAGTGTATTAAGGGGCTATGTGGAAGCATCAGAAACAAAGCCATGTGGCGATTGTAATATGGAGGATGCATGGAAAAGTGGGCGAGGTCACTGAGTATGCCGCGTGGTAGGTTTTAACAGGTCTGCGGGTGCAAAAACACAACGTGCAGGCAAAAAACAAAGTTGCGAGTTAGATGTGTAGATCACCATCGGAAAGTGTAAATTGTGGCAAGAATCTCAACAAAACTCACTGGAACTATTCATCGTCTAGAGGGAAGATAGAGAAGCCGAAGAACTTGAAAATTGGGTTAGATAAATCCAAAGGCTGGCCAAAGAAAACCTACAATGCCGAAATGCAACAGCAACTGCTAGAAAGAACTCTACGGGCCACCAAAAAATTTCACATGTGCCAGATTTTATAAAAAAAATCCCACAGTGGTGGGGTGGGTTAAAAATATGCTCTATAAAGGAGACAGTCTACAGCTTGAAACAAAATGGCCTGCAGTGTATGTGGTTCAATCGTTGATAGGGATTAGGGGTATATCTCAATTTATTTTGTCGGTGTTATGGAAGGTGCCGCTAGTTTGTGTGTCACTGCCAAGTTCTCTGCGACAAAATAAAATATTCCTCCAAATAGCAAAGTCGAGGTGTCACTGCCCAGTTCTCCTAAAAATGAATTCTCTGCTGGGTGCCCGAAGGGCAAATTTTTTTAATGAGAATACTAACGAAAATAATTGCAGAGAAATAAAAATGCAGATCTAAGAAATTAATTAAATCTGCAAAAAATGACCATACCTAAACTACAAATTGGGGCCTCTAGGTTCTGATTTGCAAAAACAAATTGCCTCATGGTTGACTTTGGGCCAAGGTAGCCAAGTTTATAATTGATCTTCACCGAATCAGCATTCTAGATGCAATGTTGAGGTTAGATCTAGCTCTAGACACTCCTAATTTCTGCATTACTTTGAATTTGGTTGTGGTGCTAATGCAATAATGGTCTCAAACAGCTATGTGATGAGAAAATCTCTAAGATTTGATACCATGTAAGAATTTGTCTAAGGGAAAAATTCACCCAGGAACTAAGAACTCAAACACAAGCACAATTGTAGACCAAAAAGAGAGAGTATGATCAGAATGACAATATATTCATTCAATATGCTATATGAAAGTACACTAGGAGTGCTTATATATAAGGGCCTCTGAGATACATCTAGAATGCCTCGTAATCAACTACATGATAAGTCATACAACTAGGCACATGTCCACCAGATATGGGTTATCCTCCATTAAGCACGGAAGTAAGTGCGATGATGAGAGGATAAGCCTACAAGGGTGTGACATGAAAATCAGTGTTGTAGACACCATGTGCTAAAATAGAGTTGCGTACTTCTATGTTGTCAACATGAAAAACTCAAAAAGGTGCGCAAACTCCTAAGTGTCTCACAAAATAAACTAATAAAATAATGCAAAATAATAAAATAATGCATTAACCTAAGTAAACTTAAGTAAGTTTAAATAGTAAATACGTAGTTACACCAACAATATGGGTCGTAAGGGATCATAGGATAACCTATACCCTTTTTTACAGCTTTCATGAGACATATGTCCCTAGAGGTCCTATAACCCCTAGGAACCTATTTCATTTGTTCATATGGGTTGTAAGGTGTCATAAGATAACCTATGACCCCTTTTGACAATTTGCATGACAACATATAATTGATTATATGAGTCGTATGGGGTTATGGGATAACCTATGACCCATTTTAGACAATATATGTTCATAGGGGTATTGGGACCCCTAGGGACATTATAAATCATCATATGGATTGTAAGGGGTTAGAGGATAATCCATGAGCCCTTTTGACACTTTTCATAATAACATACGTCCCTAGGGGTCTTAAGACCCCTACAGACATATTATAATTGATCATTTAGGTTTCAAAGGGTTATAAGAAACCTATGACCCCATTCCATGCAAATATATGTTTCTAGATGTTCTAGAACCCCTAGGGACATATTTCATTTGTTCGTATGGGTTGTAAGGGGTTAGAGGATAACCTATGACCCCTTTTGACATTTTTCATGACAACATATATCGCTAAGAGTCCTACGACCCTTAGGGACCTATTTCATTTGCTCATATGGGTCATAAGGAGTCAAAGGATAACCTATGACCCCTTTTGACACATTTCATGACATCATATGTGCCTAGGGGTATTAGGACCTTAGGGACATATTATAATTGGTCATATGGGTCATAAAGGGTTATAGAATAACCTATGACCCCTTTTGACCCATTTCATGACAATATATGTCCCTAGGGGTCTAGGAACCCCTAATGACATATTATAGTTGATCATATGGGTCATAAAGAGTCATAGGATAATCTATAACCCATTTTGACATATTTCATGACAACATATATTCTTAAAGGTCCTAGGACCCCTAGGGACCTATTTCATTTGTTTATATATGTCCTAAGGGGTCATAGGTTAACCTATGATCCCTTTGGATACTTTTTATGACAACATATATTGCTAGAGGTCCTCAGACCCCTAGGGACCTTTTTCATTTATTCATATGGATCATAAGGGATCATATAATAGCCTATGACCCCTTTTAACCCATTCAATGGCAATATATGTCGCCAAGTAATATATGTCCCTTGGGTCTTAAGACCCCTAGGGGCATATTATAATTTATCATATGAATCGAAAGGGGTCATAGGACAACCTATGACCCCTTTCGACACATTTCATAACATGTGTCCCCAAGGGTCCTAAGACCCCTAGGGACCTATTTCATTTGTTTATAGGATCATAAGGGGTCATAGGATAACCTATGATCCCTTTTAGAACATTTCATGACAACGTATGTCCCTAGAGGTTTTGGGACCCCTAGGGGCATATTATAATTGATCATATGGGTTGAAAGGGGTCATAGGATAAACTATGACCCCATTCAACCCATTTCATGATAATATATGTCCCTAGGGGTCCTACTTATTTCATTTGTTCTTATGGTTCATAAGGGGTCGTAGGATAACCTATAACCCATTTCAACACATTTCATGACAAGATATGTCCTTAGGGCTCCTAGGACCCTTAGGGACCTATTTCATTTGTTCATATGGGTCATAAGTGAACCTATGACCACTTTTGACACTTTTCATGACAACATGTCTTTGGAGGTCCTAAGACTCGTAGGGACCTATTCAATTTGTTCATGTGGGTTGTAAGGGGTCATAAGTTAACCTATGACCCCTTTTCACACTTTTTGTGACAACATATGTCCCTAGGGGTCCTCAAACTCATAGGGACCAATTTCATTTATTCATATGGGTTGTAAGGGGTCATAGGATAACCTATGACACTATTCGACCCATTTCATGACAAAATATGTCCGCAGGGGTCCTAGGACCCCTAGGGACATATTATAATTGATAATACAGGTCAAAAGGGGTCATAGGATAACATATGACCCCTTTCAACATATTCCATGACAACATATATCCTTAGGGGTCCTGGGACCCCTAGGGACCTATTTCATTTGATCATATGGGTCATAAGGGGTAATAGGATAACCTATGACCCCTTTTCACCCATTTCATGACAACATATGTGCCTAGGGGTCCTGAGACTCCTAACGACATATTATAATTGATCATATGGGTTGAAAGGGGTCATATGATAAATTATGACCTCTTTCGACATGTTTCATGACAACATATGTATGTGGGGGCTTGGGACCCCTAACTACATATTATAATTGATCATATGGGTCTTAAGGGCTCATAGGATGACCTATGACCCCTTCAACACTTTTGATGATAACATATGTCCCTATGGGTTCAACCTATTTTATTTATTCACATGGGTCATAAGGGGTCATAGGATAACCTATGACCCCTCTTGACACATTTCATGACAACATATGTCCCTAGGAGTCCTTGGATCCCTAATGACATATTACAATTGATTATATGGGTCAAAAGGGGTCATGGGATAACCTATGATCCCATTCAACACATTTCATGACAACATATATCCATAAGGGCCTGGTACCCCTAGGGACATATTATAATTGATCATTTGGGTTGAAAGGGGTCATAGGATAACCTATGACCCCTTTTGACACTTTTCATGACAATATATTTAGATGTTGATTTTTGTATATAAAATAAGAGAAGGCATTTAATATGTGCATATTTAGATGTCAAATTTGGTATTAAAAACAACTAAGAGATGTGAAGTGTTCATATTTAGATGTCATTTCATGAGTCTCTCTTCCAAATTACTTGGTGATCACCTATATTTACCTTTCTTCTACATATTTTATGTTAGAGTCATATTATGGAATTGATGGAATTGATTTCATGTTTATATATTGTTATGTATAGTGTTGAAGACATATGGTTATAAATTTGGTTGTTTAAGACATAGACCTTGATATGTAAGAAGGCTTTATTATCACAAATAACCAATTTCAGGATATACCAAATGGATTTAGTCTTACAACTGATCTTGATGACATAACTACCTAGAAATTAGTTATCAGCTACCCAAAAATGGATTGATCTCACCAAATAAATAACTAGATCAGCTAGAGCATTCTAAAAAATATCTAATTCCTAAGTTTTATACTTTGAATCAGCCATACATGAGAGATATACCACTTTATAATTTTCATTTCTTTGTCAAGGGGCACTTGTACATGATAGAATTGACTTCATGGCTATATATTGTTATCAATGATAATACTAAGAAACCTCTCCTAGAAAATACCTAATATTCTGGTGAATCCAACATTATATGGGCAGGAAAATTTTCATCTTGAGGGAAATTTTTATGTTCCATGTAGGGAAATAAAATATTATATGTTGGCAATTTTTTTTCATTCCCTAACAAAAAATTATTTTAAATGTGGTGAATTAAAAACACTCCCTGCTGACACATAAATAAATAATGGCTATTTTTTCTTGCCAAAAATCAATTTGCAATGTAAAAGGAAAATCACTTATTTTGTAGGAAAAATAATAATAGTGGTCTTGGCTTAGATTTGGTGGTAAACTGAAAATTTGTTTAATTTGAAAGCAAATTTGCCAAGTGTAGTGGCTAGTGACCTCTAAGAATTTATGGTTGCCAAGTGTACTGACTAGTGTACTATCTATTATTAATAATGTCAGTGTAACTAACTTGTCCTTCATCACTTTGGTATCATTAATATATTACTTTTATCGATCGTTGATTAATTAGAGACCACTAATAGAAGATGCATTTTGAGGCTAGTTACTTAAAAATACCTAGATCGGCATGAAATTCTCTAGAATGAAGACACGTGGGTCATGGAAACTTGACAAAAATTAACTAGAATCATAAATGTGGGATTGATAGTTATAATTGTACATTCTATTTCATGTTCACAAAGTTCATCGTTGATTGAGACATTAGTTTCACCAACTTGAACTTCTTAAAAATGGTCTCCAACTTGTGATAAATCTCCTTCTTTAATATGCATTGGAGACTTAGGTTGTGAATCTTGTAGGTTGCCTCTATTTTCACCACCAAAGTACGTTGATAAGGTTCTGCATTTTGGTGGCCTCTCTTAGATTTTAGGGATCCTACCAAAACCCCTCTTGTTTAGCATTGCAAACCAATAAAGGATACACAAACAATATCAACTTGTTGAACAAAAGACCATGATAGTAGACTAGTTAGGTTACATATAATAATAATAATATGATTCATTTGTTTAAAAAGGGTATACTTACTATGCTACTATCCAATAAAAATCACAATCCCATTTGAGCATGTGAGGTGTCCAAAGGGCATCTCCTACCCACTCCTAGTGGACTATAAAAAATAACCACATAAAAAATAAATATAAAATCACTTACCTTTTAGGAAAACCATGAGTCATGATTGCTCAATGGGAAATGCACTCAACACTCTAAAACTTTGGCAGCAATAAGAAATGTCAGATCATAAAAGAGAAAATTGTGTAAAATAAAAGCATCTTATGAATCTATATATACCAAACTATGTTGGAGAATTGTAAAAAATTAGAAAGAGTGAATGTAAAAAGTAGACAAAATGATGCATCCTATGTAAGCCCAAAATATAAAATAGGTGGCTAAACAAGGATAGTTGGCAACACACATTTGTAAAATGTTAGGTGATGCCCAACCCAAGGAAAATATTTTGCTATACTAAGGAAAAAAACAAGGTTGTCCAATAAGAAAACAATAGGTAAAGGATGGACAAAATTTTAAAATAATTATATCCTAAAGGTAAATTACATTGGCGATTGGACCAGGATTTTGGACCAATTACATGTAAACTATTGGGTGACTAGATTGGGCTTTAGACCCAAATTTTGTAAACTTTTGGCAACATGTTTGACCAAATATATATGTTTTATTCTCCAAATGATGATTAGTCGAGGAGACGGAATCACCAATTGGAAAAGATTTGCCACTAAATGAATCCCTCATTATTATGCTTAGTATTGAATACATGTGGTTATAAATTTAGCTATTGAAGACATACACCTCAATATGTAGGAAGGCTCTACTATCACAAATGATCTTAATAGTGTTGAATTAATGAACCAACATCAAGATATACCAAATGGATTTAGTCTTACAACTAATCTTGATGACACAAACCAAGATAAAAGACAAAAATGCTGCAAGACTTTTTCCTTTTTCATTGAATTCAAAAAAATTTAAATCCAAATCAAATATTTGCAGCATTTTTGCTAAGTATGCATTAAGGAAATTTCATTGGTAGCCTCTTTTCATTCTATCAATTATAAATCATGGGAATTATTTTTCTCCAATTTAATCTTTTTCCCCATGTATTACTTCTTGGTGGAGCTCTATTTGGTGAGTTTGATGATAACATCTCCTTCAAAGAATATTCATTTATATTAAATTATGCTCTTGAGCCTTGTAGTCATTGTTGAAAGTTTTCTTCAACTTCCTCTCACTTGAGGTTTAATTTATTGCAACTTTTGTCTCATTCAAATTGCAATGAATGAGCCTTATAAATATGAACATTAGAGAAGGCTAAGATATGCTCAATCAATTAGGTCATTTGTAGCATCAATATTATCATTATCTTTTAGTGTGATATTCAATATCACTATAACTAGCTCTAAAGATACACCGTACTTGAATAAAATTATGCAGGAATCTAATCATTTTGTCTATCTTGGAAGAATTTATGTTTGTGGTAAGTATGACACTAGTACAACATCATGTAAAGGTTCCCTAATTTTTCCATAGGGTATGTCAACGAGCATTGTAGGATGGCTAGAGGCAAAGATATTAGCACCGATTGTTGATGATACTACATAGTGGGAGTATCCTGAGCATTGGAGAGTATTGATATGTTGCATTCATGACTATGTTTATCATTGATGTCAACATAATATTGATTTTGTAAAATATTGGCAGAGTACCAAACATAAATCTTGATGGTACAGAACATGATTTGATTGTCTAGTCATGTGTAGTTATGGACATGTACAATGCAATGTCATCAATGACGTGGTTAAGTGAGCAAAGTTTGAGTCAAGGATGTACGAAAGTTGTACCTAATTTACAGAGAGTAGTTTAGAGACAACATTAGGAAAGTTGTTCCTAATCATTGTTAGCTATCTTTCATCTGAGATGTAATCAAAAGATGCATAGTTAGGCAGTGACAAAGGATAGTCAAATGATGATGTCAACAAGTGTGTAAGCCTTGGTATCGCACACGTGAAGTTTTGTATAGACTGTGAGCTGACAGTTCTATTGTAATTGTAATTAATTAATTATCTTATTTTAATTAATTGGAAAAGCCTAAAGGCTGACTCAAGGAATTATTATGAATACGTGGTATAAAGGAAAGACGTTTTCCTTGATTGTAATGTGTATTCATGTATCTATTGATGTAAGAAGTGTGCATTGCAAAGAGGAGTAGAGTTCTTATGTCATGTCCCCTTTTCAAATAATTAAAAAAGAAAATCTTTGCTAAGGCAGGCAAGCTCAAGAAAGTGAAGTTTCGGAAAAAGGGGGTTAATCTTTAGAAACCGTTGGACTAATAAATGAAAATTATTATTAAAATAAGTTTCATTAACCTCTCTTGGACGTGAGTTACAGTTATGCCCTCTTTTAAGGGGTTTGGAGGCATTTTGGGCTCATTCCAGAACTTGATTTTTGCTCATTCTTTGTTATTCTTCAGAGGCTGCCAAACCTGTGGAGAAGGAGACCCAAGAACGGGAGTTTGCAGGTTTCCAGGGAGACCCAAGAATGGGAGTTTGCAGGTTTCCAGGAAGGCTAAGGATGGGAGTTTGAAGCCATTCCATGTGCATGCTCATACAGAGTTTGCCTTTGTGCTGAACAGTGTAGATTTGTGGGTTTTTGGGTGTGGTTTTTTGCATGAGTTTGGTGTTTTCAGTTGAGCATTTCATATCAGTTTTGGTTGCTACTGTATTTTAGACTTTAAGCTGTTAAAATAGAGCTGAATATATGTATTGGGATGTGATTAAACTTTTGAGATAGTTTATTAGTGTTTTTGTGGTGTTTCCGGGCATTTTTGTGTTAATTTCGAGAGCCCAATGAGCATAGTTTTTTTCCTACATTTGTGAGTTGTTTTGTAAAGGCTATATAGATCTGGAAATGAAATTTTATAGGCTGTTATGCTGCTCAAATTTCTGTAAAAATGTCTACTTTCAGATTTATTAATAACAGGTGAAGCTGTGAAGCTTTTTGGCACTATTTTCGACATACTCGATTTGGGGTTTCTTAAGAAATTTGGTGGATCTTTGTGATATCAGTTGTTTGATTTTGAAAATCTGATTAGAGGCGTGAAATACCATATCAAATCAGAAAAGGGGACATTTCAGTGGTATCAGAGCCATGATTTTGCCAGCCTGAGGGTTTGTAGAAGTTTGCAAGTCAGTTTTGACAACTACCCAGATCTTGCATTTCAGTTTTGAGAACTACCCAAATCTTGCATGTCATAATTTATGGTTGCATGTTGCTTCTAATCAGCTACATTTCAAAATTTATGGTTGCATGCTACTTCTAATCATTTGCATGTTAGTTCTTGGTGAATTTGGTGGTTGTAGAAGTTTGCATTTCAGTTTTGACAAGTACCCATATCTTGCATGTCATAATTTGGTGGTTGCATGTTGCTTCTAATCAGTTGCATGTCCAAATCTATGGTTTCATGATACTTCTAATCATTTTCATTTGGTCGTTGTAGAAGTTTGCATGTCAGTTTTGACAACTACCCAGATCTTGCATGTTAGTTTTGACAACTACCCAGATCTTGCATGTCATAATTTGGTGGTTGCATGTTGCTTCTAATCAGTTACATGTCCAAATCAATGGTTGCATGCTACTTCTAATCATTTTCATGTAAGTTCTTGGTGTTTGAAGAAGTTATATCCTATTGGGGTTACACTCTACTTTATCCAGAATGGACAGGTATAGTATAGAGTCTCAGAGGGAACGATCTTGGACAATTGATAGCCAGAGTCAAAATAGTAGAAAGGATGGTTATTTAGACATTCGAGATAAACTTATGAAAATAAGCCATGACATGTCTAAACAATTGGTTGAGCACCACCGTATAATGAATGACATGTTGTCCGACCCAGCTAAGGTGGAAAAGTTGACTGAATTTCTATTTGGCAAATTTTCTCACAGGACAGATGACACAATTCCCAAGAACTTGCATGAGGAGTTTGAGAAACTAGCTGATAGCCAGGTAGAGGTCTCAGATTCTACTTTGCCACAGGAGGTGGTGGGAAAGGATATTACACAGATTGATAGTAACGGTCAACTTGATACTCAAATTGAGACAATTGTTTACAGGTTGTCAAAGGGTGATGCCATAGGTATTCAGGATGGTATAGTTACAACAGGCAATGACTACAATGTAGTGGGTTCAGATGATGATTATGAGGATGTTGTTGTGCAAGATGGTGAGATACCTGGTAGAGATGAGCAGACATTGAGCATTCATGACTTTTCTGAGAAAGAGTACCAGGCGCAGTTAGATGCTTCATCACATGAGGTTGAGGCAAGTAGTACTTCACATGATTTATCCCGCCAGCTGAAGGTGAGTGAAGATAGTATTTTGACTTTATTATCTCATCATGATAGGTATGTGGAATTAGTTGGTATTGGTCATATTACTCAAGTGAGGATTTTTCTTGAGTTACCAGTTGATTCTAGTTTACAGATATGGACTCAAGATTGTTATATTGGCATTTGGGATTCAGTTGACAGGAGATCTTTAACCCTTTTTGGCAGCAGTGTTTGTTTGGATGCTATCATGGATTTGATTAGCAGATTGCACGGTGTTGTCTTTTCTTGTGCTAGTAGCTTGTCCAATGTTGGTATTAGTTTTTATACACCGATGTTGGGCTTTGTTCATATATCCAGTCGACCATACTTGCTAGAATGTGTTGATGATATTTCATATTTGGCAGTGTGTATAAATGAGTCCCAGGATCATATTGGCATTGATGACATCCAGGAGGATGCAGTGGGAAATTTTGAAGACTTAGTTTCCTTGGGTATAGAGGAGTTGGATAGCAATGCTAATGTTTTTGATACTTCATATGTTGATATGAGTTTTAGATTTGATTCACAGGATATGGATGGTAATACTCTAGAGACTAGTAACTTTGAGGATACTCCTTTAGACAGTGCATTAGAGGAGGTTTGTAGGAGACAGTCAAGCCAGTGCCATCATGTGTCTAATCAATTGAGAGTTAGTGACCAAGACATTGCTATCACTTGCCAGCATTTCGATGCTGCTCGTCAGTTGTTAGCAGTTTATGGATGGGGTTCTCCTACTAGTGATGAGCAGGGAGGCAGTTATCTTTCCTTAACAGAGTTCCACTCTTTATGGGAGGCTATCCAGATTCTAAGACAGGATTATATGCAATTGGTAGCCGACAGAGATTATCTTATGAAGTGGGGCAGTACAACATATGATGCATTGTTGGCCAAGGAAGATGAGGTGAGTGAGCTTACTGAGTAGCTTGTGGTGACTTCTGAGATTCTTGAGAGTACACAGTTGGCTTTCAAGGAGTCACAATTTCATTTGGCTAAGGTGACCATAGAGTTAGAGCGACTACAGTCTTCACCTGATTCTATACAGTCACAAGAAGTGGTGTTTGGTGATCCGAGGATGTCCATGGCCGAGATTGTCAGAGACAGTGGAGATGGGGATGCATCCATTCTTGATACTAACATTGGAATATCAGGTTCATTCCCACTAGAGTTAGGTTCAATTGAGTTGTGTGCTGTAGCAGATTTTTGTGGTGTGCCTGACATGGTGGTGACCTCTAGTACCAATGGCACGAAGACTAGAGATGTTGTATCAAAGACCATGTGTGACGTTGGTGAGCTGATAGTTGGCATGGTTCCTACTAGTAATACTACTCCCTTCGCAATGTCTTCAGAGGTAGTAATCAGTTCCAACCTGGTTAATGATCAATTGTAGTTAGTTACATCTGGATTGCAGTCTGAGCCACTGACTAAGATTGGTGCATTCTATCGACATTACACTGTGAGGTATGCTCATCTATCTACCTTTGATGACCATGTTGATGAGATGATGATACAGAGATGTACTTTGGTTCCTAGTGCTTATCATCAGTTATGGGATAGTTTGATGCCTCAGGATGAGAGTTGTGATGGGCATGACATGGTGATAGGTCCTGCAATTGACAGGTTGATAATACATGACTTAGAGCAAGAGTTTTGGAGTGATGCTTTAGCAGGTGTTGTTATTGATTCTACTCCTTTGGCTATGACATCTCTTGACTTAGTTGGTGATCAGTCACAGTGGGTTGTATCACTTCTTCATGGTGAGCTGTTGACTGAGGTTGGTTTTTTTTATCAACATTATATTGCAGGGTATGTACATCAGTTAGCATTTGATCCTTGTGCTAAGGAGTTGATGGCAGACAAATTTGGTTTGGATTCCATTTCTTACTCTTTATCTTGTAATGTCTTTTCACCATCAGCAGTGTATGGGAGTTATGGTTATGAGATAGTGGCCGATGATTTGCAGAGTTGTGTTGACTGCAGGAGTTGTATAGTGTGTGGATTCTCCATACTTGGTACAGTTTCATTCGAGAGGGTTCACCATTGTTGCAGAGTTGGATTATACATTCCATATAGGCCAGTGGGATGTGTTGATGGTATTTACTGTGTTGGTAGTTTGATTTGTCCACTTTACTTGGATTCTGATGTTCTAAGAGTTTGTGCCTCATGGGTTTTTGATTGTGGTAGTGGTGATTTCAGAGTTTGGTTGAGCTATAATTGTCAATTTGATTATGGATTCCTCTTGGTCATATTGCAGAGGATATTGCAGGAGCCTGTGTTAATTGGTAGTAGTATAGTTCATGACTACATTTGGGATCCAGGTGGATTGATTGGTTTATTGTTCAGCCATTGCTTGAGGACAAGCAATGATTGGGAGGGGAGGATTTGTCATGTCCCCTTTTCAAATAATTAAAAAAGAAAATCTTTGCTAAGGCAGGCAGGCCCAAGAAAGTGAAGTTTCGGAAAAAGGGGGTTAATCTTTGGAAACCGTTGGACTAATAAATGAAAATTATTATTAAAATAAGTTTCATTAACCTCTCTTGGACGTGAGTTATAGTTATGCCCTCTTTTAAGGGGTTTGGAGGCATTTTGGGCTCATTCCAGAACTTGATTTTTGCTCATTCTTTGTTATTCTTCAGAGGCTGCCAAACCTGTGGAGAAGGAGACCCAAGAACGGGAGTTTGCAGGTTTCCAGGGAGATCCAAGAACGGGAGTTTGCAGGTTTCTAGGAAGGCTAAGGACGGGAGTTTGAAGCCATTCCATGTGCATGCTCATACAGAGTTTGCCTTTGTGCTGAACAGTGTAGATTTGTGGGTTTTTGGGTGTGGTTTTTTGCATGAGTTTGGTGTTTTCAGTTGAGCATTTCATATCAGTTTTGGTTGCTTCTGTATTTCAGACTTTAAGCTATTAAAATAGAGCTGAATATATGTATTGGGACATGATTAAACTTCTGAGATAGTTTATTAGTGTTTTTGTGGTGTTTCCGGGCATTTTTGTGTTAATTTCGGGAGCCCGATGAGCATAGTTTTTGTCCTACATTTGTGAGCTGTTTTGTAAAGGCTATATAGATCTGGAAATGACATTTTATAGACTTTTATGCTGCTCAAATTTCTGTAAAAATGTCTACTTTCATATTTATTAATAACAGGTGAAGCTGTGAAGCTTTTTGGCACTATTTTCGACATACTCGATTTGGGGTTTCTTAAGAAATTTGGTGGATCTTTGTGATATCAGTTGTTTGATTTTGAAAATCTGATTAGAGGCGTGAAATACCATATCAAATCAGAAAAGGGGACATTTCAGCTTATTGAATGTATGTAAGTGATCCAAGGGATTATTAGATGTGCAATTCATGATCTGGTTACAAGATCTAAAGGAGAAGAAGTCCAATTGACAAGATAGAAACAGAGGAAGGAAGTTCAATTTAGTTCTATTATTTTGTAAGGAATAATACAAATACCATTTGGATAGTGGACTCATTGGTCTTGCCCTTGAAGTTGTTTGGGTAGTGGGTTCAACTGTCTTCCACAACTCCTAACAGGGTTGGGATCTCCTAATAGGGATTCAAAGTCTCCTAACAAGGACTCATATGTATTGAATGTTGTAATAGACTCCTAATAGGGTCTATCCTCTAACAAGGAATGTTTATATTAGTACATCATATTGTGGGTACCATCCCCATCGGGGTTTTCCCTCTAATCAAGGGTTTCCCTAGTTAATGTATCTAGTGTTATTGTGTATGAATATATTGTTGTGGTTTTCGTTTATATTACTCATATCGTTAATATTGTTTAAAGTTGCTATTAGTGATATTAGTTGGATAACTAATTCACCCCACTCCCCCCCTCCCACCCCCCCTCCCACCCTTTCCCCCTTCTCAGTTATATCAATAGACTATATATTCAGTGTCACTATAACTAGCTCTAAAGATACACCATACTTGAATTAAATTATGTGGGAATCTAATCATTTTGTCTATCTTGGAAAAAATTATGTCTGTTGTAAGCATGGCACTAGTACAACATCATGTAAAGGCTCCCTAATTTTTCCATAAGGTATGTCAACAAGCATTCTAGGGTGGCTAGAGGCAAAGAGCTATCATGCCTAGAGTAAACCTTCCCAATTAGACATGGTGGAAGTGTTGGTTGATGCCCTTTATGAGAAAAATGTGAAATGACTTATCTCAACACTATTTATTAAGTGCATCTAACAAGTTTTACATCAACATAAAAGTTGCCCTACAAAAATGACATCTAGTCTTAAAAAATTAAGTTAGGATATTGTAGGGGGCATTAACACAACCCCATAGATTCAAAAAAAATCCTATGCATGTCACCTAATTTGCAAGAAATAGTATATCAAAGTTTGGCATTTATTTTCCCTTAGAGAACGTAAGGGACATTTTTGGTAGGGTATGTTAGTGAGCATTATGGGGTGGCTAGATTTAAAGAGGTAGCATGCCTAGGGTAAACCTTCCCAATCAAACATGGTGGTAGCATAATTACATTCCTATAATGGGAAGAACATGAAATGATTTAGTTGGTCACTATTTACTAAGGGTCGGTAAGCAACATTAGGCAATGAACTTTGAGTGGGTATATCTCAGTGTTTGTGTGAGATATTGATGAATAGTTAAGAACTACAGGATCATTTTTTTGAGGCCTAAAATAACCTATCTCAATTTTAGGAGATCCAACTTTGTTTGGATTTGGCATCCCTTTCTTGCCTAGTTGGAAATAACAATGGAAAAGTGAGTTCTAAGAAGGGGGGGAGGGGGGGTGGGTGAATCAACACTTAAAAGTTTTACCATAAAAATAATTCACCATTCATCCATCTCATAACTTAACATATAAACTAAAATAAGTAACAATGCATCACATCTAAAGCATAATGTAAATCAACACATAACACATTAGATTTTGGTTACCTAGAAACCCTTTAGTGAGAAGGTAAAACTTGTTAGAGTAAATAATTATTATTTACGCTTTACTTAAGTTTACTTAGGATAAATGCATTAAGTTATTAGTTGTCATCTAGGAGTGTTGACAACATGGGAGTTTGTTCCTACCTTGTCATAGTTCTCCTCTTACCTACTTGGAGGGTAATCCACCTTTTGTGGACGTATGCTTAGTTGTCACACTTATCTCCTAGCACTTTCTAGCCCATTCTAGAAGCTTCCTAGAGGCCTTTATAAATATGATTTCCTAGTGTATTTGCATATCATATTGTACATCAATTTACATTTTATTTGAGAATACAATTTTCTTATTTTTAGACCAAACCCTTGCCTCTTCTTGCCTTTTTCTTCTCTGTGACAGGTTTTCTACGTGCAGGTGATTTGAGGGCTTGTGGATTTGATTTTCATATTTTCTCAAATCCAACAAAATTGGGGTGGGGATGACACCCACAAATCTTCACTACTGTAGTTGTAAAGTGTGGCCAATTATGGCTACAAAGTTTTGATCATAATCTATGATCTAACTTGTGAAAGGTCTTCCCTATTAAAGGCTTACAAGATTGTTATGTCTCACCTTGACTAAAGGATTTAAACTCACAACTGAGTAAGATTCACAAAATCTGTTAGAACTACTCTATTAAGAGATTTACTTTGTATCACCTATCAAAATGATTTAACACCTGATCCTTCAGTTAGCACCTTGCTGCTTGATGTCAAATCTCCTTTTTACTGGTTATCTCTTGATCCTCTTGATCAGATCTATCTTCTCTATCCTTCAACTGTTGATCTTTGTTCTTCTCAAATTGATTCTGCATTGTAATTCCAAAACTTAGCCATCATTTCCACCATGAAATTCTCTCTATGCTCTTAGCATTCTTCGCCTTGTGCATGTAATACTTCTCTTCAGATCATGATAATTCCCTCTTAGGGTTTACCTCTTGAAGTAGACATTATAGAGATGGGATAGGTCATAATCAATGGTTGTGATTGATCCTTATTGTCACCTAATTCTTCCCTTTATCTAATCGGCTGCATGTATTGGCATAGGGATTCATAATATTACTAGATCCTTATTTCTTAATATCGAAAATTCATGTTCATGTCAGCCAAAAATGGTTTACATAGAAGTTTGTGTCATAACAAACATCTATGTCAAAGACTGGTAACTCAACATCAATAGGCTTTGATGCTCATCCTTCACTATGATCTTTATACTAATACTCAGCTTCTGAATGGCTCAACTCTTACTCTTTCTTGGCACCTAAATCACTTGGCACACACTATTTTCTTGGCTCCTTTTGTTTGCTCAGCACTAACTGTCATATAACTTGTTATGTATTATCTAGAGGCTTATGCTCAGCATACACTGTACACTCCGCTTGCATTTCTCTTTGCTAGATCATGGCTAAGTGTTTTGTCACTACTTTATCGAAACCATAACGAAATTAATAATCTCTCCCTTTGACATGAGTGGAAAAAGCACTTTGTCATGACATATACAATCTTATTTTATGTATAAGTCAGACAATATATCATCTCTATTTGACTTCTATACATAATCTCAAAAATTTGCAAACTTTTTTTTGTCTCCCATACCTTATCACTCCCCTTGAGTAAATACTTTGTTTCATTTCTATAACTACTTCTGAGTAGATACATGTCTTGACAAAATTCTCCAAAATTTACAAAGACTGTAAAAAACCTCAAAATCCCCCTTTTTGACACTTATGTCATTTGGGTGGTACACTTATAGTGTATTTGTCCAAAAATGGCTTATGTAGTTCCATTGTGATATCCAAAGTGGAATCTCATGTAATGTCCCGTTTTAGGGTATTTACAGATTTTTCCTAGCTTGTATAAATCTTATTATATTTTTCATCCAATGAACTTGATAATCTTCTATTCGCCCCTCCTTTCCTAGAGTTTATTCAATATATATATTTTCATTGTAAGAGTCATGTCCTTTCATAATATATTATATTAATTTAATAGTTATATTATATTAATAATAATGTAATTATATATTTATAAGCTTGGTTATAGAAATTAATAAAATAAGATATATTATATTAATAATTATATTACAATTAATATATCAACTATATTTATATTATATTTTATTAATATAGTATTACTATATTAAAATATATCTTAATCATAATATCATTATTTATTGTATTGGATTATTATTTAATTTGTATTTTCATATTACCATTATAATACGATATAATATGATATTATTACATGATTATAATATAATATTACTTGTAAATTATTATTATTTTAAGATTAAGATTAATATATAATACTTATTTATTATTTAAGTTATATGTTAAAGCGGGGACATTACATCTCAATTATCACTGAGTACATCTAAAGATTGAATTTGTATTTCTATATTTGTTGTCATATCTACTAGACCTTCTTCTATAGAAAGATGAGAATCTTTCTTCATCAATGTTTCTGCAAAGGCTAGTTCCTTCTGCAAAACTTCCATGTGTAGGGTCAACATGGACTGAATGCTAATCAAAGTTGATATTATATTTGCATCCTTTGCTTGCAGCTTGACAAACCTACTTTGTGTCAACAATAATCTTTGAAAATGAACTTGACTAGTGCCAGGAGCTTGCCTCAATGTAGTACCTGTTAATTGTAAATCTCCTTGTTGCTGGTCAATTAACTATTGAGTTTCTTTAGTAAAGATATCAATGCCACATAATGTTCTATACAGAGAGAAAATGTTATCCAAAACTTTCTTCACACTCTCTATCTTAGTTGATAAATCAACTTGTCTTCGTGTAGTGGCACTAGACATCTGGTCCATAACCTTAGTGTGAAATTTCCTTTCAGACAATTCCAATAACTTTACATTTGTCTCCATATCTTTATCCTTTATCTTATCAACTATATGTACAAGTCTCTCTAAGATCGGCTTATTGTAAAATGAATCTAAAATATCAAAAGCATCTACAAAGATATCTATAATATCATATAGAACCTATTTTCCTTATGCTCCCTTCTCAATATTTCTTGTCTTGATTTCCTCTGTAAAGCCTCTTGAAGAACAACCATTTCTTCAAGTGTGATTCTTATTGGATCAAACTGGGGTAGAATAATCACTTCATCTAAACTGACATCCTCAAATGATGTAGTCTCATTACTCTTAGGTGTACTTGTACTTGATATCTACAATGGTGTAGATTGAGTACTTGGCCTTTGAAGAGTCTGGCTGCTGGAAGGAGGTGTAGTGACTAGGAAAGTGACTAGTATCTATATGGCTACTTGTTCCTTTGTCTCAGCAATTGTCTTATCCTTTCCTTTTGTTCAACCTCCTTTTGATCTTTAATGGGTTTCAATAAGGTGAGTGTAGGATTCTCTTCCTTATCCTCTTTCACTTCACTACCCTCTGTGTCAATTATGACAAGTGATGACAAACTTGAGCTTTGTAGACTCGACAATAATGCAACTGGGGTATATGCCTCCTTCTCCTTCATCTCAGTGACAATAGTAGGCATTGAAGATGGTGCTTGTTTAAGTTCACCTTTCTATCCCAGGGTTACACTTGGATCTGTTTTTTGTTCATGTGATTCCTTTTCCTTAACTTCAGTAACATGTGGGGGCACATATATGTGTCTTTTTGTTGTGTCTTAGTGGATGCAATCTCATCCTTTTGAGATTCATCAATCCTTACCAATATAGGATTTGTGCATGGAATAGCAGTATTGGTGGATTCCTGTTGCAGTTTCTTTAAATCTTCCTAACTCAATAGATTTACATTCTATGTAGAGCTATCAGGTATGTCCTCGATAGTTACTGAGTCTTGTTGACTCTCTTTCTCTCCATGTGCAGAATTGATGCTCGACACATTAACATCCTATGCATTTTCCTCAATTGTGTCATCCTTCACTTGGTCTCCTTTCTCTTCCACAACTATTGTGATCAACCCATAGATAGATTTCCATAGTAGGGTACTTTGGGTTACGACCTCTTCAATTTTTTTGGTCAAAATGTGAAAGGATTTGTATTTAGGGGCAAATCTTCCTTTATACTTCTTAACAACTTTAGCAATCATCTGCTTATCCAAAGCAGGCTCAACTTGGGCTAAAGTAGCCTCTCTGATTTGCTTTTCAATTGTCAAACTTAACTTCCACTTCCTCTCAAATCTCTCATATAAGATTTTGGGAATATAGTTAGCAATCTCCAATTCAGTGGTTTTAAAAGTGGCCATCATATTATAAATAGCCTCTTCAATATTGTTTTTATCTCCATATCCTAACTTATCAAAATCAACATGCTGAAAATCTGACAAATCTTCATTATTCTTTATATTGTCAGATAGTTTTTCAATATCAAAAGAAGGCTTCTGGCCTACCAATTTGAATGGACTAATTTCATCTAATTATGTCCTCTCATCATTTGATTCTTCTTGAAGTTTCAAACTCCTCTTTAATTTCTTAGCAAGCATGCTTGGTGATGTTGTATCATCCTTCTTTATACCTTTTGTTAGTTGAGCTTCCTTAGATTGTGCAATGGCAGTCCTTGTGTTTGACCTTGCCAAAGGTGCAGCTGGCTTCTATTGTTCCTTCTTTTCCACTTTCTTTGGTTTCACTACTTTCTTTTGTTATGCCTTCCTCTTCTTTTTAGTTTTCTTTAGTTCTTGCTCGACTTTCTCTTTATCCTCTGAAGCTTGATCTTCTCCTTGTCCTTGTGTAAGCTATAAAGGTCCTTGACCTTCTTCTTCTTCTTCTTCTTCACCAAACTTTTCTTTCAATTTCTTCACCATTTTGTTCTTCTTTCTAGTGATGGTGGCAGTTTGAAAGTTTATAGTTATCCTTGATTTCGCTTCATCATAAATCCCAAAGGATGTAGCATCCTTGTCAATCTATTCTACCAACAATGCAGTGATGGTTGTTGATGCCTCATCAACATTTATTTCATATGGTTATGGTCTCAACCATCTAACCCTTGGAATAACTTCTTGAACATAGGTATACTCGACATCTACTAGGAAATAAACATCATTATAATGTTGCTCCACTAGAGATACAAGAATTCTTAATCTCTACTTCATTTATTTCTTGAAATCTTCAAAATAACTAGTCATTACTGAATCAAAGTTTTCTGCTAATCAGTCAATGAATTCACCTATTTGTTGGGTAATAGACAGACTGGACTTCCATGCTACCTTTCTAATTATAGGAAAAATATTTTGCACATAAAATAATATATAGATAATGAGTGAACCAAAATTACATGAAGAACTCTTTGCCTTTTTGATAGCTCCTAGGTTTTTTGATAGTTGTTGAAGCTTGTTGTGGTCTCACAATGCACGTCCCATTTCTAGGAGAAAAGGGGACCCCCTAGTTAATTTTTTTTTGTCTTCTAGACTCTTGTCCAAAATCTAGGTCATTTTGGACTCCCCTAAGAGTCTAGATCTAGCCCTAGTATCTCACTCTAAAGACTCAAATAATTAGGAACCCATAAATATCATGCAAGACATTCATTTTTGCACTCCAAGTAGGTGTGCACATGCACACCCTTGTGGAGTTACACAAATGTGCATCTCTGGAAGTGTGCATCTACGCACTCCTAGAGGTGAATACTTGTACACCTCCATAAGGTGTGCTAGTGCACTCATCCCGGAGGTGCACTTCTCCAAGGTCTATATAAGACCCCAAACCACTATCTCTCCTTCATTCGCTCTCTATACCTATACTTCAGCACACCCCTGCACCTCTCAACCTCTGCTCCCAACCTGGAAGCACATAAACAAAGGTTAGCCCTTTGTGAAGGTGCGCACCTCCACATTCACACCAAGAAACATAAAACATAAAACACCTAGCTAAAAACAACCTAACCTTTACACCATGAATGTTTGCACATGCATACCACCACAAGGTGGGCATGTGCGCACCTTCTAAACAAAGTTTAACTAAATGCTAAATGCTAAACCTAAGGCAATACAAAGGTGCGCACACACAAACTTCCTCAAGGCATGCATGTGTGCACCTTTCTATCTTTAAAGACTAAAAAAATGCAAAGCAAAACCTATAGTTTTCCCTCGGATTGCACATGCACTGCACATGTGCGCAGCTGCACATGTGCACACCTTATCCAGGTGCACAACTGTGCACAAAAGATCAAATAGGCATCAAATTAGCACACCAACACACCTATAGGGGTTTGCTAGGTGTGTTAAACTACACAATAGGGCTTTTGGGGACGATTTAACTATTTTTATGACATTTTGCTTGATTTTGACTAGGTTTTTCATTTTTTGGGGGTCAATTAGGGTTTGTTTTAGGTCAAATCTTAGCTTTCTGAACTAATGTATCCTTTCTTGTGTAGATAATATGGCATCATCATCCTCTCCAATAGGGGAAAAGATAGCTCCAAAACCCATTGTGTTCAAGTACAAAGGTGCACCGAGGAAATCCTGGTTTCAAGACGAGCATGTTGAGATCAGAGATACATAGCTCGGGCATATAGACTGGAATGTGTTCCCTAACATTTGTAAAAAGCTTAAAGAACATTCTATTATGGTGTTAGCACTTATTCGGTCTAGCCTAGTTAACGCAACATCACATCTGACATCCGTCTAGTCTTCATAACTTATAATGACTCTTGCAGAGAACTACATGATCAGAGAGATGGTTATCAAGAGTGTTATAGGAGAGATAGTCTTGGACCTCTAACTAAGAAACATCAAGAAGGTATTCCATCTTCCTAGGGCATACTAGTATGTGAAGATTACCTATGATAGAGCAGAGAGATGGTATCGAGAGAATGAAAAGGAAGCTAAAGAAATAATTCAATCCTCCTTCCTAATACATAAAACACTAGTCAGCTACAAAGTTGGCAAAGTAGACATGACAAAGGGTTATATGAAGATGATATTGGATATGCAATTATACTTTTGAGCAGAGTCATGGGAATTCTTGCAGCATGATACCTTCACACCTAAATAGTCCATTTTATTGATACCATCAAGATGACAATAATGTCGATTGATTGGGCTACTACCCTTAGTGATAATCTGCATGAGAAATTTATAACCATAAAAGCCAATCCATGATTCTACATGATATCGTATATGGTGTACTTACTAGCGGCAATCACCATAGACTACCCAAGCCTCTACATGATAGGGAGCATGCAAGATGCTAATGCTTGGCCCTATGTGGTGTATCAACAATTGGTAAAAAAGAAACTCTCAAAGAAAAGTATAGAATATAGGGCGGTGAATGATGACTTCATCTTTGCAATCATTAGATTTATAGAAGGTGATTATGCAAAAAGGATGTCAATAGAAGTAGCGGACAAGATTACAAAAATTGGTGCTTACTACATTCAATTCAAGACATTCACTTATCTAAGGGTAGCCGAAACCCTTGAAAACCTAAAGAAGCTCCCAAGATATCTTTTAGATAGACTCATTCTTCTAATGATTACATGCCAACTCACTTTTTCATATGATAGAGTGAGAAGACATCATCAGAAGACATGGGTCTAGCTCATCACAATTGGTGCTTTTGAAGTCAAGAAAAAGCAAGTTATTATGACTTTTGATTTTGAGTCGGATCAATATTCCTTAGAAGAGTACAACTAACCTCACCCCTACTTTGACAACATAGGGACGGTACAACATATGGCAGAGAAGTAGTTTCTACATGAAGATGTGTTAGAGGATCATTAGATGAACACAATAGATGACTATCATATCCGAATAAGGGATTATTGTAGGATGACTCTGTATCTAGCAGAGAAGGTGCTAAAAATGAAGATCCCCCTAAAGGTTGTGGAAAAGGATATAGAAGATACCTTGGATCCTTTGTATAATAGGGACAACATCTACGACTGGCCAATAATGAATGCAAAGATTAGAAGAGAGGAAAATGTGGATATCAATCATTGGGCTAGACATATAGTCTAGTTGGCAAAGGAATGGATCAAGAAGCCCTTCAGAATGAATCCAGTTCCTTGGGTTATTCCCCTACAAGCCATGACACGACCAATTAAAGGAAAAGGTGCATTAGTCATAGTGCCAACCTTCCCTGCTCAATCCCCAGTAAGGTCAAAAATGGTGCATCAACATGAGAGGAAGGTTGAGTACTTCAAGGCTGATAAGGGCACAAAAAAAAGGAAAATATCACCTATAAAGGAAAATATGTAGTTGACTTAAGCCCAAGAACCTCAACAAGAATAGGTACATCCTGAACAAGTTGAGCCACAAGCTGAGCCTGAAGTGCAAGAGCCTACACAAGAGCCCATCCAAGAGACACAAGCACCTCTACAACCATAAGTAGACAAGGAAGAATAGGTTGAGCAAGAGTAGGAAGAAGAATAGAGGATCCCACTAGTGCCTACACAAGAGGAAGAAGCCTCCCCCTCGGCTCTAAAAAGGGCAAGGGTTTAATCACCAGTGTCTTCTTTTCCTCATGGGTGGTGTCAGAAACAAACTATAGCCTATCATACACAATGATGTTATAAGAAATAAGAAGGTATGAAATATTTTGCACAAAGGTGGGGTAACAATATACTTTGAATGGATCCATGGTTTTGACCCAAAGATTTCAAAAATATTTATAAAGGGTGGAGAGACTAGACACTCACTATTTACACCAAAGACTATATTATATAAGTGGAAAACATTTCAACATAAGTTCACAAATATTTGCAAGGATACAAAGACAGCTGAAGTAGGAAACTAGAATTTTGACAAAGACAAGGAAGACAAGAAGCTTGTGAAGAAAGTCAATGGAGGATATCAAGTCAAATCTCTTAACGACCAATGGTGTGTGATAATAAAGGCATTTATGTGGTAATTTAGTTTGGATAGAAGATACACTATGATCTTTGGTTTCTACTTCTCTTTGTTGAATTATTTTAGGCACTAAAAAAGGTTTCATTTCCATATTATCTATTTGCATCCTAGAGCTATGGATTAAAAAAAAACACCAAAAAATGTTAGAAACCTACTTTCTTCATGAAATTTTAATCCTCCTCATGTTATGGAATATGTTGAATTTGTCTTCTCATCCTCCAATGCTAAGAATTACTACTGTATCATTTTTGTAGTGTATTAGGAAGATGTGGTTTCAATTTAGGAGACAACATTAGTATTTAGTCTTGTGATGAGGGGTTTGATTATAAGGATTGGAAAAACCTATGAATGGTTTTGAATTCCATATTCCATATAGTTAATTGAAGAAAAATACAAGGAAGAAAAAGGGTAAAATGTGAAAGAAGAAGTTTTGATGTTGAAGGATGTGGGCTATATTGGAGAAGATTCATAAGGGAAAGGCCATGTTGTAGATTAAAGAGGTTAACCCTAATATAGACACCCCCTCTCCTCCTCCTTCTTCTCCTATCTATGGCCATAAAAGAGAACTATGTCCCTCTTTTCATGACATTTACAAAAGGCCTCTCTTTTCTTGACAAGTGATAGAAAGAATCTAGACTTGAGCTTGTTCAAGGTTGTTAGGGATCTTGCCATGGACTAGTTTTGAATATTGATATGGTTCTTCTTAGAGATTGTTTAGATCAACATTCAAAATTGATCAAAGTAGAGTAACATTGCTTCTATCCAAGTTAGAAAAGGATTTTATAGAGTGGACGATGATGATGATAATAAGATGCTAGTTATTCTAGACAATGTGGCCAATGATGGTACTACCTTGAAAACTAACTATGAAGGACATGTATTTGGTCTAGAGTCAAAGATGAAAATGATAAATGAAAACTTGGCAAGCCTTGTCATTTGAATTCCGAGGCAATAGAAAACAATGTTAAAAACATAAAATTCCCAGTGGATAAGTGAAAAAAAACTTTAAATTTGAAAATGCACTTGTGGATTTGGAAAGTATAGATAAGAAGAAACTATGTGCTACTGAGAAGGGTTGCTACACTCATATACAAGGAAACTTAAATAAGTATGAAAATCTTGCTAAAAATGATCTATATGACATTAGACATTTATATCAAAATCTAAATGTCCTGGAGGATGAGGTGCCAAGTGTCCTCAAGAACCTCTAGTAATATTCTTAGGTTTTTATTTATTTTCTTGATCGTGTTATTGCTTGTGTTTTTTTATGTTTTGGCTAGTTGTTGACTATTGGTTATCAATGAATATCCTTAAGGAAATATTTTTTAAATAGCATTTAGGTCCATTCAAAACTTTTTTACCCTTTGGGATGAACATATAAATATAAAGGCATAATAAATGAGATGACATACTAAAGAGGCATTAGTTTAACTCTTGATCACATCCAATTAGGAGGAAAGGAAAAATAAAGGAGATATAAGGGTCTTAAGAAAATATAGGTAGCACCTAACTACCTTATTCATTAGTTGATGAGATAGTGGTTGCCTAGTGCACTATAATTTATTATGCAGACACGCCATTATTACATGCACAGGTAAGGACACTTAAATAATTCTAATACTCAAATAAATTTATTGAATAAAAGTAAAATAACATCTAAGATAAAAACATGTTTAAGATGAAGTAAACATCGCACCAGAAAGAATATTTTGATGCAAAGTTATAGATGTATAGAAAACACATGCCTCATAAATTCTTAAATCAATGAAATATTATGTTGAAAAGATAAGACTTTAGCTCCCAATTACATGGAAACAAGTTAAATAAATATAGTTAAGAAAAAGTGTGGTCTTGACTAATTGAATGTTGCACTTAACTACCATTAGTAAAGGTTGATGAAGTAGTGATGACTCTTGTGTACATTAAGTCACCATGTACAAATGCCATTACTAGAAACCTCGATACTAATTATTTTATTAATCACAATTTTTGAATCAGAGCAAGTATTACAAGAAAAAAGATCATTTAAAAAAATAAAATAAAATGAAATTATATGTCAATTCCTTCATAAAATATATCACAAGACATAAGTCAAAACATATCATTATTAAAAGAATATTTATTTATTATCAACTCTTGCAAATATGAATTGGTAAAACCGAAACCATAGGTTTGGTAAAATAACATTTAAGAGGAAACATATCTAGGGTTAATAAAATATTATAGCAACAAGAATATTTCAAACCAAAGTTGCATAGAGTATATGTAAATATATAGGCCTTGTAATTACACAAACCAATGAGATATCATGTTGAAGATATATTGATATAACTTTCAACCACATCCAATCACAAGGTGAGTTTAGTAATCTAATTGAGAGAAAAGTTTCCTTACTAGTACAATGGTGAATTGGCATGGGTTTTTTCAGGGAGGTCATTAGTTCAAAACTTGGCAAGTGTTAATAAAAAAGTTTCACACTGATATAATACTAAAAACATTATGGTAGGTCATTAGTACAATTAGCATTTCATTATGGCTGAATGTATTGGAAGGTTGATTGAGAAGAATAAATGGGAAGGGAGACTAAGAGGGATTAGGCCTTCCTCGAGGAATATTTCTTTTACTCACCAATAGTTTGTGGATGATACCATTATGGGAGGGGAAGCTTCTGTTAAGAAGGCTAAGGTGATGAAGGATCTTTTGAATACATATATATATATATCAAAGGATTAGGCTAGCTAATTAATTGGGAGAAAAGCTCTATTTTCTTCATCAATACTCTAGAGGTTAGACAAAGGAAAATTGATAGGATTCTTGGGTGCGGAGTGGGTAAGCTTCCTTCAAGCTATCTAGGTCTACCAATGGGTACTAAGCCTCTAGATTCTTTCTGGAATGGGATTATGTTAGTGAATAGATTGTCCTCCATCAAATCCCATGATAATCCTTATTAATATTTTAATAAATTTTTACTTATCACATATCAATTTAAAAATAAAAACATTTTCAGACTCACATGCACAAGGAAGACTATTAATACACAGACAACTATTAGATCCTTTCTCCTTTCTAATCAAAGAAGAAAAATCCAAACAAATGATAAAGACATTAATAAAATGATGAAAAGGTTTGCAACATAAAACTGCATGGAGGACACTTGAACCAAACTTGACCGAAAACACGAAGGTTAAGCAATGGTTAACACACGTGAAGATGGTCATGGAATAATTTCCCTTAAAATCCTCAGCTTCAGGTGTGAGGAAGGAACAAAGCATGCCAAATTCCTCATGATTTTTACAACTTGGAGGAGGAACTGCCAATCCATTTTCAATGCACCCGCCCTATCAGTCGTTTTGTTCGTCCCTGTTGAAGTGGTCTATAAGGTACCTGTATGCGCCATGGATCACCCACACCTGGTAGTGATTTTTTTTTGTTGAAGAGTAAAGAGTAAAGAAGTGACTGCGAAATGAATTACTAGGATGTATTAGATGGTCGTCGAGGGTTTTTAAACACTCTCAACCCTTACATAGATCTCATCAGCTTGTCAATCTCATATAGGGGATGCTTTCAACACAAACAGTTGTTAATCTCATATAGGGAATGCCTCCAACAATAAAAGTCATCAGTCTTATATAGGGAATGCCTTTGACATAACAAAAAAGAAATACCGTAAACCATATATATATATAGTGGAATCACCATAGTGAGGTGAGCATGGATCGAACTTGCGACCTTCAGATCTTTAGTCTGACGCTCTCCCAACTGAGCTATCAACTAAATAAAGGTGACATCTACCATCAATAAAGTGTGATAAGATAGTGAAATACTTTCTACTTCTAGTCAATGCATATACAAGTTAAATCAATTAGTAATTATTATCATATTCAAAGAAAATATAACACTAACTATATCAATTTTTTTTAAACATAATATAATATTAAAAAAAAGATAGAATTATTTGTCATTTTTTACATAAACTATAACATAATACATAAAACACCTAATCACCATTAAAGTACCATTTAATTTTTTTTTCTAAATCACATTTTAAGCTACCAAATGTTTCATTTGTTAAAAACTTTGAGTGCAACCACCTAACATAGGTACAAGGGCTTACATGTAATGACCTAATTGGAGCTTGAACCTTGGTTGTAGTCTCACCAATCAATTATTTCAATTGTTGTTCTAAATGGGTTACTTTATTAAAATACTAGTTATTAAGCTCAAACAAGTGACATAGTTGGCTAAGGGCTTTGACTTCTTCTCATGTAGTGTTGAAGTTGACTCACTCTAGTTAGACTAATCTAATGAGGATGGACTACAAATTTGTTTTTTATTAAGCTAAAAGTAGGTTTTAAAGGAACCCTGAAACCCATTACATCAAATTGTGTTAGATTTTTTGATAAGCTCAAAAGCAAAAAAAATAAAACTAACACTTAAAAACATCTAACTAACAAAACAAAATCAACAACACAAACAAGGTCATTAGAACAGAAAAAAGCCAACAACTAGCCAACATAAGACAAAAGACAACACAAAACCAATAGAGACCACAAAACAAATCATGTGAGCTTCTTAAGATTTTAGTTGTTGTTGGAAATGTAATGACAAGAAAGTGACCGGGTGTGGGGGGGGGTGAATCAAGAACCAATAAAAATTCTCACACATAGATTACTTTAGCTTTATCTCTAAATTACTTCCATGCATGAAAATAAAGCAATAAATAAATCAACACCATAACACTTTGACACATGATATGTTAACCCATAAATCCTCTAAGTAGAAGGTAAAATTGGGGTGGGGATGACACCCACAAGCTTCACTACTGCAATAATAAAGTTGTCCTATCAGAGCTTACAATTGATCACTTCTGGTGATCTACTCTGTTAGGAGTATGAAGGACTATTAGGTCCACCTTGTAAAAGGATTTTATAATACAACGAAGTATTTTCTCTGTTAAGAGAATTAGAAAAGGACTATTAGGTTCCCCTAGTTAAAGGATTTGACTGCTACACCTTTTAGGATGAATCAATAAGATGATCTTTGTAATGCAACTTGATTTTTTGAATAAGATCCTTTGAATAATATGATCACCTAACTGTGATAGAGGAGTCTTTTCTCTACACTTTGTATTGCCTTGTAGGCTAATTACATATTCTGCTCCATATTCACTTCTTGTCTCCAAAATAATCATGTATCTTCTATTCTTGCATGTTTCACACTCTAGACAAATGAATTTGTCTATCTTATATACCCTTCAAACAATAACTCTAAACCAAGTTGGCTCCCATAATAAATATCTTCATAAATACCAAATATAACTTTAAGTCAGCTCAAGTACTGATGCTCAAGCAATATAGTGCTTTTTATCTTCTGCTGACACTTGAGCAATGTAGTAAGCTTGGGTGACACTGTTGCTTAGTTAGTACTAGAATCTCGGATGACACTGTGGAACTTGGGTGATATAGGAGCTTAGTTCACACAGAGAGGTCGGTTAACTTTCTAAACTCAATTCACACACGAACTTGTTTCCATTACAAGTACTGAATAGCTCAGGTCGTACTATGAGATCGGTTAACACAATATACCTTCATCTACTTGGGCTACATAAAAGTCTACTCCTTGGTGGAAAGCTCGGTTGCAGTATTAACTGGCTTTCTTGGATAGCTCAAGTGGTTTGTCATTAATTGATAAATGTCTTACCATAGGGTCAACAAGTTGCTTCCTCCTCAAGCATATTCATTCTCTACACCATTTTCCTGAGGTCAACAACATCCTAGGGCATCATAAGGGTCTTCTTCTTGACATTTTTTTTCTTTTACTAGGGCCTTCCATATCCTCAACACCCACATACTTCTATAGGTCCACCTCTACCATAGTCTTTTCTTGATACACGCCTTCTAGCTTAGAAAGCATAGTATCCATATTCTAAGTCAAGGACTTCAATATTTTGTGACTTTGCTTGAGAATATTTTTATGGGTAGCATCAAATTTACCAATTCTGGCATTAACTGCCTCAAGCTTGCCATCATAAAGCTTCTTGGCTAAATTAATGACCTCAACATTTTTCTTAGACATTTAGTTAAAATTGTTGGTGTCATCCTAAAAAGACCTATCTTACTCTATGAAAACCTTAGATGATGAAAAATCCTAAGATAATCTCAAGATAATACCAATCAATCTCTAATGCCAACAACGTCATAAATGCATGAATAAATAAGATGACATGCTGAAGAGGTGCAAGTTTAACACTTGATTAGATATAGTTAGGAGGCGAGACAATTAATGGAGATAAAAGGGTCTCAAATAAATATAGGTGGCACCTAACTACCATTATTCAAGAGTTGGTTAGATAGTGGTTGCATTTTGTTCTACAATTTTGTATGTACACGTGAAATTATTAGATACCTAGGTAAGGATAACTAAATAATTATATTTTTCAAAAAAATTATTGACTAAAAGTAAAATATCATCTAAGATAAAAACACGTTTAAGATGAAGTAAATATCACACCAATAAGAATATTTTGATGTGAAGTTCTAAATGTATAGAAAATGCATGCCTAAAAAATGCATAAACTAATGAGATGTCATGTTGAAAAGATACAACTTTAACTCCCAATTATATGGAGACAGGTTAACTATATCTATTTGAGAAAAATGTGGTCTTGACTAAATGAATGTTGTACTTACCATTAGTAATGTAGTGACAACTCTTGTGTACTTCAAGTCAACATATACACATGTTATTACTAGCATCCTATATTAGAATTATTTTATTAATCACAAAATTTGAATCAAAACAAGTATTACAAGAACACGATTAAATTTTAAAAATAAATAATAATAAAATTAAATTAAATGTCAATTCTTCCATAAAAATATCACAAAACATAAGTCAAAACCTCTTTACTGTTAAAATAATATTTATTATTTATCATCTCTTACAAATACCAATTTGTATAATTGAGAGCATAGGTTTGGTAAAATAACATGTGAGAGGAAACATATCTAAGGGTAAGAAAATATTGCAACTACAAGAATATTTCAAATCAAAAGTGCATAGAGTATATATAAATATATATAGGCGTCATAAATGTGCAAACCAATGAGATGTCATGTTGAAGAGTTGTCCATTTAACTTTCAACCACATCATCAAGAGGTGAGTTTAATCAATCTAATTTAGAGAAAAGTTATCTTAACTAAACAAAGGTGACATATACAATCAATAAAGCTTGATAAGATAGTACACACTTTCCTACTTCAAGTCAAGATATATACATGTCAAACTATTTAATAAAGATAATACCATATTTAAATAAAATATTAAACTAACTATACCAATATTTGAAAACATGATATAACAAGAGCTCTTTGCGAGCTGTAGTCCTTGCCTTTTGGGTATGAGAGCTCTGAGTTGTTGTCATTGAAACTTCTAATGTTATGATAAATATCAAAATTTTAATGCAAAGAAGTAAACTATTTAAAGTAATTCACACGAAGCATTTTAAGGGCAGAAGAATTTGTTATTAGTGAAACAAATTATAGTTTTTTTAATGTTAAGAGTATAGTTTTTTTTTTTTTTTTTAATGTTATGAAGTATTAAATGCAAGTGCAAGTATAAGAAATTTAACCAGTCATAATGTTTAATTAATTTAATATATTAATGTTACATATAATTTCAAACAACTAGTGAATGTATTAATTAATTTAATTTTAACAATGTAAAAATGATAAATGATAAGAGGTCAATTAATAAATATAAGAGATTCATGAACAAACTAAATAATTTAAATATTTCCAAGATTATTGTATAAGCATACATTTATATTAATTTTAAAAATTGAATTAAAAAGATATATTAAATTTATCAATTTTCTTTAATATTAAAAAATGAAGTTAAAAATTTCAATGAAAGAATATTTTTTCACCTACAATTGTTCAGCACGTTAAAAATGTATAAATCAAAGCTTGCGCTAAATTGCCTCAAAAAATGAACTGACCGCTAAAAATGGATGAACTGATTTTTTCCTCCTTCCACTAAAACAACTAACTACTCCATAGACGAGTTTTTTTCTATTTTATGGAGTGTCAGATTAACCTATTCTAGATGTAATATTTTCTTTGCTGCTTCCAAGGTGCACTCAAGCCGAGAATGAAAATGTCATCTCTTGAATTGACATTGTAATTTTAAAACTGAATCACCCAATGAAAATAACACAGTTGGCTAAGAGACATCACTGCTGGTTTGGATAAGGATAAGCATCCATTAATTTGTAGTTAGAGACCACGGGCTTGTATTTAATACTTTTTTGATTTTTCTATTTGGTAAAATAGGTATAAACCCCAACAAACTTAGCTAGACCAATCATAAATTAAATTTTTGGCTATGATAAATGATTTAAAAAATATAAAGTCCCAAACCTCAGCCTATAAAAATATATTCTTTGTTTGAAAATTAATTGGGTTGGGGGGGGGGGGGGGGAGGTGGGGGACAATAGTTCCTGCCTTTTAAAATAAAGGCAAAGACTAATAAAATTAAAATAAGATATTATTATTTGTCATTTTTTACTTACAATATATCAAAATACATAAAACACCTACTCACCATTAAAATATATATATTTTTGATTTGTAAATGACAACCATTTAATCTACCAAATGTTCCATTTGCTAAAATTGTTGAGCATCACAACCTAACTCAGGTACAAGACTTGCAAGTACCAAGGCCCAATTGGGGTTTGAACTTCGGTAGTAGCCTCACCAATGAAGTATTTCAACTATTGTTCTAAATGGGTCACCTCATTAAAATACCATTTATTAAGCTCAAATGTGTGACATAGTTGGCTAAGGGCTTTGGGTTCTTCTCATGTAGGTCTCGAAGTTAACTCACTCTATTTGAACTTATCTGATGATGATGGCTTACAAATTGTTTTTAATCAAGGTAAAAGCAGGGTTGAAGGGACCTTGAAGCCCTTTACATCAAATTACATTATATTTAATGATAAGCTCAAAAGCAAAAACAACCAAACTAACACTTAGGAACATATGATTGACAAAAGAAAAAATAACAACATGCTCAACCACTAGGACAAAAAAAGATAGCAATCATCCATTTCAAGACAAAATAGAACATGACATCAATAAAAACCACAAATCAGATTAGGTGAGGTTCTTCAGAGTTTCAATCACTTCCTCTTCAAGCATATTCATTCTTTGCACCATTTTCTTGAGATTAACGACATCCTGGGGTATCACAAGGTTCTTCTTCCTTACACTAGCCCTTGTCCTTTTGTCAGGGCTCTTCATCTCTTCAACACCCACATGCTTCTTCAAGTCCATCTCCATTAAAACCTTTTCTCAATACATCCCTTCTAGCTTAGAAACCAAAGTATCCATATTCTGAGTTGAGGACTTCAATATTTTGTGTCTCTGCTTGAAAATATTATAGATAGCATCACTTTTACCAATTTTGACATTAATCGCCTTAAGCTTGGCATCATAAAGCTTCTTGATTGAATCAATGAACTCAACATTTTTCTTGAGACATTAAGTTAAAATTATTTAAAAATCAATCTTATTATATGAAAATCTTGAATGACCACTTACAAACTATTGCCATCATCCTAAAAGGGTTAATCTTGCTATATGAAAAGCTTAGATGATTGGATGTAAACTATTGCTAGCATACCAAGAAGATTAGTCTTACCCTAAAAAAAGGCTTGGGGCCTGTTTGGCTGCATGAATTGCTGAATGTGGCATTCATCTATGCTGGAGTAATCTCTCTTCTAGTATTCATGAATTTTAAAAATAAAATCTGGAATATCATTTGGACCTGTTTGGTTGACCTAGAAGAGGAGTCGACAAATGCATATTTTATGTTTGGTTGCAACAATTGAAATAGGAATAAGAATAAGTTTTGTTTTAAATTTTTAATAATTATATATATAGTTTGGTAATATTTTAAATAAACAAGAATTTTTTAATTTATAAAAACTATTTTTTTAAAATTAATTTTTTAAAAGCCAATTATTTCAATTAGCCTTTATTTTATTTTTTAAATTGACTTTATAAGTGAAAGATATACCACAACTTTTGAAATTCATCGAAATTCAAAGGACATATTATATTGTATATTATATATTTAATTCTAAATTAAATGAAATTATTTTAATGAGTATAAGATCAAAACTAAAATCATTTTATTTTTAAATATATTAAAGAAAATAAAAAATACAAATAATTCGAGATCATTAATACGATATTTAAATGATCTTTCAACATAGTTTTAATTATAAGACTAAATACAAGATTTTTTTGTAAAGATAATTTTATGAAAATTTTAAAAAGATATCAAATATGATATTAGCCTTTTTTGTCATTAAAAAAAAACACATGTTAAATGTTAAATAATGTTGATCTAGTTTATATCTTATGATGAACGAAGAAAATAGTCCAAAAGTGTATTTGAGCGGCAAAATACAATCAAATAGTAAAGTTAAACCCATCAAATTGAGTTTATTAAAAATTGAATTCCACCTTTTTTTAGGAATTCCTCAATGTTCATTTTTTGCGCCTATTTTTTGATTTATCCTCTTTTTTCAAGGTTTTCAAAATTGGACCTTGAATCTATTTCATATGATGAGAGTTGCCGAAGTATTGGGTGCTGCTCTTCTATACATTATTCAATAGATAAATTCTAATTCCAATTTTGTATTTTAGAAACAAACATCAAATTGCTGAATGCAAGTATTCTGACTCAATTGCTACAACCAAAACGGAGCCTTAGAGTGGGCTGAATTGTGAGGACAAGCCTAGATTATTATCGACCCTCGCAAATACATAAAAATTTGAGGGGTCCAGCATTCTGATTGAGGGGTCCACAAGACACGGGATCAGTGCAGGGGCAGATTTAAGGGTTTGGTCGGTAGTCTTAGCATCCGGTGGGACCATCCAGTACTAAAGACTTTGATATTAGCGGGCTTCCAAATGATGATTTTACTTGATATGGTGTCCCTCTCTTTCAGTGGGCTCCAGCTCGGTTCCATTTGAAGACAACAATATGTGCCTCCAATAGGCGGACAGGCAGATCCCAGGTACGCCTTTTCCTTTTATCTTGCATATGATTTTACACCTGTTCAGGCTCCCTTTGTTTCTTCTCCTGGCATTGGTAAGTTTACAACAGTAAAACACTATTAAAAACATATAAACAAGGCACTGGTGGGAATGATATGGTCCTCATGGACGGAACAAACGGGGAAATCACAGATACATCTGCAGATAGGATACTTGTAAAAGTATCATTAACTGATCAACCTATGATAAGAGAGGAACAGTCAGAACTAGATGGGTCCACCTTACATAACACAGGATCTGATAGTAACAGGGTGGCAGAGAATCAGATAGTCAGGGCACCGGTAACAGCAGAACAGCAAACTAGTTTGAAAGAAGCTACGAAACACGACATCTCTGGCAATAGTGGCTTGGTCTTGACATACGGAGATAGTTTAAGGCACAGCAGCATCATCAAGTGGAATCAAGGGAGCTTCCTCATTATTCCAGAACCCTCAGCCGGACACACGAGTTCATTCAATCTTGGAGGGACAATTGGTAATTTGCCCACAAACACTTTGAGCTTATCACAAACCAGCGGACCACTCACAGGAGGCAACTACATCTATGTGAATGCCAAACAATATAAAAAAATAATTAGGCGGAGAAAGATACGAAAGTTTAAAAATGCAAAAAGAGGGAAGTTAGCAACTTTACTTCCGAAACCGATTCCACAAACCCCAAACAGCACAAGGGAGGGAGAACAAAGTCTGAGGCCGACTGAAATCTCTAAAACAATTGAGCAGTTTGATAATATCAGAGATATTAACGGTAAAGGGAAGCCAGATAATTCTCAGGTGATAGACATGGTGGAGGATGGGTTACCGAATAATTACAGCCCCACAAGGACACCTATGACGTGGTATCCAGACATTTTTGTGAATGATTTAGTAGCTATGAAGGAAAGGGTGTGGGCACTTGAGGAGAGGAACCAAATAGAAAGTATCACAATGAAAAGAGTTACTGAAGATAACTGGAAGCTGGCAGCGGAGGTCAAATCACTTAGAGAACAAATTCAAAAATTGCAATTTAATATGGAAAAAGGAGAGTATGAATTAATATTGTTGAAGAAAGAAGTAGGGGAAAAGAGGACAGCAGCAAGTACTATGGGAGAAGGAGAGGCTACAGAAGCAGACAAAAACTCGCAAATGAAAAATATACAAGATGCCATGGCCAATATGGAAATAAAAGAGAATCAACTTAGAGAACAGATTGAAGAAGTTAGATCATGGGCCAACATAGTAAAGGGGCCAGCAAACACTCCTATTGACAACATAGAAAAACAAGTTCGGAGACAGATTAGAGAGGAAAAAGAAAGAAATGAGAAAGCAACAAATATCGTTGTCAAAGGGCTACGAGACTATGGAGAACAGGAGAAAACAACGGATTTAGTTAAAGACTTCTTTAAAGACCAATTAGATTGGCATGGAACAACCATACAAGCTCAAAGAATCGGAAAATGGATTAGAGGAGGCAAAGATAGACATGTTAGAGTGACAATGAAGAATATAGGAGATAAAAATAACATTTTCAGCAAGAGGAAGTTTCTTAGAGGCACACGCATATATCTTGATGATGATCTCACCGTAACTCAGCAAGAAGAAAGGAGGAAGGAATGGGAAAAAGTGAAAACAGCAAGAGGAAAAGGCAAGTGGGCGTGGTTACAAGATGGCAAAGCCCAAATCAGCGACAAAATCACACGCAATAAATAGGAACTCGGGCCCACCCAGGAACATTTAACTATAGTTAGCTAGAACTGTAGAGGTTATCCTTGGAGAAGAGGACCTGGGTTAGGGCCGATAGCTAAAGATAATGACATCATTATGCTTACCGAGACTCATGAGTATGATGGATGTAGAGTTCCAGATTTTGAAGGATATAAGAAGGTATCACTGTGGAATGAAAAGATAGATAATGGTAAGGGGCATGGAGGCATCACCGTTCTAATAAAAGAAACTTGGAGCAGATTTGTAAACTTAGAGAAAGAAGATGTAAACAAGCAGTATATTTGGATAAAAATAATAGAGAATCAGATTTCTACAAGGGTGGCTATATGTTACTTCGCTCCAAAAGGCTCAAAAGTATATAAAAAACATAGGTTGGATCGAGAAGATCCGTTTGTTGCGCTAAAAAAAGACATAACAGCCTTTAGCTCTTTAGGGGAAATAATGTTAATAGGGGATTTCAATGCTAGAACAGCAAACAACCAAACTCTCAATCTTAAGGAGAGTTACAATGAAAACAGAGATCCAGTTTGGCTCGAAGAAGAAGGGACACAAAAATGGGAAAGATCTTCGCAGGATAGCATGGGAAAGATTAATCATTTTGGTGCTGAATTACTAGGATTATGCTGCCTATACAACATGGTTATATGCAATGGTATGGAAAAGTGGCCTAAATCAGGAGGCATCACATGCAAAAGACACAATGGACAAAGTGTTGTTGATTATGTTATATGCTCGCAAGACTATGTCGCAAAGATAATTAACTTTGACATAGAAGATTGCCCCATGGAGTTAAAATCTGATCATAACCCCATCTTGATAAGGGTGACTACTCACTTCAAAGATCAACATATTGTCCCAAAACTTTTACAGAAGAGGAAGATGATTCCGACTGGCAAAGTTTTAATGACACAAGAAAACCATGATACTTTTCAAGACTCTCTTTTGCGGCTGTCTAGGGTTCCGGGAAACCATCTAGAGTCTGAAAAACAACATTTCATGGACAAGGATAATCTTGTTCTTACTATCATTAAAGCATTGGAGGAGTGTAAAAGATCTAGGGCCACAAAAGAAGCCAAGAACACTTTTCCGGCCAATCCTTGGTTTGATGAGGAGTGCAAAATGGCAAAAAGGAATTGGAAAAAGAACATGAACAAAGAAAGTAGAAAAGAGTATAATCAACTAATTAAAAAGAAGAAAGAAGAGTATGTGAACAAGAGAAGAATAGAGTTGGTTAATCTTGGTAAAAACAACCCCAGAAAATTTTGGAAAGAGCTTCAGCAGAGAAAAACTCAGATAGTGAATAACATAACAGGAACCAAATGGCTGGAATATGCCAAGACTCTCTACGAATGTGATCTAAGAGAACACAGTATCATGGAAACAGAGACTACGGGGGAGTTATTCAGTGAAAATGATATTATTCAAGGCATCAAAAGGTTAGCTGTTGGTAAAGCGCAAGATATAGATGGGCTACAAGCGGAATACTTAAAATGGGGTGCTGAAATCCTCACACCACACATCACTAAGATTTTCAACAGTGTCAATAGAGAGGGTTTCCCTGTAAAATGGACTACAAGTGTGGTGATCCCACTCCACAAAAGTGGAGATATAAACAATCCTTCTAATTACCGAACCATCATGATCAATCCACTATTTGGCAAGTTATTTGGTAGTTTGGTAGAACAAAAAATCAGCAACTGGGCTGAAACAGAAGGCAAACGTGCAAAAGGGCAAGCAGGCTTTAGACCAAAACACTCTACTATAGATCACGGCATCACTCTCAGGCATTTGATAGAGAAAGTTTGGGACACTCCGGGGAACGAGGCTTTTTGTTGTTTCGTGGACTTTAAAAAAGCTTTCGACACAGTGCCACGTAATAAATTATGGGATAGAATGGTAGAGCTGGATGTCCCTAAAGAACTTACGTCAGCGGTTTACAGATTATATGAGCAGGTCAAAGCTAAAATCAGAACGACAGAAGGGTTATCAGAAGATTTTGATAGCAACATCGGGGTTAAGCAAGGGTGTCCGCTTTCTCCCACACTATTCGGGCTTTATATTGACAAGTTAGAAGAGTGGATAAACAAGACCAATGGTGAGGGGGTGCAGCTGGCCCACTTCGTGATAAGATTGCTCTTATATGCAGATGATCTCATTATTCTTGCTAGAACAGCTACAGGTTTGAAAGAGCACTTGAAAGCACTAGAATTTTTTTGCCATGATGTAGGAATGCAAGTTAACACTAGCAAAACCAAAATTATGATCTTCTCACTAAAGAAGAATAGGGGCATACAAGACAAGTTTCTGTTTGAAAATAGTCCCCTTGAGATTGTGGAAGAGTACAAATACTTGGGCATCGATTTTCATAACAAACTCAACTGGGATACTTGTAGATCGAAAAGAATCCAAGGGGGCTGGAAGGCGTTGTACTCTTTACAAAACAAGTGCAGGAACGCAGAATTATGGGATTGGACGACCATGAAAACTCTGTTTGGTTTGCTGGTCACTCCGGTTATTCTATACGGATGTGAAGTGTGGGGCGGTAGTATGTCCAAACAGAAATGGCGGCAAGTAGAAAGAATTCAAAAACACTTTATCACATGCAATCTTAAAGTCAAGACCACAGTTCCGTATGAAATCCTTTTGGCGGAGGTGGGTTCCTTTCCATTAGAAGCCGTCGCATTGACCCGAATGCTAAGCTATTTAAAGAAAACTCAAGGTCTAGAAACACATCGCTGGCCCAAGTTGGTAATAGAGGAAAAACTTGTGAGGCGGAAAAGCACATGGATGAAACAAAATGACAAATGGATGCAAAAATGGGATATCAACATCCAAGCTTGCCCGGATAACATTAAAGAAATAAAAAAGTTTGTCAATGAAAAATTTCGCAATATTCTGTGGACAAGACACATAGGGAGGAAAAAATCTTATTACATTAAAGAATTTAATCCCACTTCTAGTCATGATGAAAAGGCCTATATAAGGGCACCTATTAACTGGAAAGCAAAAATGTTGATGGCACAAATTAGAACTAGTTCACATCAGCTGCGATGTGAAACTGGTAGATGGCAAGTTCCAAAGGAAGAGTGGGCAGACAGAACATGTTTATTTTGCAATATGGGAACAGTGGAGACAGAGCAACACTTTGTCATGGAATGCTTGGCTTACAACGACATCAGATCTGATTATACAAAAATTCTGCAGAACAAGGACTTCAACTATTTATTTGAGGAAGATCAAGTGAAGAGAACAGCGGAGTTGATTATCAAAATTCAGAGAAGAAGAAACAAGTTAACCAAAACTTTGCAACTGACTAGTTTGGCTCCTGACTCGGGAGGGCGATTGCATGGGTCCCATAGACTACTTTAGTCTCGTGGACGTCATTAAAATCTATCATATCATATCATATCATCTAGTCCAAGATTAAAGAAAGCATAGATTTTGAACCTAGTGGCTTGAGAGTTGCCCACCATGGCGAGTAAAACCTTGGCCCACTCCAATTCAATAAAAAACGCGCAGACTTTTTGGGAGGCGTGACGCAGCACGAGAATAAAGGCGAGTGGTGGAAGGGGTTATGCTTGTATTGGCAAATCCGGAAAGCAGTGGGGGCGTTTTCACCTGCTTGTCTTTTGCGGGAAAGGAGGGAAGAGGAAGCAGATGTGACCCGTGAAAGAGGAATCCGGGTGTTGAATTTCAATTTCTATTCCTCCGTCTTTTCAATATCAAAACCCGACCAAGTAGCGAAAGATCCCTCGCACAGTGCTATCTGTCTCTGTCAGTTGTTTTTATATAATTTTGTTGACAGGAAGGAGGAGGACAGGACCATGAATAATTCTAGACAGGAAACCGACATTCAACAACACCAAGTGGAAGAACAAAAGGTGAAAGAGGAGGTGGAGGAAGAGGAGGTGAGGAAGGAGGAGGTTCCTCTTATGAAATCTTTCTCAGCCAAAACCCTTTCCCCCGAACGACAGGAACTCGACGAGCCCAAATTCGTTAACAATTCTGATAAAACTGATTCTTCTGCCGAAGGAGAGAATCGAGGTATGGCGGGCACGGTGTACCAGCTGTACCTGCAACAGACTCCCGACAGTTTACAGCACAAGATGACCTTTCCCGAACTCTGCAGAAAATACAGGTTCCTTCTTTTTTCTTTTACAATAAAAATAGTCCTTCCTAAGATTACGTTTGGGAAATTCTGACTGTCTAATTGGTGGGTAACTTTTGACTTTGTATTTATTTTCTCAATTGACGAGTTTGTCTTGGAGGGCTACTACATGATATCTGTATTCTCTCGGTCTAGGCCGATGGACGAGATGGACGAGTATTCTGGATGTTGTATGTGATTTAATTTTTAACAATTTGCTTTGAACTGCATTTGATGAATAATAATTCATAATTCTTAGAAGCAGAGCCAGTAGCTTAGAAGTAGGGTAGAATGATAGCGACATGGAAGGTGCCAGATCTGAGTTTTAGCTGGTTCTATTTGAACACTTCCTTGTGTTTCTTAGTTGGGCTTTGCTTTGAAGTCCATTTACTCTTAACATTTGGGCTCTTCGTAGTTCAGTACTTTCCTTTGATTGCAATTGAACACAAACACTTATTTCTTGAAGGCATGATGTATTTCAGTGCCTGTGCTGGGATGCCATAACTAGTTTTGGACATTTTTTATTAACAATTTTCAAGCAATCCGTTTCTGTTTTTCTATTTGAGGTTTCTATCATTTTGCATCGATGCTAGTCGTTGAACAACTTTTAGAACATTTCTTCACCGTAAACTTATCGAACTTCCGCTAAATTGTTCGAATGTCAGATAAACGTTTTTTTGGTGCAGGCCTCCCGAAGATTTCAGGTTGAAACTTAGGAGTGCAAAAAAAATGGAGAATTAAAAAAGTAAGTGAAAAATAAATTCCATCATGGAATTTCCACTATATATTTATCAAATTATTGTCGTGTGAGTCACCCAAAAATCACCTTTTATGTTATTGGCTTTTTTGAGCGGATGAGACTCTCCATTGCAGCAAAAATATTTGAGGAAAAATCAGCAAGCCAAAAGTACAATACTTCGAAAAAAAGGGATAATACTGGATTATTGAAGGTGTCGAGGAATGAAAAAAGAAAAGAAAGGAAAACTTTATATAAGCATTTTAGCAACAAAAAGATATAGAGAAAATAAAATCAAAGCGTGCATAGAGTATGTCTTTTTGTGCAACTGGGGTTTACTAAAGTCAACCATCATCTGCTCCCATATCTACAGTTCATAGTAGTTGGATGCTCCTCTGTCACTCCCCGAGCATGCCTATCCCCATACCTGAAACAGATACGTTATCGTCCGGATACACATCAGATACTATACCCACTCATGCCCAAAAAACCTCGATCTTCCAAACATGCCATATACTATGTGATTGGACTTTTTATTTTGCCATAAATCTTCCTAAAATTAATTTAATAAAACTAATGTAGTGCACTTTTTGAAAAAACATTGGTATAAACAAACCTTACACTAAATGATAAAGACAAATGAAATGATTTTCTATTTCAGTGACCCCTTTTCTTGGGTTATCTTCCAGTGCAACTCTATTTTCTTTCGATTCTAAAATTTAAATCAACTTATACTTATTTATGCATCAATCACGTGTCTGTATCATTTTTGAAGTAATGAAATCTCCTCTAGTAGCTTAGGAAAGTGTATTAAATGTATGTGTTTGTATTTTTTATGTATGCTGTATCCATATTGGGGTCGAAAAGAATGGCTGTATCTGTATTTAATATTGTATCTGTATCTGTATCTGTGTCTTGTTCATTTTTTGGACCAGAATATAAAAATGCAAAACACAAAGGATAGGGGACACAAGAGTCTTATCCTGGGAAAACGCTCCACTTGAGGGTGAAAAACTCAGCCCAAAAAAGATGATACCTTTATTCAGCTTTCAAACCAAATACAATAATTTCTCACTTATGATTGAAGACACTTTGATAGTCAATCAATAAGCCTTGTTTCTTCCTTTCTAGATTGAACACTTTGCCTATAGTTATCAGAGTGAATAATAGTGACCAATATCTTCACGAGACCAACTACAGAATGAAAGAAATTCACAAAATGAACATAATGATCTCACACAGATTGCATCTACAATTTCAGTATTCTCCTCTCAACAATTATCACTAAAGACCTAAGATGCAGGGTTCGGACCCTGCCAACCTGGTTTAGATTCACCTAGGGTCTACGGTGTTAAAGTTGTAGCTTCAGTCGGATTGATTGGATCTAATATACATTATTGTTATTGGTAAATCATCATTTCCTATATATAGTTGTCCATGTTAAATCATATATATATATATTTATATATATTTATTGTTATACATATTATTATTTATGTTAATATAATATTATTAAGTGATGATTACACTATAGTGACATATCTCCTCCTCTTCTATTTATATGAGATCCAAATTTGCATTTGGAACATATCAATTAAAAATGGTCATGTTAGTACATTTGCAGAAAAGATCCATGTTGCTCAACATGGTATCAAAGCAGGCTGCAAATGCATGTGAACAAACGAATACAAGTAATATACATTAATGATGAATTTTCAGCCAAAGAAATTTTAGTTGTGTGATACTCCCATACATCACTGCATAGTTTGCTATCATAACAATATATGAACAGTTCTCCAACACAATAACACATAGCATGTAGTCAACAATAGCCAATTACACCATTATTAGGGCGTTGAGATTGTTCTTGATCAAGACTGCAACATAGCTGCTGTAATTAATACATACTGCGCTTGGAGTTAGCACAACGAGAGTAACCATCTTCATAACAAGTTTTGAAGGTGCTCAATAATATCATTATAGTTCATCCATATAGTTGCAGAATATTCAGGCCACTATCAAAGATAATCACTAGCCAATCATCTGTTCATTTTATGCAAATGTTGAACTGATCAAACTTGTTATAGAAATGTACGACGGGATGAGAGTCAAAGACATTGATATGATTATTTTTAGATATGTCAATAATGATACACGTATTTGAAGAGGTGTGTTAGGATTCATACACACAGGGGATTCAGAGACGAAAAATATATCTTGTAAAGTAGCAAAACAAAGGTTACGTTCTCAGTTGGAACATATGTCATCTAATACATCAGAGCCTAGTTATGATATTTGTCTGCATTTGTAATGGCCAATGATGAAGGATATAAGCCAAGGCAAATCTAAGTATATAAAATCCCTTCATGTACTTATCGCTTTGGATGATGTTGACCATGTGAATCAACTGAAAGCTCCACTGCGAGAGGGGGCAAAAGTTTTTGATAAGCTTTAGAAAACTAGCATATATATCCACGCGCATAATAGATGTTCGTGTCACACCATCGAGAAAACATGATGAGGAATAGAGATGTTGTAGTCAAAGATGGTACACAAATCTTGACCCTTGCCTCTCTATCCAAGATAGTGATCTGGAGAATCAGGCAGAGAGTTTGCTGAGAGCTCATTAAATTGCAGATATTGGGTGAAGATTCACATCTTCTCCGTGGAGAGAGAGCACGCAGAAGCTCCCCTTTTGGAAGGGAATGACACCTTCAAAAGGCCCAAAGGAATGGAAGCCTCTGATTGAAATAAAAAAGAACTGAAACCCAATTGAGAGGTTATGTTGCTCTCGTAACCCATTGGGAAATAGACATATTTAACGATTGGATTGAAAAGGACCAAATTTATCGCTTACAACCTTGGTAACAATCATCCCAAACAGGACCATGGAAGGAGGAAAAATACAGTTTGTAGAGAGTTACACCACAATCGGAGTATGGAGTAAACCACCAATCCATATATATCAGCATCCATGTAACGTTTATTGGGAGAATATACTTGTAGATAATCATTTAGAAATTATCAAACTATGAATATACAATTAATGAATAAAGAAGGCAATTAAAATATATTACAAAGGATATCATAATATCACGAGTTTCATTTTGGATAGCGAAATAAAACGTATGAAATCGCCACGAAAGGTTACTTGGACAACGTGACTATTCAAATGCATTTCAATGTCGCCGGACCTTTTCAAAAAGGATCGAGGATTGAGTCTTAAATAGAAAAGACATCCCAGCAAGAGAATATTCAACAAAAGGAGACCCGATATATCTTCCTTAATATTCCTATTTTACTATAGAAAGCTTGAGGTAGGATCTATCCATTTGGGTCCTCCATTTCCTCTTTCTTATTGTTTAGAATCTCTTATTTGCTTCTTATTTGCTTCAGAACTGGGTTTTCTCAGACCCTATACAGGGCCGAAGTTTGACATTGCCTGGGTCCCATTTATGCCCCGTTCTTGAGCTTTGTTTCGGGGTTGATACGAGCTGTTAACTTTTATGCCCTATCAGCCAAGGGGAGAAAGTTTATTCCGAGCCCTTTATAAACCCATCTGTTTGCCTCATTTTGCATTTGCACTCCTAATATCACTTCATGCATGCTAATACTCAAGCTCTCAAGACATTCAAGCAAGTTCTCCATTAAAGATCAAGGATTCAAGCATTCAAGTAATTGAAGGAGTTTAAGCAAGATCTAGCATTTTCAACATTCAAGATCTCCCTTCATACATTTGGAGTTCCTTTGTTGCATCTTCTACATTCATCTCTCCAAGATCTACATACATCCTTCCATTTATTCCTAAGGCGAATATAAAACACATTCATTCATGAAGGTTTTGATTTACGTTGATTTTCTTTCCTATGGTTTTTGAAGTTGAGACAAGGCTATTGCATCTACATACTTGATACATTCTAAATTCAAGAGCATATTCATAGATTTACATTGCTTCATGTTAGATATACTTCTACTAACTTGCCAACATTCTCTATTTTCTATCTCAATTTCAAGGTTAATTCTTAAATTGGGGTTTGACCAAGACAAAACCCCCATCAACAAAATGAAAACCCTTTTTTTGCAAGTTGCCAATTTTGGAAAGAAGAACAAGTTGCAGATTTAGATACCCTTTTTGTCGAACTTCGGAGATTTGGAAACTATTTCGTGTTTGGAGAGTACTGAGCAGGGACAGATTTCATCCCTGCTGACAAAAGTCGTCCCTGTTGACAAAAGTAAATTCTGCCAAACAACCAAACGATTTCTGGATTTCAGAGATCCCACACTTTTCAGCTTAGGTTGTAGGATTCAACAATTTAAGAGATTGTTTGACAACCTGTTTTTAGGTATTTATTTTTTCCTTCTTCATTTCAATACACATCTCTAGTTCCTTACATTTCAGCTTTACATTGCATATCGACTTGCCTAAAACCCTCTTAAGGTGTAGGTGAGGGAGAAGTAAGTTTGAGTAATTCACCCTTTTGCATTAAGGTTACAAATCAACACTTCCTTTTGTTTTAATTGCGTCTACGTTAGGTGGTGAATCTTGGTTTTCCCCCCTTAATTTGTGGTTAGGTAGTTGATTCCATTTTCCTCCCATACACCACCTTATTGCACAATGAGAAAAAATGTAGACAACATCCTCAAACCAACAAGAGATTCTTGGTTCCAAACATAGGTGACTGTTGTCTTTGATGGATGGAAATATTGCACAAATTGACTATCAATAAATGTGATTGCTGTCTCATCCAAGAGGGCAATGTTTTTGAAGGTGGTTGATTGTGAAGGGGAGGTAAAGGATGCAAAATTTATTGCCCGGATTGTCATGGAATTTACAGAGTTTGTGGGAGTTGATAATGTTGTCCAAGTTGTAATGGAGAATGCAAAGGTTTGTGGGGCTGTGTGTGCTTTGGTAGAAATACGATATGATCACATCTTTTGGACACCATGTATTGTCCACTCCTTGAATTCGGTGATTAAAGCAAGTGACACCCAAATTGAATGGGTGAAAAAAGTATATGAGGGTGAGGAAATCCAAATGTTTGTGACAAACCACAATATGTCACAAGAAATTTTCAGAACTTTCTCCTACTTGGAATTATTGAAGGTAAATTTTAAAATTAATTTTAAGTTTATACTTTATCATTTATCATTTTATACTTTATATAATTGAAGAAAATATTCTGTGTTTACATATTTTAAATGTGTTATTAACTTACAATTAACATGTTATTAGGTGGCTAAAACTTGATTTGCTTCACATACAATAATCCTTAGACAACTTGTGAGGGTGAAAGATGCATTATCCCAGATGGTTATTAGCAACGGATGCAGTGTATGGAAGCAATCAAATACAATAAGGGCTGTCAAAATTTTGTCAATTTAGATTTATTTAAATTCACTAAATTTATATAGAGCTCTCAATCCTTTCAATAAAGTTGTATTCTTATGTATAAGAGTACTTACATATATTTAATTTTGTGAAGCACTTGAAAACAATTAATATATTTTCTTATACAAAGATTGGTAGTAGACTCTGACTTAATTCGGGTACTATTTAATGTATTCGATAATGTCAAAAGGAGGTCTTACTTTTATAAATACAACCCATAGTAAAGGGGGGCAACCCCACATAAAATAGTGCACCCGCTTGTCACATCGAACATGAGATAGGTTAGAAGGATAAAATAAACGTAAAGCTAATCAAGACCGGTCAACAAACATCGCAAAAGATTTGACATTGCAACGTGGACTGAACAAAGCTTTGAAGTACACTGATCACATGTGGGTGGAGCGGGTAAAGACTTGGTGCTGACATATAGTAGACACCTCATACTCCTCATCGCCTCTATGATAGACGTGTTGTAACAGGATAAAACATGGTACAAGCCTAAGGACGAGCACATGTATGACCACTTAAAATAAAATAAAAAATGACTGAAATATGAAGCTATATATATACAATTAAACTTTGATGTAATTTAGGATACACTATTATTAGAGAATATTATATATATAATATATAATCACACACACACACACACATATATAATAATATTTATATCTTAATGACAGAAGGTATAAAATATTAACACTCCTTCTTAGCTAGGGAGGATAAACACAAAATAAATATTCCTTCAATGTAACATTATAAATACCAATTTTAGGGATATCACATTTGATATTAGGAAGAATTTCAACATTTGATATCATGAGTATTGATCTAGAATATCAGCACATGATATTCATCAAGTACCCATATAATGTTTGATATTACATCTGATATCAAGAGTATTGGCCTCCCATAATATCAAGGATATTCACTAGGCACTCAAGAGGTTTTGATATCACAGTTGATATCAAGACTATTGGTCTCCCAGAATATCAATGATATTCACCAATTACTCAAGAGGTTTTGATATCACATCTGATATCAAGGGTATTGGTCTTCCAAAATTCAATGATATTCACCAATTACTCAAGAGGTTTTGATATCACATCTGATATCAACAGTGTTGATCTCCCAAAATATCAATGATATTCACCAATTACTCAAGAGGCTTTGATATCACATTTGATATCAAGAGTATTGGTCTCCCAAAATATTAAAGATATTCACCAAAATACTCAGAGTAATGGCCTCCCAAAATGTTGAGACGTATGACATTCACCATTTACTCAATTTCTTTGATCTCATAATACAAGTTATTGTAAGATCATCACCTTACAATAACTTCTACAAATACAAGTGTCATGATTTGGAAGTCATCACTTCCACGTGATGTACATAGGGATAGGCCCATCATTGTCATATACAAGGACGTTTTCAACTCCCTCTGAATATCAATCATTAGAGCTCCTCATTAACTCCCTCTTCATGTAATAACATTCTTGAAATAGAAAGGTCAAGGCACATAGCTCTAATGTTTAAAGAATATACATAGATAATATGGTACAATAATTTGATATTCTAAGACTCCATCTTGGAAATTTTAACAAGCTTATTTTATATTTCAATGACTATATTAGAGAACTCCCTCTAAATCCAACTTTCACAAATGTTATGGATATTCTGAAGTTCCTTTAAAGTGGACATTCTTTGGATCTACATCAAAATTACCGACTTTGGCGAAAGCTGCTTGATGTTTCAATCTATTAGGGCATTTGAATGCTGAATGACCATAGTTGTCACATTTAAAGCATTGCATTTTAGAGTAATCCACATGTCTTCTTTTCCTTTTGAATTTAGGTTTCTTATTTTTATCAACTTGAGCTATGGGAGCCTGAGTATCACCTTCAATAGAAATATCGCCTTGAGATATTAACATGCCCTCCTCTTGTATGCAGTCATCCTTTAGTCGAGCAAGTTTAGGAACCCTTGATCGAGCACATATCCCTTGTCTAAAAAATTTCCATGATGGTGGCAGTCCCTTTAGAGCTATCATGGTTAATTCTTTTTCATCTTAAATGTGGCCAATTTTGGAGAGTTGGTTTCTTAGTTCTGTTATCCTCATGAAATATGAAGCAAAGGATTCTCCTTTGTTCATTTTAATGTTGGAGAGGTTGTCTTTCAAGGTTATTATTCTCGTTTTATTGTTTATCTCAAACATTTCTTCAAGAGTTTTAAGCATTTCGTGTGCTGTGTCTAGTTTCGAGATAGTAGGGAGTAGATGATCCCTAACACCATCCACAATTAATTTCATGGCTGTAGTGTTATCTTTTTCCCATTTATTCAATTCATCATTCCCGTTTGATGCTTGGTCAGATTTGTCAATGAATTGTTGGAGGTCATTATCCTTTAACGTCAACTTCATTCGTAGTTTCCATGCTGCATAATTTGAGTCTCCTTTGAGTCTATCCTCCACCTTGATACCGCTTACCATTTTGATAAGGAAATAGAGAATAGTATTTAGTGTGCTGAATAAGATAAATCTAATCAGGATTGTTTCTCAGACTTGCTCTGATACCATGATTAGTTTTGTCAACTTAGATTTATTTAAATTCACTAAATTTATACAGAGTTTTCAATCCTTTCAATAAAGTTGTATTCTTATATATAAGAATACTTATATATACTTAATCTTGTGAAGCACTTGAAAACAATTAATATATTCCCTTATACAAGATGGCAGTAGACTCTAATTTAATCCGAGTACTATTTAATGTATTCGATAATATCAAAAGAAGGTCTTATGTTTATAAATACAACCCATAGTAAAGGGGGGTGACCCCACATAAAACAGTGCACCCGATTGTCACATCAAACATGAGATAGGTTAGAAGGATAAAATAAATGTAAAGCTAATCAAGACTGGTCAACGAACATCCCAAAAGACTTGACAATGCAACATGGACTGGACAAGGGTTTGAAGTACACCGATCATGTGCGGGTGGAGCTGGGAAAGACTTGGTGCTGACATATAGTAGACACCTCATACTCATCGTCTCTATGAGAGACGTGTCGTAACAGGTTAGAACATGGTACAAGCCTAAGGATGAGCACATGCACGACCACTTAGAATATAATAATAAACGATTGAAATATAAAGTTATATATATAAATATAATTTAAGATACACTATTATTAGAGAATATATATATATATATATATATATAGTCTTTATATTTATATCTTATTCGATAGAAGCTATAAAACATTAACACTCCCTCTTAGCTAGGGAGGATAAACACAGAATAAATATTCCTTTAATGTAAATTAAAAATACCAATTTTAGGGATTTCACATTTGATATTTAGAAGAATTTCACTCATGGAAGTGCAATGTGTTCAACATACTTTGCATAGGCCTGGTTTCGGTAATTCTTTTGCCAAACTTTTGGCAATTGGTAATTATTCAATCAATTCTGTGTATAAAGCAAAAAATATGGAAGCGGAATTGCAGTTAATTACTTTGAAAAGTTCAAAGCCAGATTTGACTTTGATTATTGAAAAATGAATTCTCAAATCAAGAGGGCTTTCACACATGTTCATCGCATCAAGGATGTCTGGATTGATATGAGAACTGAGTTGGATATAATGAAGATGGACTTTTGCAGATTAACTTTGTAGCAGATAATTGATCTTAACATTTTGGAGATCCCTTCAGATTTCAAAATTGAAGATGACGGCAACATCCTTGGTCTGGAATTTCATTAGGTTGGTTTCGATAAAAGGTGTCCTTTTCCCATTCAGTGGCAGCAGAAAGAGGGTACATCTATCCTAGGTAGATTTCAATCCATTTTGGCTAACACCAACAAGTGGCTGAAAATTGAAGGCCTAAAAAGGGTTAATCCTAAATTGGGTTTGGATTGTGGAAGCTTTGGACCTCTTGGAAGGAAGTCACAACTAGAAATTACAGGGAAAGATGGTGCTTGTTCTAATGTGAAGAATTCCCTCAAATTCAAGTTAAAGGGTGGGAAAGGATCTAAATCATCTTAGATCTCTGAACCAGTTCAAGAATCAGAGGAGGAATTGGAGACAGAATCAGATGAAGAAGATGAGGAGGAAGAAGGGAAGTCATGATCATATCTCCTCCAAGGCTTGCACAAACTCATGCACCATCCATGCATGAAACACCTTTTTCTAGATGAAGTAGATGATGGATGTGGATTCATTCTCCACTGTTTTCACGCCATCTATTCTAGTTTCAGAAGTCAAGACTCAATGCAATGGCTCTTCCTTGTCGCTCCTCTGATCTTGGCAAATGAACAATATGAGCATTTGGGAAGCGTGTTTGAGGATTTTCCAACTCTTACAATTGGTCAAGTTTCCCAACTTGATGCATCATTGACGGGTTTTGAGCTTTTAATGACATAATCATCTCATCATGCTCCAATGAATTCAGCTATGTAAACTGAATCTCGTTCAGTCACGACGGAGATACAATTTGGATCAATGCCAATGGTCTCCACAGTACCTGTTTCCATAGATGAAAGTTTTAGCTTGCTTGCATGGTGGAGCAGGATCACAATGAAGAGAAGAAAAGTGGTTGTACCTTTGGATAATCTTCCTGTAAAGAAAACTAAGTCCAAATCTTTGAAAGATAAGATTGTTTCAAGGATCTTAGTTGATTTGGATAGAATCAAGTTTGTAGGAATTGCTGAGCCACTGGTGGACAAACTTGTTGAAGAACTTACTCGTTGTGATTACAAGTTCACTAAGGTCGAAATTGGGAAGTAATCATGTTTGAGTTGTTTACAAGATGCTCAAGATGCATTAGCAAATGTATCAAAAAGCAATCATGAATGATGGGAGAAGAAGAATCAACTCAAACAAGAGGTTACTGGTTTGAGTGAGGTCATCTGGCAACAATCTTCTCAAAGTGTTGTTGTTATGTCTTAGACATCCAAGGAAAGAAAGCTGATTGAAGCCACCAAGTCTTGGATAGGAGAAATCATCTCTGAAGGAGTTCGAGCCATCACAGAAACATTTGTAGTTCTTAGGCGTGTCAAAGAGATGAATGAAATGGAGCAAAACTTGATCTCTTCTTTGACTCGAGAAGCAAGTGATTTGAAGGAAATCCTTAATGATTGGGATGAAATTGCAAAATTTGATCTAGATGCCTTGGTCTCATGTGGCATTCTTCCGTCATGTGAAATGTTCTTCAGATTTCAAGGACAAATTCCAAGGTTCTACAACCAGCATATGCAGATGTAGTGAGGATAGAAGCCATATCAAAGACAATGGAGATTGCTGATCTTCCTATAGTGCTTGATGTCATCATCAAGTTTAAGACACTAAAAAACAATTTGTAATATTGTTATTTTTGTTTATAGGTCTAAGAGAATGCATTGCATAAAATGATGTAATTACATGTAATGCGAGTTACATGTGCATGAAAAGATGTAATGCGAGTTGCATGTAACCCAATAATTTCTCTTTTAGTTAGACTAGGTCAAAGTTGGTTGAGTTGCTCCCAAATTTTCCTCCATCTTTTTCTCAACTCTTGTGCCTATATATAGTAGTGCCCCTCATTGTAAATCATCTTTTATCATATATTGTATGCAAGAGAGCTCTGGAGAAATGGTGCCAGCAAAACTTTGTTTGTGTAGCACTATTTTGAGAGAAAAGTGAATACTAAGGAGCAATTGAGACTTTGATTGAGCGAGACTATGTGAATTAGAAGCTTTGTCTGTAATTTGCATACGTTATCTTTGATTCATGTTATCTTGTGTTCTTGATAATTGAGTATAGAAAGAGTTAAGAAGCAATTGGTGTCGGAGCTTTGACTAGGAGCAATTGTGGAATATATAGTCAGAAGCTTTGTCTGTAGCTTGTATTTCCTTTTTTATTCACAAAATAGTTAAGATATCTTTACTTCTAGAAGTCTTTGTGCCCTATTAGTAAAGCTTTCTCCATATAGAAGTACGACTGGACATAGAGCCAAATCATTACACTTTTAGCTAGCCTTTGAGTTAGTGTTGGTTTATCAGTATCACTGTTTCCAGCTTTAGATAGAAGTGCAGTTAGAGATATTATTATTATTATAGAACTTAATTTTAGAACAGAAAAAATGAGGGCCCAAGTATGCAATTCTTAACATTAAACCAAGGCAAATGTACATGTTCATTTATATATTTCATACTAAATAAAAATTACCTTACCTTTAGAATCTCTTTCGATGTACCAATTACATGATTGAGTGTCATTTTTTGTATAATGTCTCATCTCATTTCTTATCATTAACATTTTATTATTATTAAAATTACAATAGATTTAATGTCTTCTATAAAATCCAACTTACTTCGCCGGTGTGTGTGGGGGCAGCGGGGGGGCGGGGGGATGGCCTATGATATTAGTGCTTGTTAATTAAGATGTACATGAGTAAGTTGATTCTTTCCTATGTTACCCGGGGACGTGTTTCTGGCAAAAATTGACCCCGTCCCCACGTCCCCTCGTCCCGAAAATTCTGAAACTTCTGGAAACCTTTCCCTTGGCTGTCCCATAAAATTAATGTTTCAGTTCTGATAACTTGTTTGATTTCCGCTCTCATGTAAACTCTAAAGTTAAATTATTTAACACAAACATTATATGTTAAGGTTTTATAATTTATATAAGCATGTGTTATCCATGTTTTTATATGAATATTTAAAATTTTCCCTACTTTTTATATAGCTGTTCCCACTGCCGTCCCCTGTTGTCCCCTGCTCCAAGAAAAAAAAATCCGTCCCAAAAACCCGTTTCCTTGTCCACACGACCCCCCCTCCCGGAAACTTGGGGTAACATAGATTCTTTCTTTAAAGTTAAGAAGAAAGAATATTGGTAACACCCTTTTTACAAAATATCTCGACTTCTTGCTTACCTTGAGTTCATCGAAGGAACGGTGAGAAGGGGGAGCTTTCCCTTTAAGGTAGGAGAGATTCTGTCTCACATGCTGTGGCTGGTCATCCTATTTTGCAACTGGATTTTTACCCAAAACTGTCGGTTGCAAAATATCCACCCAACAGGACACACCTTTTTACGGTGCCTCATTGGATCCATTTGATAATATAATAAAATTATGAACTGCGTATCCTTGATAAATCGTGATGTAATCCCAAACTGCCTGGAGCACATAATCGTGTTTCTAAACTCATTTAATGGATTGAACAAGTGATCTTGGATAAGAAGATATCCGATAAACAATCTTCCATGTGGCAAGAAGGATATAAATATCAGGTTTTATTCTCTCCGTGTTTCTTTACAGTGAGCCTTTCTCATGGAAGTTGCATGTCCTCCCATGCCCTTTTTTTGGAGATCAAATCCAGATATTGCCATCTGCAAAATTGTAGAGTGCATCTTGGACATATATTCTGCAAATGAAAAGCTTCGTCCAAATAATTTCGACCAGGCTTTCTTGTTTTAACAAGCCTCTCTGTTAGGCTTATTTGCTGCAAAAACAGCAAGTTGTGTGGAAGTCATATCTGCTATCTTCATCCTTCTGTGTTCGAGTCTTTTATTGTTCCTCTTGGAATGAGTTTTCATCATCAAACATGTGCTCACTGGAGTTCGGCCATCATCTCTATACATTCTCACTGTTATTGATGACTTCTTAAACATGATCCTTCAATCTGTTTCTACAATCTCCGATGCCCTAAATTCAGACTATATTAAATGCTCTGTTATTAACAGTTGTACCAATATTCAGCAAATCAATGACTGCATTCATTTGATCTTTTAGTCCAACAATGCATTTTGTGATATCCAGTGGAACATTGTTTAATGTGTTAAAAACATCTGTAGCAATTTTAGACAGGACTATGGTATGAGAACGGGAAGGAAGAACAGAAGAGAAGCTCCAAATAACAATCACAACAGACCGGAAGTGCTAATTGTCATATCAAATATGTCCCAAGTACTTTGGGCTGTGGACTATAGACTGGAAACTCGAGTGCTAAAGTGCTGGATGAAGTTCTGGATAAGAATATCTTTCTAGAGGATAAACTTCCTTACTTCAATTTCATTAGTTGCACTGTTTTAAAAAAAGTCATTTCTGATTTTAGACAATAGGAATGATGTGTGCAGGGATGACTCGAAAAATGAGAATACTATTCATTCTTCACGGGCCTCTCCATTCTCAGTTATCTATTAGATATCTGTGTGAAAGCTTGAACATTCTTTCCAGTCTTCATCGGCTTCATATACTGCTAGTCCTAATGAAAACGCCTCATACTTGCTGTTCATGTTTTGCTTATCAGATCTGCACATACTTCCATTTGATATCTGTACTGTACTTTATTGAAAACAATCTTCTCAATATGATTTCATGGTTGTATCCAGCTGCATAATCCTTTGTATGGAATGTCTTTTCTCAAAAAGTTACTCATCTTAATGCAAAGTACTTTAAAGTCCTCTGCCACCAAAGTCTTCTCAATTATCAGGCTGTGACATATGAAACATTAACAACATTGTCTTTTGAATTATGACTATGAGCAGTGAATTATGACTTTCAGATCTTGATTCATATCAATGTGGGAGATATTTAATGTTTTGCTTGAAATGCGGTCTTCTAAATGATTAGAAAATGAGATATGAATTTCTGGCATCCTTGTCTACGTGTAGCCTATATTCCTCCCTTAATCTTAAGGTTCAGCTGACTAAGATGAGACAATGAAGTTGATTGGTTCTAATGTGATCCATTAAATACACAATCATATACTCTTTTATAAATTCCTCAATATGCTTTGGCATCTTAATTTTGACATCAATGACAAAGTTCAACAATCTCTTGAATGCCCCTGACATAAGTCCATTATTTCTCAAATGGAGGCCCTAAATTTTGCAAAAAAGTAGCGCTCCGCCTCCATCAATATGTACCTCCAACCTCTTGCCACTAAGATCCCATCACAAGTTTTTAAGTTTTTTTTCCGTTTTTATGGCCACTTACCTTGTAGAATTAACACTCTTAAATTTCTATTGTATTACAATTTCTAATTTTTTAAAATTTTATTGGTTGTCTCTCTAAGTTGTGAGCTCTTCTGCTGCTGAGCAGAATTGGAGTACATACTCCTTTATCCACTCAATGAAGCGCAGCTGGTTGAGTTCCAAGAAAGCAGAGGACTTGGTATATATTAACATGAGTTGGCGCCTCTTGTCACGCAAGGATCCAAGATACAAGAAGGGGCCAGAGAAGTTGTGGGATGTAGCACCCGAGTTTGTTGACTTGAATATGATCATCCATGATCTAGCTAGAGCTACCTTGCTAGATGTTGAGGATGATGGTGATGATATGGTAGCATCCGGGGCTAGTGGAACCGGTTTGGGTTCCAATGACGAGGATCTAAATATAGTTGCAGCTGGGGATGAAGCCATTGATCCCTCATTTTTTGATGACTCATTTGACCCTTGAAGGGCATTGAGATTATGATCATTGATAAACTATTAAACACTTGTCATACTGATTTTCAATTTCTTTTATCATTATGTTTCAAATTTTATTAGTTGATGAACTAGTCTATGTTTTGAAATTTGATTTTGCAATTTAGTAATTCAATGTATGATTTTGTTTAGAATCATGAACATAGATTAATGAGCGAGTATTTTAATGTTTATCTTTGACATTTTCCATTGATTGTCAATCAAGCAACATATATTCATACTATGAAATGACTTAGTTTTGCAATTATGCGTGTTTATCTTATATTTTCATACATATAATGCAAACACACACACTCTTGCCCCACACACCCCCCCCACCCCCCCCCCCCCGCGAATCCAAATGGGATTTTTTTTTTCACCGAATCCACGAAACCAAAGTTGAATCCTAATCTGTGCTCGAACTCGAACCGGCAACTCAGCTAAAAACACTACACAGCAAATCTGAAGATACAATACCACCATACTACATTGCGGTAAGAGTGATATTAGTTTTGTCTCTATGATGCTTGAACCAAATGACACCACAAAGTAACTGTCGTGTCTCTTGCAGAAAGCCAAATGTCGACAGTTACACCCACCGATGGAATTTTCATAACATTGACGGTAAATGGCAACACAGTTTGATGACCACCTCCAACCATGAATCGTCGAAGCAACTTGACAGACCACAATGACAGTTACTGCGAATCAACAGTTACGAAGGAGACAATAGGTATGGAATAAATACGAGAACCAATGCCAGTCAGACTGAATCCAACAGTCATAAATGAAGACACTTCACGAAGCCAACTCACTTCAACACAGCAGTGAATTAAGGTAAGAAGAATATATGAAGGAAAACAATTATGATTGAACAATTTGACCATGATCTAGAGTCCACATAATGGAATAAAAAAAGCTGAAGGAAGCTGTTACACATTTCCAGCGAATATGAGCCTTCCTGAATAAGTAACAATAGATAGAAAATGATAACATCTCTGAGGAAGAAGGAATCGGCTCTTGAGGATTCAACAACAGAGAACCAGGAGAATAGAAGAGCATCATAGGTATGGATAATATCTATAGTATACATCTGGAGGAGTTGTGGATGGTGTACTGGTCTGAAAGGGCCTAGAACAGAGCTATATTAGTCTGAGGTAATTTGCGGCAAGCTTTATATTCCTGAAGATATGTACAGCTGGGGTCTGAAAGTGATCAGTGGGACGCTGTAAACATTAGCAGCCAACTATAAGGAGTTATATTCTCTGGAGTAATGTGTTGTACATATCTGAAGTTTTCCTACAGTGCAGCAATAAGGGTTTGAGTAGATAATATTGCTGTAGCAGCAATATTTGGTATGCCCAATACATCAGAAGTTGGTTGTTAATTGATAAAGAATTGTACTAACCTTCCATTAATGTATTTCACAAGTATTCGTATGGAAGTAATAGGCTTGGAAGTTTGCAGTCAGTACTATCGTTATTAATATAGTAAGCAACATTATAGATACTTATTTCTTGTCTTTTTGTAGAAATATACATATAAACAACTGAAACAAAAAGGAAGTCGAACCAATCAGTAGATCAGAAGTTAAAAAAAAAAAATCAGTTGGATACCAAGGGCAGCCATTACAGCAGCATTCAGGCAAATCAAACTCATGCAATTTCTTTCCTTAGCTGTTATATCAGGCAGCTTTAACACAAATCAAATTGGTTTATGCAAAATCATACACTTCTTTGCCTTGGCCATTGTTGATGGAACCCTAAATCTAAGTTGAATTAAAATGTAAACATTGAAATACCCTGTCTTATTTTAATTTTATCTTTCGAGTGTGGAAATTCTCTCTTCAGACAGCCCATGTATATGACAAGCGAAGTTAGTAGTAGAAAAGAATGTCTGAATATCAAATAGGTTGGCAACAGGAAAGGATATAACAGAAAATATATCTTGAAATTCTTTGCTCTAAAATCTTTTTATATTTTTGTAACTATTTTCATGAACTAAGTTATCTATTTAAAGTGAACAGTAAAGATTTGCACGTTTGAATCTCTACTAAATTTACCATAAAATGAGGTCAAACCAAAACAAACATTAGTGTGTCTAGAAGATCAGCACGGTATCAGCTATTTTGTGATAAATCAATCATTCTAATATGAAAAACTAATGTAATTTTTTTTTTGAAATCTACGGCATTATAATTTTTTGCTGATCAAATAGTCAACTTGCAAACTAATCACATGAAATAGGTCAATGAGACTACCCTGTTTGGGTCTGTAAAAAGACTAGTAAGCTAGATTTATAATATTTTTACTATCTTATATTAAGGCACATTTT